>VTPC01091259.1:34729-74351 GCA_011009095.1 Ignelater luminosus | reverse complement strand
TCTCTCTCTCTCTCTCTCTCTCTCTCTCTCTCTCTCTCTCTCTCTCTCTCAAAACGGCGTTTTTCTAGGGGTAGCAATATCAAACAATTACCGCGGGATCTTTATATTCGTACGACTTTTGTACTGTTCAATGCTTAACACCTATTGAATGGTTATCAAAGTTGTATTAACTACTGCAACTGGCTACTGCGACAAATCGATCTAAATCATATATGGTGGACTGGCGAAGCCATTTTTCAAGAAATGGTACTTTCAGTTATCATAATATGCATCAGTGAGCTCACAAAAATCCACCTTGTACGAGACCGTCTAGAAACTAGGTCAAATTCTTTTTAGATTTTTGAAGGGGAGTACCAGCAGGCAACATTATTGGTTCTCACTTTATCTACCACAACGTCTACATAAATGGAGAAAATTATTTTTAATTCATTAATGAATCTGCAAAATGGACTGCTCTGGATGCATTACGGCGCACCAACTCGTTATGCCTGTAACTTCAGGGAATGGTTGAACGAAAATTCCCCGCAGTGTTGGATAGGTTGTAATGGCCTTACATCGTAGCCACCACGGACCCCTGATTTAAATCCTTCAGATTTCTTAATTTGGGGTTTTCTGAAGCAAAAAGTTTACCAAACACCCCCAGAAAGTTTACAAGACCCGCAAGCACGAATAATAGACAGTATACAATTAATTACTCCACAAATGCTTAGAAATGTTCATATTGCAGTACCGTTGCGAGTAACCGCTTGCCTGGAAGCTAACGGAGGAGAATCTGAAAATTTGTTAAACTAAGTTATACTAAGTTTAACTTTTACGATCAAGTAAATTTGTAATTTATGTTTATCAATTTGTTATAAATCTTGAATAAATTAGGCGAGGCTTGTTTGATTACTAGATCTTCATAATTATTGTTTGTATGTTCATCCTATGTTGCCAACTGTAAAAGTTCTTAAATTGCTCCCTCGAGGAGCAATTATGCATCCAGAAACTTTCTTCAATAAACATTTTGTAACGTTCACTTTTCTCGTCTGTTACATGTGTTACATTTAACCTGTACTTTCGGTGTGTTCTTGTAGTATTTTATTTAATAGTTTTCTCTCGCTGGAGTGATTGTTTCGAAAGTGATGAGTCCACACTGAGAGGTTGATTACTTTTGTTGTAGTTTTGTTTTAAATTTTTGAAATTAATTAGGATTGACGAACTCTTCTATTTTTATATATTTTAGCAAGCGGGACGCAATGTATAATTATTTCAAATGTTGAGTTTATTTTTACATTGCAGGATTATAGAATTTGAACAGCTGTCAGCGGGCAAATTTCTGTTGAATTGTGTTTAACCTTAAGATCTGATAACAGAGATTTTTCAATTTAGCGTTTAAATTTTCCCTGCGGAGTTAGGTTGTGATGTTCCGACTGGTTGAGTGACTTGTCAGGTAAGATGCGGGAAGGTTCTTCTTCTGATGAGGAACAGACCATTTGTTTCCGGTGAACCCGTCGGGCCTAATTGCTGTGAGGGTTGACGGTTTTTCTGCGTGTGCGAAGCCCTTCAGATTGGGGCAAGTTATACTTTTCTTGATTATATCAACGGTGGGTCTGATGGGGTCTTCTTTTCATCTTTTAGCTTCTCGGTAACGGGGTCTAGGATGACGTCTGTAATTTTAATACTTGGACGTTTGAAGAAATCAAAGGAGTCCTCCTTAGAATGTAATTCAGCTTCTTCACCTCATAGCTAGGCGCATGGTCTTAAGGGGAATAGCACTACGGAGGGATTATGGTTGAACGGTCTAGGAAGTTAAAGATCCGTCCGTCGAGAAAACCCTCCATTTCGACCTCTGCTTCGGAGTTGCCATGCTGAGAAAGTTTTTTCAAATTTATTTTAATCAATTAAATTTTTATGGATCACACTCACATAAAAACATTCAATTGGTAATTATAGTGATTTACTATACTTTTGATTGTTAACAAATAATATTGTTGCTGACTTTTATTATTTTATTTTAACTTTATTTTTAACTTTACTTGTTTCTGTATTTAGGGTTCTTTTTAGGTGAATGTATCTTTGTATACGGATTTGTATCTCAGCGGGGATCTCGTGGTAAGTTTTATGACTTTTCAAATCTCGATTCCAGGTGTTACTCTAAGTTTTTGTAATCAAAAATAGAAAAAGACACTGGCGCCCTATTGTTGACTTTGTAAATATATATATGAACTATTCTTTGTGTTTTTATTGTGCACGTAATTCCCGTATCACACGCTCAAAGCTATCTTTTTAACTAGCCGCCCTAAGACGAAAAACGTTTTAGTTAGATTCACTTTAATATAAATTATCTATAACGCAAGGTTACGTTGCAATTTTCGTCTCAGTTCTACGTGAGATGTATGGCTACAATGAAGCTGTTCCACCAATTGTCGAACACCATATATAAAAAAAAACTGCCAAAATTATGAGGGAGTATACGTAGGACGAAATCAGCAGTATATACTTAAACAGTTTACGAAAGAGTAACACTAATGCAACAGCGTTATACAGAAGACTTTAAGTAAGTGTTCGATGTCGAGAATTCTCAAAGTTTAGCTACGCAACGGAAGATAAGAGTACGCAGACGTGTTACAATTAGGTATCGTGTATAATCACATATGCAAATCAACACTTTTGACATGTAAGAATAAGGAAATACCTAACACACTAAAAAATATATAATTTAATTATGCATAATCTCTGATGAAGTCTATCAAGACATACTATTACTAAAAAAAAAAAGAAAAGAATTTATAAAAAAGATGGCGATCTTTGTGAAGATATTGCACACAATCGAAGCGTTCGATTTTAATTAACATAGCGCACTTTGTATATGAACTCATTTGAGAAACCGCAAGTGCATGATAAACCGTTATTTAAAGTTGCCGAGAAACTGTTTTAATTAATCACTTATAATGAATTAATGATAAATATACTTTTTGCCAACTTCTCGGCTAAACTATGAATGTGAAAATTCCAATTTAAGTCTAGATCCAATTATAAAACTACATAAACTTCAATCTTTGTTCTTGACAAGATTGTTAGCTATGAAAATCTGTATAATGGCATATACCTTATAATCATAAGCACAAAGAAAGTTGCATCTTAATGTCCCAGGTTCTTTGATAATTTTACTTAAAGAAAATAGCAGATCTCAACTTCAAACGAGTTTGTAAGATCTTAGAAGCTCCGATTTTACTGAGAAATAACGCATTTTGCAAGAAAAAAAGCAGAAATAGTTATTTTTGCTAAATTGAACGTGCATTTCAGAAACACCAAACTTAATAATGTAAGTTTTCAGTGGCGTAACATATTATTTTTTGGAGAAGTGTGATATCCCTTCATAAATATAGTAAAAATCTTTGTAATAACAACCATGCACGAAGTTTCATATAAATATCATACGTGGTTACGGAGATTATAAATAAATAAGAAAGGACATTCTGCATTAAGCGCGTTTTCTGGGCCACTAAACTAGGCAACACACATAACACGCCATGGCACCTGCGTTTTCAAAAAAAAGAAACCAAATCAAGTATTCGCTAACGCCTTTGTTAGGCAACCCAGATAAATAAGAAATCAAGTATTTATAGGAGCACTGATTAGGCAACACACATTACGTTTCATGACTAACTACGTTCTTAAGAATAAAAATGAGTTAAAATGAGGCATTTATGTACGACTTTATATTAGACAACACACATTGCGTACAGTATGAACAACTATGCTTTTAGAAGTAAAAAGAAAAAGAAACAAGCAGGTCTCAGCATTTATTAGATACACAAACTACGTCTTATAAAATTAAACTATTCTCTTTGAAAGTGGAAGTTGAAGTTTCCTCAATGAAAGCATTACTTTGCTACTGTAAAGCTGGTGGTTAACACTTAGTTTTTGTTGGTCAATGTTTATATGTATATTTATTTCTCAATAATATCCTAACAACGCCTTTGTGCTGCAGACAAGTTTGGTGTACAAAGAATGTATTTGTGTCGGCAAACAATCGTTGCTGTTCATCTCATTTACAAAATGGTTTGTTTACTTAAGGGGAAAAGTTGGAGCTAAGGTACTTCCATTTGCTGATTATACATTAACATCTGTTCTTGTTACAAGGTAAATAAATATTGTGTAGGTGTCAAGTGACGAATTTGAAAAATTGCTATCAAACATATCTTCACAAAGCTCTTGTCATTGGAATCGTTTGGATATTGAGATTATGAGCTTCTATACAGTTAAGACGTGGACTGGTCTTCATCATAGGAAAGAGTTTAAAAATTTGTTCGCGGCGTCCTTCAAAGACCACTTGAGAAGTTCGGGAAAGAGATCTCAGAAAGAAGCGTTGTTTATGTTCCTGATGGTGTTGAAAAAAATGTTCCTCGGGACGTTGTAGGAAGTGTTTTTGGAATGGAACAATTGTTAGTTAGTCGTTCAATAGAGTCTGCAACGATGGCTCTTATTTGACGATTCGTGCCAAACAATCTTGGTTATCAAATAAAAGGAGAATTCAAAAACAGAATCATATTGTTCCGGTATCCAACGAGGTTCTCGGTCAGCCGAGAACAAGTGTGCTAGTTGTGCTCGACTGCGTGTATGTTTACATCGAGAAGCCTCAAGACCACGAATTTCAAAAGAAGACATGATCGGTTGTCTGTCCGATGGATACTTTTTGGTTGCAGACGGAGCATATTTTGCAGATTGAGACAATATGGATGCTACAATTCTTAAGTTAATGTTGAAGAATTCAGTTATGTGAAATTTTTTCTAACCAGGTGACTATATCGCGGTGGATCGTGGTTTTCGTGATGCAGTCGATAAAACTAAGTTCCATGGAATTGAGTTATACGTGTCCAACTTACTCAAGCATGGAAAGCAACAGTTTACTTGTTCAGAATATAACGAGTCTCGCAAGGTATGCTAGTGTTTTTGCTTTTTCTACGGACTTCTAATTTATTATAATTCTTAAGTTACTGCTCTTCGATTCATTGTAGAAACAGTTAATGGCAGACTAAAGCACATATTCAAGTTCCTTTCTGGCTGCCTATAAGCTGCTTATGGCCCCGGTGCGTTATTCTCAATAAACACTATGGATCAATTCTAATCGATAGACCTAGACATCGAATCGTCGTAGAAGCCTGTCATTCCAGGTTGAAAGTCTCAAACAAGTTAGAGCAAGTGATACAGGAAAAGAATTTATCGGCGCGTTGTTCATCAAAGTGGATTTAGAATCAATTTAGTTGATCTTCCGGGATTTTCCATTTTAATTATAAATAATCTGCTAAATATTACGTTGGACCCATACTAATTGAAACAAGCTGACTATTCCAATAAAAGACTAAATGGAGAACCAAACATTTTTCTACATAAGATTGAAGAAGGACTTATCAGGGCCAACATCTGTCTTGATATTTAAGCGAATACACGCACGAAGTATAGATTCGTTTCAAAAAAAGAGTCAACGGAGTGGCTGGAATCAAGGGATGGTCTTTTACTTGTAAAATCGGTGCTAGAACACTGGATTGCTAGGGTTACGGTACTTTACATCCGTGAGTTAATACACTTCGTTTTTAAACGATGACACCTCAAACTAAATATATCTTTACAATTATAGATCATGAGGTTTCTTAGTTATGATTGCCATCAAGTAACCAATATGTTACTTTATAAAAACGTCATCTTTAAAGACGTCAAGAAGCAACTTTAGTGCATCAGTAATGACATTTCTTAAAATAATCCAAATGTGTACTTCATTTTAACATATGTATTTTGTTCCTTATTCTTGTGAAGTTAGAACGATTAGAAAGAGCAATAAAATATAATTTTTACTATTAGCTTGAAAATTGGTTTTTATGATGCTAGCACTTTTCCTAAAAGATTGCGTTCCCTAACAATGCACTGTTAACGTTTACAGTTTACAATGGTTATACTTTCATGTATTTCTTCAAGGTATTTATTTACATTTCTTGAAACGGTTTCTAAAGTTCAAATTATGAAAAGAATTTATAAGTGCGTCTCGTATGAAAATGCGAATTACTTTATACGCACCTTTGACCAATTATGGGATAGCACTTGAGTCTTACAATCTCAGGTAGTAGAATTTATCTCCAACAAGTCGAAAGTTACATATTAACCTTCGACTTGTTCGGAGTAAATTCTGCCACCTAAGGTTACAAAACCCCAGTGTTCTCTCGTAATTGGTAAAAAGGCATTCCTATTTCCTTTGGTATAGTGATCTGTATCTCAGTTTTTTCTCGACCTTTTTGGCTAACACGTTGTTATCACTAAGAATCTTTTTATGTTGTTTTTCCGTTTTCAAATATTGCAGTTTATTTATGCAGAGAAGAAACTGAATTATCATACAATTATTATTATTATTATTATTATTATTATTATTACATTATTATTTTAAATGCACATACTACTACGACGTGTTTTGTGTATTGCCTAATCAATGCTAGCATAATATCTTACATGAATTTCAATTTTATAGGCGGATGCGATGTGTAATTTGAGTTGCTTAATTTGTGCTTTGTATAAATGATTTTAGTTTTTTTTACAGATTCTCAAATGCATAGACAGCTGAGATGTGTAATGTGTGTTGTCTAATTAATGCTCGGATAAATACTTGATTTTAGTTTTGTATCCATCCAAATACGTAGTAGACTGTGAAGTGCAATGTGGGTTGCCTAATAAAGGCGCTAACGAAAACTTAATTTGGTATTTTTTTTCTGAAAACGTAGGTGCCATGGCGTGTTATGTGTGTTGCCTAGTTTCGTAGCCCAGAAAACGCCCTTAATGCATAATGTCCTCTCTTGTGTACGAGGATAATTTGAAAAGTTGTCGGAATGACTTATATGCGGTGCTAGTAGCGTGATGTTGTTAATGTCATTTTAACACTTTATTGTATCAACTCTTTCTGTGTGAAACAAGTGTTTGCAAAGGACGCCAAACGTGTGTTGTCAAAATGGAGAAAAGAGAAGTTCGTTCAGTGATTACGTTTTTTGTTTTGGAAGGTTTATCGGCGACGGAAATTTATGAAAAGTTACGAAACGTATTGAAGGAATCTGTACTATCATTTTCCACTGTTTCAAAGTGGACTACGGAGTTTAAACGTTGCCGTACAAGTGTGGAAGACGGTCCACGTAGTGGATTCAGAAAAAGTGCTACAACTATAGAAATGGTACAAAAAATACATGAGATGATCCTTACAGACAGGCGATTGAAGGCTACTAAGTTAGCTAAGGCTGCCGGCATTTCAACTGAATGCGTTTCCATATTTTAACACAAGATTCGGCAATGAAGAAACTACGCAAGATGGGTGCCGCATATGTTGACTGTCGATCAAGATATCGCAGAGTTGTTTGGACCGTTTCAACAAGGATAGGAAGGATTTTTTGCGGCGATTTGTAACTATGGATGAAACTTGGATCCATCACCATATACCAGAGACAAAACAGCAGTCGAGACAGTGGACAGAAGCATGGTTGTTCAGCTCCAAAGAAAGCTAAGTCGATTTCATCAGCTGGTAAGGTTATGCCGTCGATGTTCTGGGACTCAAGCGGAATAATTTTGATTGATTATTTGGAAAAGGGCTTAATCCTTTACTGAAGCATACTATGCGAGCCTTCTAGACACATTTGATAAAATATTAAAGCAAAAAGACCTCGTTTATCGAAAGAGAAGGTACTTTCTCATCAGGAAAATGTACCTCCTCACAAAACTGCAATTGTAATAGCTAAATTGGGCGAATTGAGGTATGAATTGTTGGAGCGTCCCCCCTGTTCTCTGTATTCAGCACCGTCAGACTTCCACCTTTTTCCAAATTTAAAATATGTCTGTGGCTGGAAAGCATTTCAAGACAAACGAAGAGATCACTGCAGCAGTGAACACCTATTTTGAGGAGCTTCCGAAAGATCATTACAAAAAAACATTGGACCAAGTGTATTACTGCTTTAGAATATTATGTTGAAAAATAAAATGATTTTTACGATTATAAATATGTTCTTTCATTTTTATTTCGAGAACTTTTTAAATTATCCTCGTATAAGTTTATCTGACAAAGTTCACTTAAGTATTTTTCAATGTTTTATCACTTATCAGTTATCATATCACCTCCTGAAGTTATCAAGGTTAAGACTGAAATACACTATATATAAAACTGTAGTTCAAAGCAGAAAATTTATTATTTTTTTTAAATTGACAACAATTATAAACATGTAGCTATAAGAAATTATATCATTAACGGCTCTCGCAAATTATAAAAAATTGATCCGAACAGGTGTATTGTGTAGTTACATCTTAGGTCTTTAATCTTACTTTTTCTAGTAATACAATATTATTGATGACGACTAATTTTACATTCTTAGTATCAGTGGTTTCACATAAGGAATTACATAGTTCTATAAATCAGAAGACCTTTTAAAAACAACGAAATCTTCCAAATTTAGTCCAATGTTTCGTAATATTTTGAAAGAGGTAGTTAGTAGGGAACCTTTCAAAAGAATTGCACGATTTCTAAGAATATGTTGATTGGCTTGTTGATGGCCAAATATTTTTTCTTATTTGTCGCTTGTATATGTAAGTACCTTATTACTGGAAATGCCTTTTTATTAATTTGTGTAAGTTGTTGAAGCTGGAAAATCATTTCTTTCTTTTGCATTTGAGGATAAAAATGGTCGGTAAAGTAATTTGTTTTTTACAAGCGGTCAGCCATTCATTCTTTTTAATTTCAAGTTGAAAACGTTTCTAATTTAAGTTGTTGGATTAAGTGCTTTAATGTAAGAGCCGACCTATCTCTTGACTTTAATTATATTTTTTCTTTTATCAAGAGAAATTACAGAAGCACTGTCACATAGTAAGTTTACCGAAGTGAATGAAACATCAAAAAATTTTAAAATTTCAAACTTCTCTTTTTCTATTTTATTAGGCAATCTATAGCCCCTTTCCCATGTCGGATTATGGGCCCCAAGGACGACCCCCCCCCCTCCTCATATTCTGTTGAAAACTTTCGAACCCAGAACCGTGATGGTGTCGCACGCTACTGCAGGTAATGCAATAGCCTCATTCGATTTTTGGGAAATGATCTTACTTTTCTAGGTTAGATTTTTAATTTTGTCGTAATTGCTTCTTGTAATTGTTCCTGTGTTGCGTTGCTAAACTTAATGATTCTAGTATCACAGGATTCGCCACTTTTTTGTCAATTCCAATTCTTATGGAACTAATTAAGAAAAATTAATAGAATTGAGAAGGAAACGGCAGTCAAATTCACCTATTACTTTGCTTTAGAAGTTACGAGAATTCAGTTATTTTGCATAGCAACAAACGTAAGTCATACATCATCTTCTTTGCGTTAATTATCGCATCTCGTTGCTTTAATTTGTACTTTCGATGAAACACAGGTGCATCTTTGCATATCTTGCATTGCATAGGGTGAATTGAACTGATAACGTGAGTTGCTACGTTCAAATGTTAATTCAAAACATGTTTATTTCGTGTTATTCTTTCCCTTCTGTTTTGATCGTCTATTGACCGTTTAATTTACACTATTCAATGGAAAATGTTTACATTAATCTGTTTTCTATCCGAAATAACCACCAGAACAATTGAAATCCCTTATTTACTTACTCGCTCCTCCCGTTCTCTTGTTTTCAGTTGTACACTTTTCTGTTCGGTAGTTTTTTAACATTATTAATTCTCTATTAGAAATATCTCGAGTTACATGTGTTTCGGTTAGACATTATAGCGTATTGTCATAGTAATAAATATATCATTAATTGTTTTTTATCAACATGTGATTCTATCAAAAAATGTGATATAAAATTAATGTATAAACCAGAATTTACTAAATTTTATAAAACCCCAACAAATTGGTGACCCCGACGCGACGCACAGTGGTTCAGAATGAAAATTTAGACGGACAAAAACTATAGATAAGTTTTGCAAAGTCAAGCTGGGAATTTAACACTATCCTTATATACTAATTATCAAAAACTGAAAGTTCCTAATCAAACGTCTTTAATATAGAGGGTGGTTCCAGACGGGCTTTACAAGAGGAAAGTCTTAAAACACTTTTCTACTATTGACTTTATGGTAGAAACAATTATTTACAAAATGTTTTATTGTACTTATAAAAGCACATTATTTTGCAAAGAATGATTTATTCGGAAATCAAACTGCCTTATTTGAATTAATGGATTGAAATGTAGTGCAATTTTAGAACAAAAATGTGGGCTCCTTGTTCCATTACCTTATTATTATATTTTCAGTTTTTGAAACAAACAGGGAATATCTACAAAGAATAATTTTCTGTTATAAAAACAATAACAAAAAGGTTTCTCGTTATGAAAAATTTATCTGGAACTTCTATAATACAAAATCAAAATAACAAAGATAAACGTCTTAGTTACTCAGATGTGATCCCATTTTCACTATTTACATCTACGTTAGGGCATTTTAGCAAACTAATGACATCTTTATTCAAAACATATGACTTTTTAGGGGAAAGCAACCGAATACCAGAAATATATGGATCCGCAGACGTCAAAAGAACCCGTATTAAATCTGAATTGGTTGACTGTCTGGAAATCTTGCGTGTGTTGTGTTCTCTAAAAAATCTTAATTCTTTGTGTCGCGATTCTTGAACATCTTCTGATAGTTGACTAATAGATAGTTGAAAATTATTTATTACATGTTTACCATGCAATATAATTTTGTGTAAAGTATTAATTAACGTAGATTTTGGCAGTATCGAAAGCATATAAATCGTACAGCTGAGGGTCTACATCATATCCAGAACTTAAAGCTTTTAACAGAACACTGAAACGGTATATGAGCATTTGATCTGTTCCTGTAATCCTAGCAGATATTTCAGGATCTTGAAAAAAACGTCTGGCAGTATTACCGTCATTCGTGTTTCCAAAACCGGGTTTAGGAATATCTATTAACAGCCCAGTTTCTTAACGGAATTGTGATATCATGCTTTTTCTTCTGGTGTCACACATGTTTTTGTTGACCTGTCGTTGCTTGTGCCACTGTTTAAAATCTAATCGATATGCTATATTTACCAAATATATGCATGCAATGAACTTATACCTAAATAGAGAACCTTCGTGTTAACCGGTTTTTGTTTCACAGTATCTAACTGATTGAATTCCCTACTGCTTGCTCCACATTTAAATAGACTTGGTATCCATCAATTCATTGCAAACCTTCCCATCCACTTTCGGTTTTAGCAATTTGTGGTATACCCCTATGTTCATTTCAGAAATACTGATATTGGTTGGCAGCAAGTCACGTATTTGATTTTGAATTATTCCAACTTCCGCCTTGATTACTGATGCAGTTTCTTTTATAAACTGAAATTTAATGGGTCTACAAAAAACGAGTGGAAGACGATCTGGAATTCTGCTAGATGACTTTTAACTTATCATTACTTTTAAGATATTTATTGTAATGGTACAACAGAAGTTGACATAATACTTGAGTCATCAAATTTTTCATTTTATACTTTTGGTTTGCTTGCCGCTGATAATTAATCCTTCATCAAGCCATTGTTTGTTTTTGAAATCGAATCTAACCGGGGAACGGTAACATTGCTTCCATTGCTGGTGTAAGACATTTCCAAAGTTTTTAATCGCTTTACCAGATCTTTTCGATCGTTATCTTGCACGTTCTGAGGCCCAATGATGTCTATTATATAATTTATTAACAAACTTTGCGACTCCTTATTTGTAGGATAAAAACGCCCCTTCTCTTTTAACACATTAAATAATTGCCTTCGGGTAATTACATTACGTCTTCATAAAAATAAACAAATATAATCTGCAGATGTAAACGGATGCAAATATCGCCAGATTTCTAAACAAGTACAATAAATAAGGAATCAGAAAAATATAGATTTGTTAGATAACAAAAGATAACTAACAGCGTCTAAGCTGTTAAACATGGAATATTTTATAAAAATTATTCATGATAAATTACCGAATTCTGACACACAATAAAGTATATAAGACTGAGTTTTTTTAACTTTATTGTAAATGAAAAGGTAGTACATATCTTGAAGAATATGTAACATTATCAAAATTTACAAAAATCTCAAGCAACACTCAAATATGTTTGATCGCGACAAGTGGCACTACAAACCATTCGCAACTTGGTTGCAATTGATAAACAATAGCAAGTGATAAAAATTAGAATGACGGCATATCAGGGGTTGCCATGCAGGTTTCTTATTAGCCAAATACTTTCCTTTAAAGAGGCAAAATGTTTCCTAGAAAATTTTCTGATCTAATTTTGATATTTTTGTCCCTCTAAATCGCGTTTTTGAATGTTCATACATATACGCACGGTAAAACTAAAAATTTTGAAGATTGTCAACGCAGTCAAATTCATTAATAATTGGAATTTGGGTCAATTCGTCTGCACAAAAACCTAAGAATAATAAAACTTCTTTCCTATTTTGGCTGCCGTTATGGGTGCTACAGCATTTTATTTCATTAGATTTCTTTAAATCTTTGCGTAATTCACTAATGGGGGTACCGTAAAATGGGGTGAATAGAAACGGTTTTAAGGTTTACAATCAGACCTCACTAAAAGAGGGGGTGTTGCCGCTACTCAAAATTATCCTAAAACATGTGTCTTAATCTACCTTTCAAGTTCCTTGTTCCATGCAGTGTATTAAAAATCTAAGATGGCGTAGTTTTTGAAAACAAAATCACTGTTTCTATTCACCTGCCACTGCCTTCTGTATCTGGGTATTCCATTCCGCTCTCGCTTTTCCTCTTTTTCTACGTTGATGTGGTTGCCATCCCCATGTCTTCTTGGGCCATCGGGAATCCTCCATACGTCTCACATGACCATACTATTTTAGACGCCGTGTTTCAATTTCTTTTATGACTGTCCTTTGTAGGTCCATCTCTTTTTTATGGCTTCATTTCTTACATGCTGTAGGCGTGATATTCTGCAACTTCTTCTCATTAAATCCACTTGGATGGTCATTATCCTTTCTTTGTCTCTTTCTTGTAATTTCTGTAACCCCAGAATCCTATAACAATATGCTTTGAACAATTTTGTTGTATATCCTTCTCTTTGTGTATTTTGTTATTTCAGTTGACCAAAGGACCGTGTTTAATTGTTGTATAACTTTTTTCCCAGTGTTACTCTTCTTTCTATTTATTTTCTGCTATTTCCTTCATTAGTGATTAGCGTTCCAAGATATTTGTATTCCTCTTGTCTTCCTATTTTTCTTCCGTTTATAGTTAGGTCATCTCCCTCTCCCCCCATTGCAATATAAAGGGTTTTCCAATAAGAGGTGTTATTTTGATATTCAAAGAAAAGTGCCATTTTTTAATATAAATGATCGGATGTTTATTTCATTATAAAGAGGAAGGTATGCCGTTAATAGTGGAAAATAACATCAGGCAAATGACCACCACGACCACGCTTACAGGACAATATCCTTTTCATGAAATTTTCCATAACCAAATCGCAAAGTGGCTGCCCTATGTCCTCGATAGCCTCACGAATTCCATCTTTGAGGTCTTGAATCGACGCTGGGCTGTTGGCGTAGACCTTCTCTTTCACGTGGCCCCAAAGAAAGAAGTCGCAAGGTGTTAAATCACAAGATCTCGGTGGCCAATTGTGATCACCTCTTCGAGAGATAACACGGTCCGGAAACTTTTTCCGTAAAAGATCAATGGTTTCGTTGCTTGTGTGGCACGTAGCGCCGTCTTGTTGAAAGTAAACGTTGTCCAGATCAATACCATCCAATTCCGGCCATACAAAATCGTTAATCATCTCTCGATAGCGCAATCCAGTCACCGTAACTGTTGCTCCAGCCTCATTTTCGAAAAAGTAAGGTCCAATGACTCCGCCGGACCATAAACCGCACCAAACAGTCACACGTTGAGGATAGAGAGACTTTTCAACAATAACTCTTGGATTTTCTGAGCCCCAGATCCGACAATCTTGCTTGTTGACGAAGCCACCGAGGTGGAAATGGGCCTCATCACTCAAGATGATTTTTCGATGGAATTCTGGATCATTTTCATGCATTTCAATGACCCAATCAGCAAAGACACGACGTTGTTGATGATCGGCCGGCTTGAGTTCTTGTGTTAACTGGACTTTATAAGCCTTAAGACCCAAATCTTTATGCAAAATACGGTGTAATGACGTTTGTGGAATGGCTAATTCCAAAGAACGACGAGGAATGGACAAACCTGGGTTTTCTTTAACACTTTCGGCTACAACAGCAATATTCTCGGCTGTTCTTGAGCGACGTGCACGGGTTTTATTCTTCACATCACTAACTTGTCCCAAGAGCTCGAATGTTTTCACCAATTTCTGTATTGCGGTCCGACAAGGTGCTTCACGGTGACCCAAAAATGTTCGAGTTTTACGAACCGTCTCTGCCAAATTTTCACCATTTTTATAGTGAATTTTAATAATTTCAATGCGTTGTTGAAGCGTGTATCGTTCCATATTTATTAATGGCGTAGTTTCTACTTGTCAAATGTCAAAAAATGATAGCTTCAAAAGTGACATCTACCGAAATAGCGGGCTATTCAAAATAACACCTCTTTTTGGAAAACCCTTTACTTGGGTTTTTCATAATTAATTTTTAGTGCGGCCTTCTGATATGCGTCCTTGAGTTTTCTTAGCGTATATTCGATGTCAAATTCTTCGGCGGCTGGTAACACCTGGTCGTCTGCAAATAGAGTATGCAGATATGTACCCTTGATGTCGAGGCCCATATTTCCGCAATTGTTTTGCTATTTTTTTAGGACTTCATTTAAGTCTATTTTAAAGAGGGTTGGAGACAGGGAACAACCCTGTTTTAACCTTTTTGTTGGGGTAAAGGATACTGATAATTTATTTTCTACTTTTACATATGTTTCTTGTCTCTGGTACAGTACTTTTATTGCTGAAATATAATTTGTAGTGATGTTTAGTTTTTCCAATATCTCGAAGAGTTGCTCGATAGGACCGCATCGTACGCCTTTTTCCAAATCGATAAATACCAGGTGGGTTTCTAAGTTTCTTTCCATTGGTTTTTCTAGTGCCTGCTTTATTGTGAACATATTATCTACACAGCTCCGACCTCCAGTAAATCCACTCTGTTTTCCATTTATGTCAATAATCTCCTCCAGTCTTGATTTAATTATTCGTCCGTACAGTCTTCGTACACTTGCTGTCACACTTATACCTTTGTAATTTTTGCAATCGGATTTTACTCCTTTCTTATAAATTGACGTTAACTATGCCTTATTCCAGTCTTCGGTTAAAAATATCTTTCAGTGTTTCTATTAATATTTCAGGGGCATGTTTTACCAACTCTATAGGAACACTTCCAGGACCAGGAGCTTTACCATTTTTCATATTTTTTAAACTTTTTTTTATTTCTTTAGTGGTTATTTCTTGGATGTCATCGTCATTTTTATTTTCGTTCCCTTTTCCATATATGTTGTCTGTATACTCTGGTCTTTTCTCTTGTAGCATTCTTGAGTAATATGTAATCCATTCGTCCATTTGTATAATTTGTATGTTGTTTTACTTGTATCGTTTTTTCTAAGTTGTTTGAGGAATCTCCATGATTCGCTTGTTTTTGTTCCACCTATATGTCTTTCAATATACTCGCACTTCTGTTCCCACCATATATTCTTTTTTTTTCTTTACGACTTTTTTCACTTCCCTATTTGTTCTAGCATATTGTTTCCCATCTTCGTCATCTTGTGTAGCCAACCATTTTTTTATATAGCCTAGCAATGATTGTTGAAAAGAATCATTTCTTCTGCTTCTCTTGTTGTTTTTAATGGACGAAAAATACGAAAAAATTTTAAAAAAGTAGAAATTTGTTAAAAATATTCCTATTTACACAGCTAATTTTTGTCATAAGGTTATACATTAATATCAAATTTATTTAGGCCTCTTCTGTACTTTTCTGGGGGATTCAGCTTCCCAACTACACACAATTCGTAGACCTCTGGAACATCTAGAAGTCCATAAACGAATCCTGGGTGGTCTCTACATCGTCTCTGGCGATAGAATTCACCTACAAATCTTCGATTTTCTGTGATGGATTTTACTTGTTCTATGTATGGTTTAAAATTTGACGTTGAACATCCAGGTTTATCTGAGGTCATGTAAGAATGAACGACAAGCCAATATTCTTGTTGTACGTCCTTTTGCTTGATTTTATAAGAATAAGACTCCGTAACAGTTTCCGAAAATGGGTTTCTAACTTTAATCACTTGGCTTCTGACTGATACCATTTCTTCTTCGCATCATCAGATGATAAATCGGCTTAAATGAAGAGTCCGAGTCATGAAGACTAATTTAACTATCTGAGGAATGGTCGTTTGATGCAGCAACGCTTTTTTCTGGGACCACCCCAATTTTTGTTCTTTTTTGCGATTAGATGCTTGTGTGTCTTCATATCTCATATGATTGAGAAAACTGCCAGACGAGCTAATTGCTTCTTGCTTATCAATACTATTGTGACCTCCAGGCAAACGCTGTAGCACTTGTATTTTGTCAAGTGGTACAATGCTACCTTTTATAAACCCCACTCTCATCTTACTGGGCTCATTCTCAGCAACATTTCCCACCAGTGTCTTGAGGAGCCGGGGAAATCTGTCTTGGGCAAAGCGGTCTCGTGTCTCCCAGGTTCATTCTTCCACTTTAGCGGATAGA
The DNA here is from genome assembly GCA_011009095.1 of Ignelater luminosus. Classification (NCBI taxonomy): domain Eukaryota; kingdom Metazoa; phylum Arthropoda; class Insecta; order Coleoptera; family Elateridae; genus Ignelater; species Ignelater luminosus. The sequence continues at coordinate 57,647 of VTPC01091259.1, read as the reverse complement.
AAAACGCAACACCTAACGGTTGCGTAAGATGTGTAGAGCTTGGAGGTAAGAAAATTATATGAATATTGTGTTTACTGCATAATCGCATGATCTCTGTTGTCAGGTGAAAACTGAGATTATCTCCAATTAATATATTTTTTTTCTTTTTTAAAATCGGAATAGCAGGTGTTTTCAGCCAGCGAGTCTTCGGAACAAAACGTGTTGAACCATCTAGATTTTGTCCAATTGTACCTTGCATTTTTAGGCCCACCTTCAGTCCACAAGTCGTAAATATGTTTGGCCTTGCAGACAACAAACATAACTGAAATGAATGATTTGTGCTGTTCATCAACCTTTCTGGATATTTACAGCCTCGTTTGGCTATAATTTGTTTCTTGCCAGGATCATCAGAAAAGTTTGTTTTGTCACAGTTCAACGTATTCTAAGGTGACACACCCTCAAGCTTTTTCTCTAACTTGTTAAAATAGTGTTAGGTGAGACAGCAGCGCGATTCTTTTATACATTTTGGCACATCCTGAAGGACGGTTATGATTTATGCTGCTTGAGAAATGAGTAGATGAACTCTTGTCCGGATAAATTGTCTATAAATCTTGCAACCTGGTTTCCTTATATATCCAGAAAGTTCTTCATTATGAACTTTAAAGTTATTGTGTCTATTGGATAACCCCACTTTGAACAAGTCTTTAATCTCTCTACCAGTATCCTTTCAACATTTTTTGTTAAGCAAGTCTGTGTATATTTTACGCTTGACTTTATTCTTCTTGAATCTTGAGGAATAAGGTTATGTTTTTTAACAGTCCATATTCTGAAAGATAAGTGTCCGCAAGAGTCCAAAGCGACAAGCAATAAACTAACAAAGGAAGAACTCTGATGTGATTTTTAACCTTTAAAGATAAATTAGTGAATAATGCTCAGAGACATACAGGGTGAGTGAACAAAACTAATTAATTATGTTTCATTCAACATAATAATTCCAGGTAAAACTCTAGATAAAACGTGTTGGTCCGTTTCCTTATTGCGGTAACGTAATAAATTGAGTGACTATCTCTATAAACAGTATAATGTTGCAAGAGCTGCATGAACAGCAAATGCAGAAACAGATGTTGACGTAGCAACAAATGATTCAACTTCAGCAGAGAATACCGACACCTGGAGAAGTGCTGTTATCATAGCAAGACTAGGTTCTGATTCAGGAAAATCAGGTAAAGGCCAATAATGAAATAAGTTACCAACATGCAAGAACAGACCTATAAAAGTCATTACCAAGAAGTTACATCATTCATGTAAAACCTCAAAAAATAAAAGAACACTTCAGAAAAAGAGGATATAAAATTTTGGATGTAACACCAAAATTAAAATATGGTACGAAACAATCTTTGATTATGTTCATGTTATCCTTCAGACAAGATGAAAACATAAATAAAATATTTGATATAACGGATACATCGGGAGTGAGAGTTGAGGTGGTACCACTTAAAAAGAACAAACTGGCGCCTCAATGCAAAAACTGTCAAAACTATAGTAATACTCAAAGGTATTGCGCAAAATAATCACGATGTGTAAGATGTACAGGAAACCATCACACTAGGAATTTCAACAAACCAAAAGATACCCCGCCAAAATGTGTACATTGTGGTTGTCTAGTAGCCAAGGAAATGCAGAAAATTAAAAATAAACAAGTTAAGAAGCCAACATTAGCAAAACAGGCCAGAGAAACAACCAGATGCCTGCTAAGCCTGAGCAAGAAAAATAACAAAATAAGTATAAACTAGCAGTTTAGAAAATAATTATAAATGCAAATAACACTAATAATAGCAATGAAAAGCAGAGACGGAAGAACCAACAACCTCCTACTGAAGACATGCTAAACCAGATCTTGGAAGAATTAAATAAGATGAATGAAAAAATCTCCAACCTTGAACGTCGAGGCCAAGGATCGATACCAAAGAATAGAAATGGCTAAATAGCTCAGAATTCTAGAATGGACGCCAATGGACTGCTCAAACATCGACAAGAACTTCAAACAGTCTTAGATATAGAAAAAATAGATGTGCATCTCATTTCGGAGACACACTTCACAAAAGAAACATTCGGTTAAGGGATATAAAGTATATCATACCATTCATCCTGACAACGCAGCAAAGGGTGGAACTGCAGTTAAAATAAAAGAAAACAAGTCGAGTCCGGCCGCGAGTGCGAAGCGAGGCAGTCGACCCGGTCTGCAGCGCGAGTGTAGTGCATCGGCGACGAAGAGTACGGGCTCAACCAACAGCGCGGTAGTCGGGCGCTACCGCCATCCCACCCTCCAGAGTCTGTGTTTTGGGGGGCACAGGCCTGGTCTATTTCCACCACCAACGGGGCGACTTGAGGTCGCACTGCTGCATCATCCCACCCGACCGTCGGTCTTCAGGAATTGGGGGCTTGAGGACCGCGACCGCCACACATCCAACCAAACCCAAGATGCAGTAGATGGATCAACGGCCGCTCCACCATCAACCGGCGTCTGCGTAGGGGTGCACAGGCCCGGCCATCTCCACCACTCATCTCAGCCTCATCCGATCAGCCCGGGTAGCTACCGGGCCGTGACCACCAAATTCCTTTCCCATCCAAACCCTTGAGCCCGAGGCTCCTCAAGGTACCAACTCCACTGCGCCCGGAAATTCGTCGCCTATCCGCTACACTTCCCGCCAAATCCTTTCCCTTTAATAACTTTCCGCCTAACAATTCCCGCCTAATAATTCCCGCCAATAATTACCACACCCATTCCACAACCGCCACACTGTTCTCATTAGGGTTTTCCGTGGTTTCCCTAGTGGTGAAGGCAAATGCCGGAACAGTTACTCCACCAGCCCACGGCACACTATACACACCTAAAAACCCACACATCACCACTCTAACACATACACACTCTCACACTCCTCACTACACAATACCAACACCGTTCTGAAAAGAACCGCCTCATCGGTTCACCACTTCGTCGTCACTGTGTGACGGCTCGCTGGCCGTCCTTGGGCATCGACATCGGCGGGGATTATGGAGCACCTGCTTCCGTTCACGACAGGAGTTATCCTTTTTCCAAATTCACCAGCCATAGAGGAATTAAGTTTCCTAAATGGCAGCCACCTACGGTGGCATTTTCTCATTGATTCGCGCACCAACAAGTGGGATATCAAACGGAACAGATAAAAGCTGTATCTGTAAAAATCAAAACAAGAAAACTATGAAATAACAGTTACTGCATTGTATTGCCCTCCAAGACATCCTATGAAAAGAAAACACTATATAGAATTGCTTGATACGCAAGGATACAGATAGATTATTGGAGATGACTATAACGCGAAACATATCCATTGGGGATCAAGGTTAATAACCAGTAAAGGACGAAAATTGCTAGAAGCATGTATAAGAAGTAGATGTGAAATTGCATCCACTGGAAGACCAACATACTGGCCAACGGATCCAAACAAGATACCTGATTTCATCGACTTGTTTATAACAAAAATATCTCCATTAACTATTTGCATTTGAAAGAAGCTTGGGACATGCATTCAGACCACTCTACCATACTTCTCACGCTAAGTGACGTAATTATACAAAAAGAAAATCCACCACGACTAGTCAATAGATTGACTGGCACGATTTTAGAATAGATCTGAAAGACTTAATCAATCTTCCAGTTCCACTAAAAACTGAAGAACAGCTAGATGATGAAGTTGAACTACTAGTTAAAAACATACAGGAGGCAGCATGGAACAACACGCCAGATTTAATTATGAGAACAAAGGGTAATAATTACCCTTGATAGAAAGGAAAGAAGGGAACTAATTTCTGAGGAAAGAAGATTACGAAAAAGATCTAACAAGCAATAAACAAACAATACAGCGATTCCAAAACAAAGTATTAAGGAACTTATTATGTAGATGTTTCTTGGTACGTAAGAAACAATGATATCCATAGAGACCTGAAGATGGACACCGTTGATTAACTATCACCAAGTTCTCTAGAAGCTACGAACAGCGGCTACACAAATTTATCAGTGTTACCAGCTTGAAACGGACACTGTGACCTTCTGTTATCATTGGCAAGGTACACAAAATATACAGCTGAGCATATTTTATTACGTCATTTAATACACGGGATGTTTTTTTGGAACTACGCAGTTTTGTTTCTATTCAGCCCATTTTACTTTTCAGTATACGAAACAGTGGAGTATTGACTACGGAATATTAAAGTAAAGTAAATGTACTGTCTACACCATAATCTAATTCAGTCTGACATCAAACGTATTTGTTAGGTTAGCAGTTATTGACTCTTCTGTGTGATTCATTGTTGTAATTGATTTCAAGCGATTGTAATGAATAACTAAAAAAAAACAGTCTTTTTTAAGACTACAGAGGTTATACACACTCTAATCATTAGGTATGTACGTCTTTATTATCTAAATATTGTAAATATATAAATAAATAGCAACCGGTGATTCAACATAACCTCAAATTGTAGGCCAGTTTCCTGAAATCGTTCATGATTGTTACAGCCTTTGACTATCTATTAGAATTATGAAAGCTAGATATGTTAGAGATGATTCAGATAATCTTTCTCATGTGTCTATGGACACAATTAGATATGTTTATGCAGAAAACCCAAACTCTTTAAGTGCCGAAGTCCAGAATGAAAAACCTGTTGAAAACCATAAGTCTCTCACACTGAGCTTGCCAGGGATATTAAAAAAGTGTTTGTTCGGTGTTGAACACTTACCGTTATATCAAGCTAGAAAACAACATCCCACCATTCTATGCCTGCTTTGCATATTTATTGTTTACAACCGTAACGATTATACAGGAATGAGTAAATTAAATAAAGCCTTTGTCTTTCCTCACAATATAAAATTACTTCACACTTAATGATGTATTTCTTGATTTAGCTTTTCTTCTGGATACTTATTATTATGTGATTAAATAATTTGTATAAAAACAATATGAGCAAACAATAACAATGTGAGGTTATGTGTACGTTATTCGATGAAAATTGAATTTAATGTAGTGTAACGAAGTTACTAGAAAATCCGAAAGACACTGTATATAATGGACAATTTAGTTTTATTTTTATTTTCATATCATATATGCACGCCGGCTGGTCCGATAAGCACATGCATTTATAATTGCTATGTAAAATGTACATTTAATTTTCCGTTATTAAAAATATAATTTTCTTAGTTGTCCGGGACAATCCCCCCCCCCCCCCCCCGGTTATTATACATTTTTTTTAATATCATTTGTTGTAAAGTGTAATTTAGGGAAAATTGCATTCCGTTTCAACACACTTTATAAAATGCATTTCTCACTACCGGCCGATTATTAATCCCCGTTAAGTATATTAATTATTTACGCCTCATTAGTGGGGCGTACCGCTAAACCATACTCCCATTCGTCGTTTTGCTCCCCTACTTCCAAATTATAAAGTTCGAATTTGCTAGGAAGGGGGGACCGACCGGGTATATAAGCACATACCCAACGCCGAAAAGGCAGAGTGCGCTTAGCTGCAGTTCTGAAACAGTATTTGGAAGTAGTAAGTACCCTAGTAACCGCCTAATATTTAGGCGCCTTATCCTTCACGACCGCCGTCTTTCCTTTTTCCACCGCACCTAGCTTCCTCCGTTCCTCCGCCTGGGATTTGATTGTCGGCGCGAACGATTAATTCGGCCCGCCTCCGGTCAGTCCCAAGAGGAACTTCCTCGGTGTCGGCGTGAACGATCAATTCGGCCCGTCGCCGCTGAGCGGTTCGCTTCCTTCCGCTGTTGCTTGACTATCGGCGCGAACGATCGATTCGGCCCGTCGCCGGTCAAACCACCAGCAAGCTCTCTCGGTGTCGCCGTGAGCAGTCAATCCGACCCGGCGCCACTGGGTGGCCTGTAGCCGTCCTCCCTCCTTCTTCCCAAGACCTTAGAGGGTACCAGTTCCGTTTCCTGCCGACCCCACTGACTTGCACCTCTCCCCGTTTGCTGCACTGTTGGGTAGGATTGGTAGGCCTGTAACACGTAGTTGCCCGCTTGTGTATTTAATACCTGCTTGTATATTGATGTTATTTAGATGCCTGCTTAATAAATGTTGTTTAGGTTTATTGTGCCTTTCATTTATTAGCTCTGCAGACCTTCTATTTCAGCCGTCGACCCCTGGAGTCACCGGTCTCCATCGTAGCTGCCCGGTGAGCCCTCGCCCGACCGCCTCAAGGGCGAGGTGGAGGAGTAAACCCCCTTAACAAATCTGGTGCCCGAGCACCGACCGACCGAAAAGTGCGTCACGGTAGCATGCATACCTTATGTTATAACTAGAGATCGGAGAGTTAGGCAAGTTCCTTTTCTTTGTAATTGGCCGAACTTAAGGCTCATTAGAATTAAAATTTTATTGCGAGTTCCAACATAAATCAGAAAATCTTATAGACCCTATAATATAAAATGTTTGAAAATATTTTGGCTAAAAAAATATAATTTTTAGTCACAAACGATTAAAAACCGCCACAACCGGACAGATATACTGCATATTTTTCGAATAGGTTCAATCTTCTTAACTTACGGAACAAAAGGAGGATTACAAGTGTTAGCAAAATTTCGTAATTAGCGAATTTTCGTTAATAAGTTATTTATTCTTATAAATATGCATATATCGTTTTAGTATTTTAAGTACTTTTCCCTGTAAATATATTATTCCTTTTTTAAAAACTAAGTTCAACGGCTCTCCACAATATAACATTAACGCTCCTTGACATTGTAGTAATTTATGTCTTGGGAACGATGAATTTCTCGAATATTCTTTTACAAAATGGTTCTTATATATTAATTTAGAGATGTATTTCGCCTCTAATTTTATATTTTTCTGGTTTCATTTATGCGATTCACAGAATTTCAGACGTTTATCTTTTGGCTAAAACTATAAATCTGTCAGCTTGTCTGGTATAGACAAGATTTATATCTCCTGTAGTTATCTGGTGCAAGATGTTAGTTTCTCGCTAAAGCACACCCTTCCCGTACGGTCTGATTGGTTTTGTCCGATCGTCCGATATGTAAAACAACCAATTATCTGGGTACAACCCTCTTGGGGAGTTGGAAGACACACTTCTCGCTGGAAGACTGGAGAGAGTTCTTCATTTACCGTGAAAGCAGAAGTACGCTCTTTATGTCTCCGCTTGTGGAATTTGAAAATTAAGAATCTTACGAGCTATCGTAAAGTAGTCGAGTGATAGACTAATTTCTAACAAGGTTGAGTTGAACCTGAACGTAATTCTCGCGAGTAGTTTCTGTATTCGCTAAATCATTTATGAACATTTCTCCGGGATAAATCCGGAAGTGTTCTTTACCGTATCGTGCCTAAAAGTTGTCGCCGACCGGCGGAAAGTGCTAATAAATCCACAAGCAACTTTCAAACTACCGTATCGTTATTTATTTAACACTACCACAATATTCCTACCAAGCTTCATAGAGATTTGCACTGCCTTACCCTATCTAGATATTTTTCCAGTCAATTAAAAATATCTTATTATCGAACATATAAGGAGACGCCCATACCTGTATATATTTAAATGCAAGGTGTGAATTAGAAATTTGTGTAAAAGTGTCGTGAGGTCAGTGAACCTTGTGCTAACAGCTGGTCCCGCTCTCTAAAGGGTAGTTCCAGCTTTGATAATTACCTTTTTACCTTTTGTTTATTATTTTATGAAGAAGCATCGTTGGCTCACACCATTTGCCAACAAACCTTCGCATTTACTTGCGAAATTTATCTCCAGTTTTATCGTCACGTCACCAACCGTATGGAAAAGAGTAGCAAGGTTACTCACTCATCGCTTCGTACTGGTGAAAAACCTCAGAACGCCAGTTAATATTAGTGAAAACCCCGTCGAACCGTTCATTGTGGTGAAAGGTCCGTTAAGATTACTTGTGTATTGCTTGTTGCATTACAACGTAATTATTTTGTCACGAATCTTGATGTCTTGTATTTGTTTGCTTTCTTTTATGAACAAGATTTATAAAATTAGTCTTGCCGTTTTTATATATTAAATGTTGTTAACGAAGCGAGTTGATATTCAACAATTTTATCAAGCTTTCTTATTTGCCGCATGGTTTATATTTTAAATCCACGGTTAATTGCAATATACCTGCAGGTGACAAATTTAAATTCAAAGGTCGGGATTATTTATGTTTTCCCTAATTTTAATTCATGTTTATGCTTCTTTCATAAACGATCAGTGAATCCTATCTAAATATTTACGGTCGATTCATTATAGGTTTGTGTACTTTATTTTCACTGTGCCAGTACTTCCTGCATTGTGCTGGTTTGTTGAACCGGGAATGTTGATACGTTTCACTCGGTCGCATTTACTGTACATGTGTTTATATATTGTATTTTTGTTTTGTTGTTTATTATTGCTTATTTAGGTATATGAAGTTTGTCCAACAGTGTAAACCGGACTGCTGTATCGTGTTGAGCTTACCTTATGAAAGTAAGTGTCTAACTAGAGTGCAGTACTATCTCCATTTTATTTATCTGTGTATTGTTCGAACCTGTGATTCGTTCCTGGCTTACATCTCTCCATTTGACCTATATACGAAGATCAGCTGTGGGGTCTTCTATTCAAGACTAGGTCACCGACATCCCACTACAGCTGGCACCCTTTTAATACCAAAACCCCTAAGATTATAGTTCCATTCTTATAGTTTATCGTTTGCTCTAAGCTTTCTTAGCGCACGACCCCTCTTCGACTAGCATTACAGGTGGCATATCGATTTTATATATGTTTACTCTACCGATGGGTCACTAATCCCAGTTATCCCGTAACACAAGCTACAAAAAACACCAATTCCCGTAGTCGGGTTTTTCAACTCTTCGGGATATTTCAATAATTTGTTTTCTGCTTATTGAATTTATTAACTAGAAATATTTAGACAAACCGAGTTAGGTCTCTGTCAAAACACATTTTTCCTATGACAAGTCTAACTAAGCCAAATGCTGTTTAAAAAGTCATAAAACTGACTTTTGTAAGAAGATTGAACCAAATGGGAGAAATTTTACTTTAACGTCGGCTTGGGTTTAAATTTGTTTCCGGCTTATCAATGAATAAGAGATGTTTCATTTTATAAGAAAAATATGTTGTTGATCAACTCTTCTTACCTCATATCTTGAACCGGTGGTTATTCTTATAGTTTCTGCATTCAAGAAATTCTGAAACAAATAATATTAATTGGACATTAGCTTTCATTAAAAGATTTAAAAAAATTATGAAAATACCCCATTCTTTTTTGTCGAAATGAAAGTTTATTACCTATCTAACCAACCTACTAAAAAAATTTTTCTTGGAAATATTGTGGGAAGCAGAAATCTAAATAAATTTCCACAATCACCATGCTATTTTCCTATGGTGCGAAATCAAATGCACCACATAAAATTGAAGTATAAAGAATAGTGCATTTATCTATTTTTTCGAGTAGCAGGAAGCAAGTTTAATGGAGAAATAGTTCAGCTATTCGTTTTTCAAATGATGCACATACAGAAATATATTTTCAACAAATGGGAACAAAATTGGTTTATCAAATTACTTTTTTTCATGTAGGTAATTGGTTTTTAAGTGACCAAAAAAATATCATTTCAAACAACTCAATTCAGTTATTAGTTGTAGGTAGAACTTCCAATAATAATGAACGATTTGTTTGCAAGTATTTATTTCTATCAATTAGTAGGTACTTGATCTGTTTAAAACCATCTAAGAAATATCTATAACTGTAGCTGCATATTATGTTTTCAATTTAGTTATGTTGTAATCATCTGCAAATGCCTTTGAATGTATTCAATTAATATTTGTATCAAATTTATCATTTTTTTAATATATTTGAACTTTTGCTGTAATTCTTTCTTCTCATCTATTAATTAGTTCATTTAATTTGATGTTTACTTCCTTTGTACCGAAAAGCCAAATTTAAATCTAACAACAAGGAATAACAAACTTATTTCTTTTTTCCATATTTTCATTTTCATTGTAAATATCTTATTATTATTTAGTACATCTACGTTATCAGCTTTGTTCAAATTATTGTAAGCTTTCTCTCTTGTTACCTTCTTTATATAACTTCTTTTCATTATTCTGTAATTGTGAGTTTGCAGCTTTTCTACGTAGATTATAGATTTTTAAAGTATTACTGTGAGAATTTAATGTTTTTCATTTTGTAGCTTCACTAAAAGCTTTTGCAAAATCGGAAGTAGAGTCATTTTTAGAGAATTCATCAGAATATTTATCTGCGCTTCACATTGTTGTAATACAATATGAAATTGTTTTTCTATGCCATACCTATAATGTCTATTAAAAAGAAAGTTATTAATTTACTTTTAGCGCTATGTTCTCTCTAAGGGTATAAAATCTTTTTCAAAGTTTATCGCTAAGGATATAAATAGTTATTGAATTTAAATGTTTCAGTGGATTAATGTAAAAACAAAAATAAAAAAAACATCAGAAAAAATATCTAAGCGTATATAGGGTGATTCAAAAGGTGTGGACACAACTCTGGAGGCTCATTAGACAGGTGATTTGGATTAAAAAACCATAACACACCCATACGTTATTCCCAAAGGTTATTGAGATAAGAAAAAACTGACTGCAGATTACATCTAGCTGCCATACTAAATAGCAAGAAACAAATTCTGTAAGGAAAGTTTCATGAAACTGCAGCTGAAGAATACCGTCAGCGATATCCGAATCGTAGACATCCGGGTCGTCAAGTTTTTATAAGAATTCGCAATAAGCTACCTTGAGAATTTAAAATGTTATCTAAAAAAGACTACTTTCTATAGAGATGTTATCTAAATTTACATCCGTCTACTGTCATATGTTTATAAGCTGAAGTTAGCTTATAATCAATCTTGTACTTAATGAAGTCTATGTTACTCGAAAAACAGTACTGTTAAAGTGGTTACTTACCATATCAAAATTTTAATTTACCGGTAATCAAAATTTAATTAAAAACCAATAAAACTCAATAAAGATAGTGATACTTGACACTTAATTTTTATTTACAAATTATTGCAACATTAAATAAGTTAAATAAATATTTTTTTCACGTATTTACAATTTGCAGTCAAATAATGTAATTTATTAACTTATTGCTTTTAATCTGATTTATCGAATGTTTTTATATTATATTGCCAAAAATAAAGATAAGCAATTTATTAACATCTTCCTAAAGACATTAAATATATATAAATACAACAAAGGAAGAATTTTACAATAACAGTTAACTAATAAAATATAAATCACTCTAACTGATAACAGCATAAATACTTACTACATACCTACATAATTAATTAGCTATATAAATGATTACACATTGTTTACAGCTGGACGGCAAACGAGACGGACGTGTGGCGCGGCGATAAGTCCATTCGAGTATCGAACCTTATCACGTAGCTTACGTACGGTCGAAATTTCACGGGGATATAAATTAAATATTAATTAAAGAGTGTTTTAAAGGACAATAAACAGTGCGTAAACATAGTTAGGTAGCGCATAGTGAAAATTGGTGCGAACAACAAATTGAAAGGTGAGACGACACACGCTGATGCTATCGCGCCATAAGATAAAAGACAAAAGCCCTAACGTGTGTAAACAAAACCAGTGATTATAAAGTGCATTGCAAGAAGGGGTGAAACTAGTGGGACCGAGTTGGAGCACGGGAAAAGTGAAAGTGATTACAATAAGAGGAAAAGGAAGAAAGACAGCCCAGGAAACACGAAGAACACCAACGAAGGGAAAAACCACGGAAGTTGAAAAGATGGATGAAATAAAAGATATATTCAAGAAAATGATGAACGAGATAAAACAACTTAAAGATAATCAAGGAACCCAGCAAAAAAGGATAAAGGAGATTCTTAAAGAAAATAGAGAACTGATGATATACACAAAAATCTGGAGAAAAAAAAAGATATACTGGATGGAAAAATAGAGAGCATCGAGAGAGAAAAGACGACAAATAACCTTATTACAATCGGAATTAACCTGGAGTCACCAGAAATATAGGCCTGAAACACGAAATGGAAGCTTTTGCTAGAGTAACACTAAGGGTTCACACAAAAATCAGAAATGCTAAAAGAATAGGCAATAAAACATGCATAATTGAAACGAAAAATTGGGAAGAAAAGCTGAAAATATCAAAGTCCAAAAGCACCTTTAAAAATGCCAAAAAAGTACAGATATTTATTAACTAATAAGGAAAAGGAGACTCCACCGTTAAGAAAATAAAGAGAAAAAAGCGAGATGATGAAAGGCAACAAAACAAAAATAGGCTACAAAAAGCTGAAGATAAATGATGAGGAGCGAGAATGGAACGAAGAGGGAAAACAACTGACAAAAATAGAACCCACAAAAAACTGATAGAGAGGAAAAGGAGAAAGCGCAGGTGACGACTAAGGCAATGAAAAAGGAAAAGCAAAAGGTAGATGATATATGGATAATAGGCACACGGAGTATCAGAGGAATGAATGAGAAAGAGAAGGAACTGGCTGAAGAATTCGAAAAGACAAATACGGATCTGCTAACTATGACAGAAACTAAGAGGAAGGGAATCGGATGCAAGGAAATCAATGGAGGACTAATCTCAATTTATAGCGGCGTAGAAAAAAATTAAAGAGCGACAGTAGGAGTAGCCTGTCTTATAAGAAGAGAAAAGGCAAGTTATATAAAAGAGTAGAAAACGGTTTCAGAAAGAATTTTAAGAATAGAATATAAAGTTAACAGAAACAAGATCTACTACGTACTGGTGGTATATGGCCCAAATGAAAGTGCGATTAAACAAGAAATAGAGGATTTTTGGAATGACGTGCAAGAAGAACTTGATACGAAGGTAGTATCAGCCATTATTATATTAGACCTTAACGGAAGAGTCAGTAACGACCCGAAAATCTCGGAAGGGACTGTAGGAAAAGCCGTTACCAACAGTAATGGCCAAAAAATCATCGATTGTTGCATCCTTAATGACTTAATATTGGGAAACACATGGTACAAACACAAAGCTATTCATAGATGTACTTGAGAAGTGAAAGATCAGTTATTGACCTGGTAATAATAGAAAAAAGGGAGAAACAAAAACTAATGAATGTGAAAGTGAAAAGAGGAAACGAGATTGAAAGTGAACACTACTTAGTAAAAGCCCAGTTTAAACAAGAAATTGCTAGTAAAAACCAAACAAGAAATGAAAGACAGAGAAAACTAAACTTCGTACAAATAGAAGCACACAGGTTACAAGAAGAAGCAACTAGAAGAATATACCAAAATCTCAGAAAAAATAATTAAGACAGACAGAAAAATATACATATGTACAATTGATTTAGGGAAAGCATTGTCCCAACAAAGAAATTCTGGGAAGCCTTAAGTCGACGAAAAAATAATGCAAATGATTACTAACCTATGTAATGAAACACTAAATGTAGTACGAATTGGAGGACTCACATCACAGAAGTTCAAAACAGAAAAAGGAGTCAGACTCAGCCCCATGCCGTTCATAGTATTAATGGATGAAGTACACACAAAGTCAGAAACAAACATAAAGGGACACACCTAGGATAAAACTTAAAACCAATCTACATAAACGAATTAATGTATGCAGACGACCTAGTGTTAATTGCAAACACAAAAGAAGAACTTAAAAACAAAATAACAGCTTGTAATGAGGTTTTAGAGGAACATAATCTAAAAATTAGTGAACAGAAGTCGGAGACAATGTGTATAGAAAGATGTCCCGAAGAAATAGAAATAATGTGCGAAGGGGAAATGTTAAATAGGACAAATTCCATAAAATACCTAGGCTCAATAATAAAAAACGAGAGGAGGCCTAGAGAGGGAAATAAACAACAGAATCGCCAACACAAATAAATTTATAGAGTGTTATACAGCGGCTGCTTCAACAAAAAAAAATTAGTACAAAAACAAAGACAAGAATATATGAAACAATTTTGATCCTCATACTCATGTACGGATGCGAATCCTGGACGATAACAAATAAACCAGAGAACAAAATTCGAGCATGTGAAATGAAAATACTGAGAAGGATGCAACGAGTGACAAGGAAAGTTAGAATAAGGCGAAGAAATAAGAAGACTTGAAATAAAGAGCATCACAGATAAAATAGCAACTCAACAACTCAAGTGGTTTGGACACGTGACGAGAATGGGAGAGAACAGGTCAGCAAACATTGTGTGGAAAACAAAATTAGAAGGGAAAAATAGCAGAGGAAGACCGAGGACCTCATGCAACACGAAAATCGCAAATACACTGCAAGAGAAAGGGCTCACGTGGATGCAAGCAAAAAATATGGCATAAGATAGAACAGGATGCAAACATGCTATCATCTCTACACCTCATGTGGAAAAGGTTACAGGATAAATAAGCAAGTGAGTCCTAAATGATTACAAACTGTGGTAATTTACTTTTACATTGTGTGTTCCACATGACCACCGTTATTATTATAGCAGGCGTTGAACCATATTTTTATACTTTGAAACACATTTTCCGACTGTTGCCGCGTAATGTTCCGAACAGCATCTCTAATGGCATCCTTTAGCTCATCAATTGTATGGATACGTGTACGAAAACCAACATTTTTTAAATGCCTAAACAGGAAAAAATTCAGAGGAGTAAGGTCAGGGGACCTTTGTGGCCATCGTCCACTAGTTGTAAGCCTCTCTCCATAAAATTCCTCCAAATATTGTTGAGTTAGTAGGGCTGTGTGGCCAGGTGCATTGTTCTGCTGAAAATATTCATGTTGTAACTCTTCGTTATGAAACTGCTCAATAAATAATTGCAGTATAGTATAGTCCCTATTATTCGCCTCCACGACATGGCTAGCCATACTCCTATTTTTATGGGATGTAATGGTGTTTCATGTAAAACTCCAGGGAATTCCAAAGACCAGTTCTATAATTTTTCGAATTAACGTACCCCATAAAATGGAAGCACGCCTCATCCAAGAAGAAGCATATATTCAAGGTCTCATTATTGTTTATGTGGTTGTTGAACCACTGACAATATTGTGCACGTTTTCCGTAATCTGATTGATGTAATTCGTGTACTACCTGAACTCGATAAGAACGTAGATTCAATTCCTTTTTACAGCTTTGCGACAGGTTGAATAACTTAATCCTGTAAAGAAATAACATATCTCAATTATGATAAACTGAGTATAAGAAAACTAAGTAGCCATCAGTTTGTTGTGTTAACGGGCGTAATGATTTTGTAGGACTTAGTTCCATGTATATCTATACATTTTCTAGAGTGTTCTTGTTCAGAACTGTTGGACGTCCAAAAGATTCTTCTTTACTGACACTACCTGTTTGCCGAAATCGATCCACCACTTTTATAACACTGCAATCGAACTCTTGCTCAGGAAATTGCTCAACAAATTCTTCGATGTAAGAAGCAACAGAATACGATTTCATTATTTGTTAGGAAAATAGGACTCTAGAATAAATCGATCCTATTCAAAAGTTTAAACCATAAACTTAAAAACACATAAATACCCATATTATTTCAGTTATTGAATAATTGCGTTACTTACTGCAGCAAGTTATTAATAACATTCCAGTAAACACAGGTGTGACATTAATGTAACAGGTACATACCTTACATCTTCTCGATGTAATTGGTACGTCAATACTATGACATCGCAAAGGAGTACTCAGGTTACATCGCCAGCGCGTAATTTCAATCACATCAGGTAGATATCAGGTATAAAGTGTAGCTGGGACGTCAAGACTACGACATCGCAAAGGATTACTCAAACTACGTCGGCAGCGCGTAATTTCGAATACATCAGGTAGACGACAATGCTATGACATTGCAAAACCGTAATTGCAATCACGTCTGGTAGATGTAGGGTATACGCTGTATTTGTTACATACTTCTGCATATACTTATATGATAAATGTTAATGACGTAACAATAATGCTTGTTTTACATATACTTGATTTATAGAAGATCTTAACTATTTAGAACACTGGTCGCCCAACTGACGTTTTCAAATCTTTATGCGCTAATTCTTGGTAAATAATTTTCTTATACGTGTCTGAAATAATTATATTTTGATATTCTACATTCAATTTTTTCATAATGACGTTTCTTATAAGGTTATAATTTCATAAAAAAATTATACTGACAATATTTATGTAACTATAGTAGTTTCTATATAAAAATCACACATTAAAGTGGATCTTTTACAGATTGTGCCCCGCACAAAAGCGCCTGACCAGGTAGGGACCATTCCAAGATGATAAATTTTTATACAATGTACTTATTCCGAAGTGAAACTTTACTACATATATTGGACTACTTATAAACAAGCAGTAAAGCGGTAAAAATCAATATTTCTTTATTTAAAGGCAGGTATGAAGAAAATAATAGTGATAGATGTCCCGTTATTTTAAAGTTTGCCTGATTCACCTGTCAGTGTGAAATGGGTTTCAAACAAAATTTATGACTTCCTTCTTAGACGTTTTTAGGAAAATTTTGTGTTTACTTTACAAATGAGAAAGAGAGGGACATGGTCCTTTCTAAGAATGTAATAAAAGTATTTAGCCCGTTTGCATCTAAACAGTAAATTCTTCAAAGAACGCCACGGATTTGGTTCCCTGCCTTCGTTCGGTTCGAGTAAATTTATTCCACAGTGTTCCGCAGTTTTTGTGCAAATTTGTCTGGTTTAGTGTCGTTAATAGGTAAGTTTAAATTAGTAATATGTAGTATATGTACTGATTCTTGTATTTTTAAGGATAACAATTTACCGTAAGCGAAATGTCTAAAAGAATAAAGTAAGAACCTTTTAGTACTTTATCAACTAGACAAAAGTACCGTAGATTAGGGCAGAGCAAAAATATGAAAGCGAAACATAAATTACAATTATTCAATAATAAAAATGGCAATCACAATAAAATCTTTGACAAAACTGAAAACAATACTACTATGAAAGAAATAATAGCATTAATGACAATAATAGCAACACAAGTAGTTTTAGAGATACTAAAATTTGAAATTCTGATATTACGATTAATCAATCAATCAAAGATCAGAGGTAGAGCAAATGCTGCCAAGAGATACAAAAGAAAGTTTTGGAGAATTAGAAAATTAAATAAAGAACATGCGGATTTGTTTGTTACACATAATTATTTTTGTTCATTGGTTTTCTTTTTTTTTTAGAAACTGTTTTTATGTAAGATCGGTGGAGCTATAAAGGCAAGATCTCGAGAATTTAAAAAAATTGTTCTGACCAACGAATTTGCTGTTATTCGTGGTTATTCGTGCATGCGTCAACGTGGGAATCTCCAAATGGCTGGAACCAAGACGATGAATATCGGACAAATGTATTCTTTGTATCGTAATATTTATACCTCGCATATATAAATTGTTTTGTTTTTCAGAAATTGAGCAATGTTGTTCCGAGGGACTACGCCATGCTGCACAGAGATTAAAAAGGGACGCGAAGACAAAAACGAATTAATGTGTTTTGGAATTATTTTGTATTTTTTCTTTTTTAAAAAAATGTAATAAAACTTTCCAAGTATTACTTTTAATGCATTTTCCTTCAAAAATAAAGTACTGTGTAATATCATTCAAATTAGTTATACTACTAGGCTATTGGTTTTGCAATGTATGTCCTTGATCTTTTCTTAACTTTAATTCCAAATTTTTACTTTTGTGTAAAAACGGAATGGCAGTATTCCTAAACTACAGGTCTATTTGATAACACATTTGAATGATTTAAGAGATTTTGAAATTTTTGCACCACCTAGATTAAGGCCTAGTCTTTCCACCTCCTTATAAATTTATCGGTCAGATAACTTGAGACTTTTCTTACTTGGGCAAGGTCAATATGTTGTATTAACTTTTGACTAATTTATTTTGGTCTTTCTGCAACCTCTATAGACTAGAATAAATTGATCGTAAGCTTGGAAAAATGTTTTGGGTTACGTGGACGATAAATTTCCAAGGAGGTAGAAAGACCAGACTTTAATTAATTAATGGGGCATACTCTTTGTTACGTGTTAACAATGTTACAATGTAGACTTAACGAATACGTAATTTAGCATATTACATAGTCTTTTAAAATTAAACGAAACACGTACATCGAAACGTAGACATTAGAGCGATGTATTCACGTAAAATTATGACGATGTACCGACAAGCATTATACCTAGTCTGAAGCACGATGGATGTCGTCGGTATGTAACAATCGGTACGTAATCGCGATGTACTGCAACTCGTACTGTGTTTCTGACATTACGCGTTATATATAACGCACATGTGCGCAGTGTGCTATGTAACATTAAACAAGTTCGTACACAGATAAACTTGCACTGATATCGCTACGATATAATTCTGTTTGCTGGGATGCTTCACACTTTAAAAACGTGACAACATAAAGTAAAAAAATTAATAAATCGGCGTATGCGCATATGACAAATTGTAGTGGCTAACTCCACGTTAACAAAAAGTTTTGATAACGTCGTCGGAAAGTAGTTTATTTTGGTTTCCATTTTAAATTCTCACGGTGTGTAAATTCGGAAAATTCACCGATCGTCATTATGTTAGTCGAAAGAGAAATGTTGATTAGTAACTGTTGACCCTACTACTAGTATCCGTAGAATTACTAACCATCTAGGTTTATCTCAAAGTTCTGTGTGGCGTAAAATTCATGACGAAGGGTATTATCTTTATCATTTACCAAGCGTGCAAAATCTACCCAAAAAAGATAATATTGCTCGACAAAATTAAATGTCATTGGCGACACCCCAAATTTCTTGGGGCACATTCTGTGGACTGACGAAGCCTAATTCATTAGAAATGAAGCGAACAACTGCGATAATTTGCATACATGGGCATGAGAAAATCCACATGAAGTCCAGGAAACCTAATTTCAACATCGATTTAACTTAATTTTATGGGCTGGTATGATTGATGGTCACTTAATTGGACCCTGTATCGTACAACATCGTTTTAATGCCCAAAACTACCTAGAGTTTCTTAGAGGTCCGGTCCGGTAAACGCTTGGTTGAATATCGAATACTTTCAGTGATGGATTGGGCTCAGGGGTCTAGTCCGCTAGAGTTTTATGTATGAGGTTGTTTGAAAGGAAAAAATCTACTTTATTCCAATCGAAGGTCAAAAACATTTAATAAATCCATTTCATCAAGCAAGCAGAATTCACTTGTTCGTCGATGTGAAGCATGCCTGCAACATAACGACAACCACTTTTAATAATCATCATGATTTTTATTTGCTTTCTATTTACTATTTAATTTTTAAAATTTAGTGTACTAAATAAACAGTTTTTCCTCATTATCTCACAATCCTTGAAACTCAGATATGGATACCGTATAGTTTTTTACTGCAAATCACCTGTCTAATGAGCTATGAGTTGAGTTATGTCTACATCTTTTGAATCACCCTGTATATAAAAAAGGCTACAGAAATTTATCGCATTTTTGGAATGAATTGGCAAAATTAAGTAAGTTAATTATCAAGTCATCAAAAAGGAAATTCATCAAATTATGCCATGACAGACAAAAACATTCATAAGGGCATGTCTGAAATTGGATCAGTCCCTATTTACATACGTTAATCGATTGATTTCAAATTACATCTGCCAGTTTCTATGATTTTATTTGAATTGAAAGTAATCTTTAAAATAATTAAAAATTCTGAAATGGGGTCGTTTCCTGAAATGGATTTATTGAAATCTAAACAGATGTTATCATTCTAGACACAATATATAGTTAATATCCATTAACAGTTTTTTTCCGAATATGATAATTAAAGAGTTATAAGGAAATAAAATAATTTTTCTTTACTAGTGACGTCACAGTTCGTCGGTAGACGGTCTGTACAAATAGTAGAGCTGACAACGTAGCAATCACGTTGTTGTGTCTTTGCTGTCATTCGTTAGTTGTCGGGTTTCTCCGCTTTGTCGATTTCAACCAAAGATAATATAATTATCTGTATTTCTTACGTCTGTTATTGACTATTGTTTTGTGATTTAGTGGTTAGCGTATTTGTATAAAACGCATAACCTCAACAATAAAATTCAAACTTCTAAGCGCTTCCTATATTACCGACAGCACTCCCGTTTTCAACGTTGTCATATCGTCAAAGACTTGTGACGTCACAGGAGTGGCGGGAAAAGTTTTTTTAAATTTTAAATTGAAAAAAAAAGTGAAAATAGAAGCAGAAAAAATTTAAAACGAAAGCAACCCAAATAAGCAAAAATAATATTTTAGGAAACGACCCCATTGTGATTTTTACTGATCATCACAAACGTAGAATTTTACAAATTATCCTAGAAACGGGCAAAGAATCAGTGGCCAGTGGGTTTATTCTGCACGAGATTCGTTTGAGGAGTTCATGAAGAATTTCCTGAAATGGCGTTTCATTTTGATGTTATCAACATTTCGTTGTATTGTAAACTTATACAGAGTAGTGATAAAGTTCGGAACAAAATTCACAATTTTGTTATGAATTTTGTTTTGAGAAATATTTGAACACATCGATTTTATATTCCAATAAGGCATTTGTGAGCACCAAAAAATGGTCTTTGACAGATCATGTTCTTGAGCCATGACGTCATCATCTTTTTTTTTTGAATTACAACCCCATCATTTTTTTACAGATTTTGATAGACTTTTTCGCTGGGTGAATGATGGTGTAAAAATTTGGTACCTTACATAACAATTGTTTTGAGAAAAACACTTACTAAGTTTAATAACATCAACGTTTGTTCTCAACAAGAATAACATTTAAAATTAAAAAAGGAACAAACAAAATCATTCATAAAATTTACTATTAAAGCTAACACAGGTGCATTGCCTTAACTGGACTGGTAATCGTCATAACTGCAGGTGTTGGGCAACAGAAAATCCTCATTGGGCCCAAGAGTCTCACAGCCAGCATCAAGAAAAGGTTAATGTATGAATGGGAATAATAAGAGATCGTCTTCTAGGACCTTATTTGTTTGAAGGAAATCCGACTTCTGCCAGATATTTGGATTTTCTAAGGTTTGATTTGGTTCCAGCTCTAGCAGTTCTTTTCCCAAATAATGAAGACCCCGATTTGCCTCATCAGGTCATCGGGTGTCAACAAGATAGGGCACCTCCTCATTTTGGGGCAAACGTGCGTCAGTTTCTTGATCTTACATAGCCTTGTAGATCGCCGGACTTAACCCCATTAGATTTTTCTTTGTGGGGCCACGTAAAATCAACAGTTTATATACATAGACCTAACAGTTTTAGAAGGTTTGCAACAGTGAATTCGAACGGAAATGCGAAACATGGCTCCACAAGGGATCCAACATGCAGTTCATAGCATTTATATACGAATATGGTAAACGGTACACAATTTGAACATTTGCGTTAATTTTATGAAGGATTTTGTTTGTTTCTTTTTTAATTTTAAATGTTATTTTTGTTGAGAACAAATGTTGATGTTATTAAACTCACTAAGTGTTTTTCTCAAAACAGTTGTGATGTAAGGTACCACATTTTTTACACCAACATTTGACCAGTGAAGAAGTCTATCAAAATCTGTAAAAAAACTGGGGCTGTAATTAAAAAAAAAAAGATGTTGACGTCATAGCTCAAGAACATCATCTGTCAAAAAACATCTTTCTGTGCTCGCAAATGCCTTATTGGAATATAAAATCGACGTGTTCAAGTATTTTTCAAAAAAAAAAAATTTTAACAGAATTATGAATTTTGTCCCGAACTTTATCATCACTCTGTATAGGAAAACGGGAATGTGAGACGTAAAGAAGACAGCTAAAATAAGAAATGTGGTAAATATTGAAAATGTACAACATTAAAAACCGAATGTTTAGCAATATATAAGATCTTCGGCAACGGATATATAACAAATTTGAGCAAATAAATAATTAAGCGGATATGCTGGAAAATGTTTTTATTCCAGCCGTTCAAAACCACATTGTGTTTCAATAAAAATGGTGAAGTATGTCGCATGTTATTTGATGATAAGTTTAACTCTATTATTTATGAACAAATTTGTTACTTAATTCATTAAAGATGTCGCTGTCCAATTTATTGTCAGTAGCTCAACTGCTCAGCAATAGTTTTACTTACGTAAATGATACAGCAGATCTTATTGCAGACGTGCGAAATCTTTTCCCTTGTCTACTTTGATGAAGTCTTTTTTTTGGATCACTTGAAATCAAAAACAAGTAAAATATATAATCTGTCTTAGTAATCTAAGGTATTTGTCCACTTATTTATTTTACTCATCAATCAAGTGTTGTAGAATTAGTTTTCTTGCTTTTAATGGAACTGCAAAATTGTTACATTTATAAGCTTAATCAAAAAGTTTATTCGAGCGATCTTCCCATTGAAACTTTCTGGAATTTTTAGCTTTGTTTTAACAAGAACAGCAATTTTTCTGTTTTGTTTCAGATTTTTATTTGTATATTTACGGAAAGTCTGTAAAATTTTAATAATCATTATACAACTCTTTGAAACTTTTTTAAGTTAAAGTAAGTTTAGTAAATTGTTTTTCTAGCTATTTTGGAAACAGAAGTATTCATTTATAAGTTTACTACATATATACATTTATTGATTACAATGTTTAGCTCTAGAAGTCGGAAAGTTATTTCAATTTTTCTTAGTTAGCCAATAGAAAAGTTTTATTCGATAGAATCTTTCATAATAGAAAGAAACTTTTTTCTTTCTACCAAATTATTAGGTTCTTAGTTAGTTATATCACTAGTTGTAACCTCGGAAACTTTATTATTTAAATATGTGCGACTGGACCCGTTTTAATTTCCCAGTTCATTTCGCCGCGTCAACGCTCATTAAGAACTTCAGGTTATAAAGACTGTCCTGAGGATCTTCATTATTCTTGCCCG
>VTPC01091259.1:0-34537 GCA_011009095.1 Ignelater luminosus | reverse complement strand
AAATTAAAATCTACGCACAGTGGCGATGGCGGCCCTAGATCATTTTCTAGGTGATGCGGGATTAATAAATTTAATTTAATAAATTAAAGTTCATTCCAACATAAAAGTTGGTGATCACGTGAAAAGCTAACGTTTATCTTTAGAGCTGGCTGCGCAAGGGTGCTGTCAACAATTATAATTGCTCTTATCTCGAAAACAGTTGATTTGCGGACCATGTTCATCAAGACCTTTTTACTTGTTTTTGGTCATACTATATGCCTCTCAAATATTTAAACGTGTTTTTAACACTCAGTATGTAATGTTTATATCCATGGATCTGTAATTTATACAAATAAATGACTGTATTTAGTTTATAATAAATAGTTACTCAAATTTCGTTAATTTAACCATTGGAAACATTATTCACTTTGCTTTGATGTAAAAGTACAATTGACTATACAGGGTGTCCCAAACCGAGTAGGATAGTATGGCTAACTTTCTTATTATTATAGTTAGAGCTTTGGTTAAATGGGCAATGCTGTGCAATTTTATATGCTGATTCATACTTAAGTTAGAAAAGTTTGAAATTCATAACCGATTAACAATTATTCCAGAAAAAGTGAAAATCGCAATTTTCTAAAAAGCCAAATATCTCCGTATTTTAAAAAGCTATGTAAAAAGTTTTCAGATGAAAGTTTCTTGCTACGATGAAATACACTTAAAAATAATGCCAAAACACAATTCAAGATGGCGGATTCCGACATGTTAATGGCAACTTTCTTTTTTTAAATGGGCTCCGTATTGGATTTCTACATGATTAAATAGAATTTTTTTCTTTTTTCAACGATGTATAACAAAAAATACTGAACTTATATACGTTATTACTAGACGTATAAAAAAAGATTGTTTGTGAACAGTTTGTTGAGAAGGAGATTAATTAGGTAGTTATGAAAAGTTAGAAATTAATTGAAGTTTTTGTTTACAAATAAAAAATAATGGAATTTATTGTATGGAAAACTTAAAAGGCAAATGTTTCTAAAATGTAGTTTTCAAAAGTATACAATTTCTTTTCATATGATATTATATTGAAATTGATTATAATGTGGAAAATGTAACTGGATTATTCTTACATGTAAAAGATAAATAAAAAGGTTCTAGTGCCATATAAAAGTTGGGGTTTTATTGGATTGTATGTCTTCTATGGTTATGGAATGTTCCAGTTTAAAATAAAATAAAATATTTATCAAAATAGAAATTGATAATGGAGTGTTGAAGAAGTTAAGTATAATTCCTAATTTTATTGTAAATCGTGAACTAGTTATTCAGTCTGCACCTTAATAATCTAAAAAATAGACTAAATTTTATTTTTGACACTTTAAGTCTTTTACAAGATTTTAATTAAAAATTTCATATAAACTTTTAAAGTACACCATGTTATTCTACATCATAAACTGAGAAAAGAAATTCTAATACGGTTTCGACGATAACTTCCTCATTATGGAGTTATTAACATTCCTAATTGTCTTTTGAATTTTTGTATTTTTAATAATTAAGATGAAAAAATACAACAATTAGTAGTTGAAGTAATAAGATGAAATGTTCGATCATATTTTTGTTTTGAATCTTAATATTTGGGCAGTAATCCGCCTCTTATTATTGTTAATTCTTTGCTGCAGAATCTATAAAAAGATGTTGCAATGCTGCATTGTGTATCAGTAACCTGCGATCTAATTGATGTAAATAATGCAGTATGTACTTGAAAAAGTTTACACAATTGCCACTATTTCCAGGGATGTAAAGACGTTTGTCATTCATTTGACATTTTGAACTTGCATCAGTTCTGCAACGAGAATCTTTTTAGCGCAATTAGTTTCCTTTCTGTTAATTTGTTTGTTAAGAATATTACTACGCGAAACTGGACTTAACGAACCTACATACATCTTCAGCAGACAGAGGTCGCCCACGAAATGTTCTACTGCCACAGGTAGAACAGAACATTTTAAACTCATTTGATAATGACATAAGCTTAAATACCCGATCTGCTGCCGAATGTATAATGTCTGCCGTAGTAATATTCACAAAACTTTGAAGAAAAATGGTCTACACCAATATCACTTTCAAAAGCTTCAGGGATTGCTTACCGAAGATTATCCGCATCGTTTCAGATTCCGCCGATGTCGACGGTTAAATCAACAACAATATGTAACGGGAAACATCTAAAAAAGAGGCCTAATTCCCGTATAAGCTAGAAATTGGAACATGTTCAGCGCGAAGTCGAAGAAGGGTATTGATGTCCTTACCTGAACCTAAAACCTAAATTTTCAACTAGGATACCTAAAAAGAAATATCTAACGCGCGCCAGGAAACAGGGACACTAAACAATGTAATTTGTCGACCTGTCCCCACATTGACAAACACCCTGTATATAGGGGTCCACTCGGTGAACACCCTACCCTGTATATAACAACTTAAGAATCGTGTCCTTATGTTAGAAAACGCTTTTTCTCTCTCGTTCTCATACTAAAAATGAACTTTATAAAACATCAACTTTAGTAAACAAAACTTAATAATTCTGCTGCTTCTAGAAGCCAGGAATTCAACTCACAATACATTACCTAAAAATAAATCTGAAAACAAAACAAACAATGCTTAAATAACGTACCAAAAATAAGTAACGCGCAATAGATTTATTACTATACTTGGAAATAAAAAATGATCAACAAAAGATCAAATATGGACTACAAAGGTTATATATAACAAAAAAACCGCATTGATACATAAAACCAAGTCTGAAGGACTGACTGATAAACAGATTTAAATGATTTTTAAATGCAACAAGACAAAACATGATATCAAATAGATGTAGCTTTAAAAATATTAAACTAATCATGATTTAAAACCATCAGAAATCCTAAAGTTAGTGAAACTAAAGTTACTATTTCAAGCAAGAAAATCATTGAACTACTTTAGATCTGTGAATCAACTAAAAGTTTCCTAGTTTTTTTCCGGAAAATTATTATAATATTAAATTAAGAATTAAATTATAAATTTTGTCAATCAACAAACATAAAAAGATTCACTATAATGCAAACAAGAAAAAACATAATTACTACATAAACATAAATCTTACTCTAATAAGCGTTCCTTGCATTCCAGAATAGCAGCTGACCATATGAACGTCTCTCAACAAAAAAACAAAACAATAAACCGCGTCATTGCTACCACATAAAGGCTTTTAGGCTTTTAATACACGTAATTTGCATTTTATTTAGCACATTACAAACTTTAATTATTAGTTGAAACAGATGGTATCATTTTCACCAGACGACGTCAAAGATGCCATGAATCCACCCAAAATAAACTCATACCTTACTAAAAGTAAAAGATACCCCAAACATAACAGAAGATCTTGGTTAACTTCAAAACCAACACTCGAAATGTCTTAAAAACGATACAGAAAATTCTCCATCCCTTACGGGGTGATAAAGTGCTCTATGAGCGACGGTAAAATTCCACGCGGTTTGCTGTAACAATACAATCCCAACTACGTGGACAATAGTTATTTTGCGATGCAAGACGAAATTAAATATTTCCCACTACACGAACCCCGGAATTATTTAATCCGACCAAGAGGGTCGTTACTGTGTTTCCAAAGCCATCTTTTAAAAACACTTACAATACGAAAAAAGAAATTAATTCACAGTAGAAACTTTGCGTTAACAAACAAGCGGAGCCCGGAACGGGCATCGGTCTGGCGCCGAAGCGGCCTTGTTGGTGACCGGGCTAAAACTTACTTAGGGGCACCCAGATTTTTAACACGTAAGTGATCAGAATTAATAAAGAAGCCGGGACCACACGATATTATTGACTCTAACATGGACAGACATAGAGGCAGTGGAAACTTACAAACGCTCATAATTCAAATGTAAATCAGGCTTTCTCTGAAGCATAAAATGCTGAAATATTAACAAAATTTTCTACGAACTGATAACTATAAAAAATGTTTAGACCAGTGTTAAATTTTACGAAAAGTCACGTACGGTAACAATTTCAGCAATAAAACTTTCAAGGAACCTTGAACGAAATATCTGTTGACAATATAATAACTTATTGAATATTATAAAACGAAATGAAACGATAAGTTCATATTAAATGAATGTGTTTAAAGCGAAACTTAAAGCAGAACTCGGATGAGTACGAAAAATTTTGAAATCACATTACAAAGATGTTATTCCAAGATTTGTTGTTTTGAGGACAGATGAAGCGACATTTACACGAAATGGTATCTTTCATGTTCATAATATGCATCTGTGGGCTGACCAAAACCCTCACGCCATCCATCAGCACAGCCATCAATTTAGATTCAGTGTTAATGTATGAGTTGAAATCATTGGAAATGCTTTAATTGGGCCTTATATGTTACCTCCTAGATTAAATGCAGCCAATTTTGTAGACTACCTCGAAAATAATCTATTAGATTTATAGGACGATATTCCGTACGCCATTAGAAAAGACATGTAATTCTAAATGGACGGAGCCCCGGCTTATAATACGAGAAAATGACTAAGCGAAACATATCCAGAGGAATGGCAGCCCAGTAGCGGGGCCTCCGAGAATTCCAGACTTAAACCCACCGGACTTCTTCTTATTGGGCACGTTGAAGACTCTGGTTTACGTAAAAAAATTCAAACAGAACAAGAGATTACAAATAATAATATGTTGAAAAATATGGAAGCACAAGCATATTACTCCGAGTTAGAACATGCCAAGAAGTTAATGGTGCTCACATTGAAAATTATTATAACATTATTTTTACTAAAATAATAGAATAAAACCATTCTTGATAATATTTAATTTCTAACCTTTGATTGTAAACGTCTTTAATTACATGAAAAAATCCAAGAAGATTTCTTTCGGTGCTAAGTTTCTCGTCTTGCCGAGGTCGTTTTGTTTTGCATTGCATTACATTGCAAGAATACATGAAGTAAAGCAGTATTTTTGCATTTTGTGCATATTCTAATGAAAATATCAAATATGTTTTAAGTTGAAATTGAAGCTTTTTTTTTAGATTTTACTCAAAGCTTATTTTAAGAAAACTGAAATTACATTATGCAGTGGTTTCTTAAATGCTTACTGCTATCATCAGATTAATTAGGACAATGCCTCCTTGAAATAAAATGAATTGACTTCTTCAAAGACTATAACCTTTTTCTTTTAGCAAATCTGCAATTAGTTTACGCAGAATTTCTCCATACATGCAAGATCCTAAAACGTGAATAAGAGTTTCTGTCTCTCTGTGGCAATGCCTACAGAGGTTGTCGTTTTGGGATCTCCCTGGTATAGTTCAATTTTTAAATTTAGACCCGTTTCGGATTATCCTGACTGCACAAGTCCACCAGAACTTAAAATCTTCTATTTCTCTTTAGCCTATGCTTTCTATATTATGCCATCCATAAGCGTATACTCGTTAGTTGTGTTGCTGTATGCATCCTTTTCCTATTCATTTATGTTTAGAAAGATAAACGATGCAGGTAAAAGTATTATAAAACGGCTACCTGCTTGCCAAGTGTTAACCCACCACGGCTCAAATAAAAATAATTTAATTTCTTTAAAATCTACTTTTCTAACTTATGGTTCTGCGTCATACACATTAAAAAAGGAATGATAAACGATCGGAAAAGACTATAACTCTTGTAATAATGCTACATTCCTAATAAAACATATTTCAAATAATTCACTTTCGGATTTCTAATTTGAGCTTTCTGGACGACCGTGTTGTAGTGTGCAGAGCCCCTTATTTCTACTACGGACAACGGTCATTTCTTAACTAGAACTGTACACCACAGCACTTAATCCTAAACGGGTCTAAATTTAAAAATTGAACTATATAGAGCGAACAACTGCCACATTACCGGCATCTTCAGTGCATCTCTAAATTCGTTGCTAGATAATCCATTATGATTTTTGATCCATTTGTTGGCTGGAGTGCATTTTTTGAACAAGACTGCACCTTGGCCCACCATTTTTTGAATTCGTTGTTCCTTAATTGTGTACGGATTTGTCTAGTTTTTGTCGTCTTGCCGATCAATAAACTCATTGTAATTTTGAAAATTTAGAGATTTAATGCATTGAATACTTTCTTCTTTAATTTTTTTTAATGCTTATTTTGCAACGATTTCTACTGCATATTAATATATTTCGAGAATTTATACGTATATTGTAAAAAACTTTCCAAGATCTTTGAATAACCCCAACCCTTTGAATTTTTCATTTGTGTATAACATATCTGGTGTATCGTGTGGTAGCCTCTTTTAGAGAACCTTTTATTAAATTGACTGTGTCATGTAGAAAAGTTTTAGTAACCTTACTATTGGGAATTGTTTAAAATATTAGAGTAGGATATGTAAAATATTGAATAACTAAAAATTTTTGGTTGGCTTGTGGACTGGAAATAAGACTCTCTAATTTAGATTGCTTATTAATTTTTTGTTGTTCATAGTAATTTTGTTTGAAAAGTCTACACCGAGATATCAAATAGTTTCTGTTGTCGAAATAGAAGATAACTTATTATTAATGAGAGATTCTTTTCTATAAATACTCCTTTGTCTACAACAATGGCTGCTGATTTCTTAAAATTAATTTCCAAGCCAATTCTTGTAACCTATTGAGGACCATTTTACTTAAAACTGTAGCCGAGACAGTGCTATTTCCAGTAATTAGTACCCGTAGGTATTAGCAATGTTTGCTTCGTTCAGTTTCTCGAGTATAAAATCAATAGCCAGATTAAATAGTGTAGGTGACAGTGGAGAACCTTGCAATACACCTCTATTAATCGTACATACGTTTTGTTTTGCCATTTGCGGTTTCGATTTGAGTTGTATTTCCTTCTTGAAGGTTTATGATTGTATTAACAAGTAGAGAGGGAATTTCATAGCACTCTAAGGCTTTATGTAAATGATTATGACCTATATTGTCAAATGTTTTCTTAACATCCAGGAAAACAATAGCAACATTTTCTTTCTTGCATTTTACTTTTTCTAAAATAGACTTTAAGACTTCGGTGTTTATAAATGTTCCTGAAGAGAAACTAAATCCTCGTTGGCGTTCATTAAATGAAGCGAAGCTGTGTCGTTTATCATTAATGACTTTTTAGACTATTCGACGAATGATAGAATAGATCGTGATTGGTCGCCAGTTTGTTAGATCTTTCTCACCTCTACTTTTATGAATTAAAACAGTTCTAGCATATTTGAAACACTGCGGAGCTTTGCTAGTTCTCATTATACTGCTAGCCAATTTCGCGACAATATATATGAGGCAGTATCATCGTTTACGCTTCTTACTAAGATTTTATCAAGACCAGGAGCTGTATCCGCTGCTATTATAGCTTTTATAATTCCGTTTTTGGTAATTACGAGATTAAAAGTTTCCTCTAAAACTATTCTATTGGAAGGCGTTAATTTTGATGCACAATGACTTCTTTCTTTTAAATTTGGAATCGAAAATGTTTCTGCAAAGCGAACTGGTCATTGTTTACTTTGCATTTAGGAGGATTGTTATTTAAAATCATTCGAACTGCTTTTTTTCTTTGGTTATAGAATAAATATTGTATGAGCTTGTATTTATACTTATTTTTTCCGTTTTTCTTATTTCTTTTATTAGTTCCTTCCGGATTTGAAGAATTTGCATAACCATGGGAATTCTGATTATTTCTTTATTTTTTCTATGTTTGTAAAATTTTACTGCTGGATTTTTAGGTCCAGGGGGGAGATTAGTTGATTTCGATAGAAATAAAAAGAATTTCTCAATTAATTTATTAAACGTACGATATAGATCTGGATGTGTTTTACTAATGTGAATTTGTAATCCTTTACTTGATCTAAAATACTTTCCACAATGTTGACAGTCTATTTGAAAACACTGATGTATTGCTACTTTATCTTTAAAATTCTTTTGTAATTTGGATAGATTATTAATATTTTTATCAATTTTAGGGATACATTTTTTCTTATTGATCTCCATTTTAAAATCAGATCCATCAGCTATGGGGGCCGGACTAAAATAACTCCCCACCCTCAAAATCAGAATTTCCTCTCATTTATGTTTGGCACAGGCTGAAAGATGTAATGCATCGATTGGTATCCGTTTCGCAATTAATCACCGATAAATATAAGCTCTAAAAGGATTTAGGATTTTTGGATTCCGAGAATTTTTCATTGGGACGTATGTAACAGCCGAAACCTGTACCAGCGGTATGAATTTTATTTCTTTTCGATACGGCGATTGCTTTGCACTGGTTTTGATTTTTTGTTCTTTTGACCCTGAAGATGACTTTTTTCGGAGCAGCAACTTCAATACACAGTTGAAGGCAATCGATGGAATGATTCACTGGTGCAAGCTGTTTCGATTAAGGACCACAGATGGTGGCATCATAAAACGTCATAGATACATCGTGTCTATTTTTTAGAAATAGTGTTAGGGAAAACAATGGAAGATTGGTCAAACAGGTCCGCCGTTAGCCGCCTGAACGCTCGCGTGCAAAACCGACTATGCCGCCCCCACCTCCATCGTCTATCCCTGACCGGGCTTGTACAAAGGACTTTTAGTTTTGTTACATATGAGTAGAGACCGGATTTTTAGGCACTAGGCATTTTAGGCAACGAAATAAGCACTTTAGGCCATCAAATAAGCATTTTAGGCCTTTAGGTGAC
Source organism: Ignelater luminosus (assembly GCA_011009095.1). Taxonomy (NCBI): domain Eukaryota; kingdom Metazoa; phylum Arthropoda; class Insecta; order Coleoptera; family Elateridae; genus Ignelater; species Ignelater luminosus. The sequence continues at coordinate 25,847 of VTPC01091259.1, read as the reverse complement.
CAAATAAGAATTTTATGCGATTTAATAATTCTTGAGAAAATTCATTTAAGATTTTCAGCTTTACTGCTTAACCTTTATATGTTTTTATAATTAATTTTTGTGAACTAAAATTATCTTGGTGAAAAACTAGATATTCCAAGTATTATAGCTATGTAAAATAATATTGATGTGATAAAACGGTAAATCGATAAAAAACTTAAAACATGTTAAATAATACATCTAAAAACAAATTACAATATTAGAAATACATTTTATTATTGGAAGTACTACATTATAAGGACATTTATACAGGGTGTTTCCAAATGATGGTAAAAAGTTTTAATAGATAATTCCTGGGCTAATTATAAGTAAAAAGATTCCATTATAACAATAGTGTCCTAAAATGCACCCGTTCCGAGATACAGATACTTGGCTTTTTTTAGTTTTATAACGGAGATACACTTACGTAAATAACATTTAAGGTTAATCTGCTTCTTTAAATTTGACGCGTATATTAGGAGTCTAACTTGTCTAAACGCCTATCAACATAAACATCTTGAGCGGATTATCTTTTGTTAAGGGCACACTTTCTTTACTACCTCTAACTTTTAATGGGTAGTTTTATTGTAATATTTTTAAACTCTTTGCAGAAATTACGATTTATTACTGCCTGGACATCTGAAATGGATTATAAAAGGTTTCTTTAAAAGAAGTTGAAAGCAAATTTCTAAAAATAACTAACGAATCTTAATCAATAAAGGTAACAATACTGACATTGTATTTTAAAAATTCTTAAAGTAAAATATTGATATTAAAAACTCATACAAGTAAAATATGCACCCATTTAGGCAAACTAGGCATTCATTTAGACAAAATAGGCACCCATTTAGGCAAGATAGGCACCAGTTTAGGAAAAATAGGCATTTATAGGCAGATATTAAAGATTGTAGGCATTTATTTCAAAAACATAAGAAAAAAGGCACTTAAGCACTTAAAAAAAATTTTTTTTTTTAAGTGAAAAGTGCGTAGATTATTCTAAAACGAATTTTCCTTCGATTTCCTAAAAAACTAAAATTAGGCACTTGCCTAGAAATCCGGTCTCTACATATGAGTGTGTAAAAAAGTAAAGAAATACTTTAAAAAGTCAAACAGTTTATTATCATTATATGTTTATGACGTAGAATTTTCAAAAATCAATGTCAATGTCGAACGCCCGGCTGTCACTCACTTATTGTATCTACAGTAGTTAAGATGGTTCAAACCTGCAGACGTTTTGCATCTTACTTCCGATAGATGTCAATAGATGGCGTTGCTAAGACATAATTGAAAAATATTAATTGCGAGACAATGCATGCAATAGATGTACAGGAAGAAAAAAATATTGTCATAACAAGCAAACGTCTTTCATAATGCTGTAAGGAAGAGGGGGGAGATGTGGACATTTTTTCGAAATGTTCAGATTTCAGTGCTTCTAAAATGGTCACTTTAAATTTTTAATTTATAAAAATGGTATTACAGTGTTTCCTATATTTATGCAATTCACGTTGTATCACCATTATATAAAAAAGTTGTATTATAGTATTTTTACAATCTTTTTTCTTTTGCAAGTGCATGTTGTCCACATGCATCCTTTTAAGAGCCACACGTGGACAATGGAGGGGGCATATGGGCATAGTTAAAATACTAATGAAAACATCCAAAAACAAACATTTATTATAACAAACACAAAAAATGTCAGTAATCATTAACACTGAATGTCATTACCCTATATTGTAATGCAGAAAATCAATGTCAAAAGAGGAAATTCCAACTTTTGGCACTGTGGAATTAAAGTGTCTATTTTTAAAAGGAACTTTTGTTATTATATCGTCAGACAAAATATCACTGAAATTTAGTTCATTAGAAAATGTGAATTTGTTGCCTTTACCCTTTCTTGAGAAAATCACAGAATATTCATCCGCACTTAATATTTTCTTGACTCGCCCCACGAAATGCTTTATGTTCTTTTTTGTAGCAAATTTCACAAGTACGAAGTCTCCCAGTTTTATCTCGCTATCCTCATCTTCTACTTCAAAATCCACATCACTTTCTCCATGTTCTTGACATAATTCTTTTTCATCTCCTCATCTTCATCTGATCTTTCACACTGCATCTTTTTTCTGTTTGGTTGCTTTGATAAGATTTCTCTTTACATTTATGGCTGCCATTTTCTTTCTTTTATCTTCGCATTTTTTCCATTGCATCCTTTTTCGAGGATTCTGTTAAAACTCTTGATATCTTCTTCCACTTTTTCTGTTTTTCACGTTTTGTGCTTTGGGAAACGGTCTTATCATTTCCGGAGTTACTTGGATGGCCAACGATGATGTGGAAGGAAGTCAGTAGCCTCTAAAGAATCTTCAATTTTATTTGGCTCTTCCTGGACAGAATATTGACCTCTTGCAATGCCATCATTATCCTTCTTAAGCATATCAGTAACTTTGCAGCTGAAAAAGTCATTTTTGGAAGAAATATTTCGGATCATAGAAAATACTCCCACCTTCTTAAATTCTGCTGTTATATTTGTGTGTTGAATGTTGCAAAGGCCGCTATTTGTTTGATTGTTATAGTTGTACCTGAGTTATTAGCCAACCAGTTATTGAAGACCACTTTACACTTAGATTTAAAAGGTTCTGAAACGCTTATGTCTGGTGGTTGGAAGCAATGGGTGCAATGAAGGGACAAGGTAATGAGTTCTATTCCACGATCTCTGCAATATAACATTAAATCTAAGGATATATGTGAATGATGGTTGCCAAGCAATATTAATATTCTGTTTTCTTTTGATGCTCTGGAATATGATTTTCTATGCTTTATGACGTCGAAAAAACCTTCCTTCGTCATCCAACCACTAGAATAGTTAATGCAATGCTACCAGGGGGTATACCATTTAAAAATTCTTCGTTATAGCGTACCCTCGGAAAGACATACACTGGAAGAAAAGCTTCTCCAGAAGCTGTGACGGTACCAACAAACGTAACTTGTTTGCCTCTTTCACCTGAAACAGTCTGACCCACTTGCTTGCATTCTTTTGGCACGACAATTTTTGGCACTGCCAGAACAGTGCTGACATCACTTTAATCTACATTAATTATTTTAACGGAAGTAAAATTGTATTTTAGTTGAATCCTTTCTAAATTATCGAAGAACATATTGATATTATGCATATTAAAACTAATATTTCTAGCCAAACTAATTGGTTCAGGTTTACGGAGGCTAAGGTCAGGGTGCCTTTTCATAAATCCCTTCATCGAATCAACTCTTGTTCCATTTGATAATATCCACTTATTAGGGACCTACGGTTTAACCGTAAGGCATAAGAATGTGCAAATTCCCGAATTTGTTGATAAATCAAGCCAAACGGTATTTTAGAGCAGTGTTTAATATATGCAGCTAATATACTCTCTTCTTTTTTCGTGGAAATTTGTTGACTACTGCATTTTGACTGAAAACTGTAAGCTGTATTCTTTCTTCAGATATATTTGCTCTGGTTGGTGTTTTAATATGTGTGTGCACCATGTCTGTAACGAGTTAAAATTAACTTACTTTTATCCCGGGGAATAACGACTACTAAAACGATGAAATGGACAGATTAACGATTATTGTAGTTAACAAGCTTAACTACGATGTAACCAACTATGAGGAAAAAAGGGGCAGATGTGGACGCCGTCCACATGTATCCCAGACAGTAAGTCCACATGTGCCTCACGTATGAAGTTGTTGAAAGTCAGAAATTGCGAAATCTGAGGCAAGCTTATGAGATCAGAATAATATTGAAAGTGATTGTTACACTTCTAACTACACGTAAAAGATGCAAAAAGGCAAATTTAAAATCAAAGATTAGGTAAACATTAACTTAACAAATTCAGTGTTTCTTACCTTTATACAAAGCAAACCAACGAATTACTACAGACACCGTCAATCGCCTTTGTTCATGGGAATTTCGTTGCGTTTACATCTATGTAACTACAAGTTCCTATACAATACATAGATTAGAACTAGAATCCTCTAGATCAAAAGCGGGTAATTTGAATTAGCCACATCTACCTCATGGTCGCATCTGTCCCCCATTTCCCCTACTGATTAACGAGAATGAGTATGAACATGACGAGATCGCTGTATTTGCCGCCCTCCTGAACGTGCTGCCCGCGTGCGGTGTACGCCCTGCACTTTTTATTCTGGAGATACAACAGATATTTCTTGTTTTTGACGGGTGGAGGGAGAAAAGAAAGCGAGTCGGATCGTTTACCTACCCAACTGCTTATTCGTAATTTCGCACCGAGCCGACAATTATTTTTGCTCTTAGTTTTTTTTGTTCTCGCTCTATAATTTTCTTTTTGCTCAGATTCGAAGTCCTCCTAACGCCGCTCTTGGTAATGGGAGAGTTTTGTTTTAATGGTTATCATACACAGGACCACTGTGGGATCAGCACCTTAAACTCGGTTTCGATATCTAGCAGAAACACTCATCGCCCCTCCTATTCCCTATCTGACACTTATAGAATCAAACTCAACTTTGGTTAAATCAAAAAAATGACCGGGGCATCCCAAAAACAGCGTTCCCTCTCAAACTCCTCGATGCCAGGCACTACGGTCTACACTCTTTCTCGATCTCGATCTCGACCTGTGGGAGTGGCGGAACATGGTTGCTGTTGGGCCTAAGGGGGATTATATATGCAAAAACTATCGAAATCAGCCTGGTGGCTTTTGAGGGCTAGAAAATCAGTGCCGAAAAATGCCATTTTGGTACTTTGGCCCTTTCGCTTTCCGAACGTAGGTGGTAATTAATGAAAACCTCTTAGAACAAGAAAGAAAGCAAGCAATCTTAACCATCCTATTCATAAAACTTAACCTCCCTTGGCAACACTGAAAAATAAATAAAAATAAGCAAAGAAGAAAAGTAAAAAGGTTAAATCATTTGTTGGGAAATGCTCTATAAAACAGCTAACAAGCATTGTTATTGTAGGATTGAAAATACAAGAGGTATCTCGCCTCAAAGTTCTTCATCCCTTTTTTCTTCTTGTTTTTCTGCTCATAACTTTTCTAACTAAAAGTTATTAATAAAAGTTGCAGATAACTGTCTTACTTACAGAAATTCAAACACCAAATCGCCGCCTACCCAAAATGCACGGTTGCCCATTTTTTGAAGCCGAATTAACTGTACTAAACCTGTGTTGACGCAATCTATCCGCATATTTCCGTAGTACGATTTAAGTACAATGCAGTATGTTTTGGTTTATTTTCCATTTTCAGTTGCTGTCATTTTTTTAAATCCAAAATTCAATTCTTCAAAATCTTTATTCTTGCGTCTTCTAGCCATGATTACTTGATTAGTTGATTTGTGAACCCGTATGATTCTTGAACATTTTAGATATATTTTAGCATGTTTTAGCACCACTAGTGTGTTTAAACTCTACAGGTTAGGTTTAGCAAAAAACGTGCGGAATCCTACTTATTTGCAAAGTTGATATATTGTGTCGACATTGTTGACATGAAAAATCAATTGCTGACAAATTGTTGACACGAAAATGCCAACAGTCATTATTGACATGGCAACGCACATCACTGTTCTATATAAATTACTCGTTCATTCGCAAGCTTACGTAAGAAAGAGACTAAATAATCAGAAAATAATTAAACGAAAGTGTAAAGATAGCAAAAGAATTTTAATTAAAACAATTTAATTATAATAAATAATTACGATAAATTTGCAAGAATTAAGAGTTTTTTAGTAAGGAAATAAATGAAAAATAAATATGTAACAGAAACAGCTTTTAAGGTCAATACAAAATTAACTTGAATAAAAATTATTCAAGATAATTTGAAAGTAACCCTGATAACTCTAAATGTAAAAGTTGTCTTAAGTGATATCAAATTCTTTAACAAATAAATACCTTAAATCATAGAGCACCCTTGGCTATAGGGAGGGGCGTACTTGTCTGGCATTCCGAAATTCGTATTATACAAACTTTCAATAAAAAGGTGAACTTTTTCGCATAAAATGTGAATTAAAAAAACAAAGACCACACTGGTCTTTCTAGCATTTTGATTTTAAGAATTAGTATAAAAAGACTGATAAAATGACGCAAATTTCAAGTGCTTAGGATTGGGTACGATAAGTGACATTTTCCGTTTACGGTTTTTCGTGATTACATGGAACTACCCATGTCTAGCGTTCTGGAGTATTCACCAAAGTACTTGTATTTCGTCACTTGACGAAAATTTATAAACGCCAGATAGTTAGGATTCGTGGAAAAACTAAACTTTTTCATAATTTCCACTACGAGCGCATGCCCACACCTACCAGAGTACCTAGATACCTTTCCGCGTCGATGTATAACGCCAAAAAATTAGGATTCAGGTCTTCTTTTTCTGTCAGTAACTCTTGTACTAAAACCCTAATCTATCGCAAAAATCTCTATATACATTTGCCAAAGTGCGAGGATGAATATTGTTTGTTCACGGCAACTGCTACTTTTGTTGAAGTGTTTAGATAAAGGGCCCAAAGTTATTTTAGTTTTTTCAAATAAAAGATTACGTTTAGTACCAAATGTTACTTACTTACTTAATCCTAAAGCCTTTCTATCTTTTGGTGTAAGGCTGTTTGGAGTTGAGTTTATGTTATCTCTTTGCAAATTTTCCTCCATTCCTTTCTGTCTTCTGCCATTCATCTCACTTCTTCCCATTACATTCCCCTTCCCTCTGCTGCGTTTCTCACCTTTTCAAACTATGGTTTCCTTGGTCTTCCTCTCTTCGCTTTTCCTACAGGTGTTCCTTCATACACCATTTTAATAAGTCTGTTTTCACTTATCCTGTGGACATATCCCATCCATCTGAATTGTCCTTGTTGAATCATCTGGGTTGCCTCGGATATCTTTAGCTGTTCTCTATATACTTGGTTTCTTATTCTATCTTTCTTTGTTTTATTTTCAGTTTTTCGTAGAAATCACATTTCCGTAGCAATTATTTTATTTCTTTGTCTTTCGCTAGTGGTCCATGTCTTGCAACCGAAAGTCAGGATGGGTTTTAGTATCTTCTTTACTACTTCTACCTTTGCTGATTTTGGAACTTCTTTATTCCCAAAGAACTGTGTTTTAAGGGCGTTAAAAAGGTTACCCGTTTTTGCTATTCTCTGGTTTATCTCGTCTTCCAAGTTTCCTTTGTTGTTTATGATGCACCCTAAATAACTGAATTTATCTACTTTTGTTTTTTCTAGGCTAATTTCTATGTGTATTTTCTTCAATGGTTCATTAAATAGCTTCATGTTGTGTTGCAGGTTTCTTTCGGAGTCTCCCATTATTGCCATGTCGTTTGCGTAGCGTAGTTCGTAATATTAATATTTTGGATTTTCCAAAATTCTACTGTACTATATTCTTTTGTGTTTCCTTTACATCTTTTAATTGCCTCATTCAGCATTAGATTAAACAGTATTGGACTTAAAATGCAGCCTTGCTTTAAACCAGCTGAGCTAGTGAAGCTTTCTGACTTCTCGTTTCTTATTTGAACGTAGCTTTTCGTCTTATTATATAAGCGCTCTATGCATTTTATTAGTTGCTCATCTACTTGTCTATTCCTCACTGTGTCCCATAGACCATCTCTTTTAATTTTATCAAAAACTTTTATTAAGTCCACAAAGCATACATGTACTTCTTTTCCGGATCTTATAGCCTTCTCGCTAATCTGTCTTAGTGTAAACACTTGATCTTGTATGCCTCTTCCTTTTCGAAAGCCTGTTTGCGATTCTTCTAGTTCATGTTCGATACTCTGACATAGTTTTTCTTTTAGAATTCTGGTATAGATTTTCTCCACCGTACTTGTTAACGTTATACCTCTGAAATTGCTACACCTTTTACTATCTCCTTTCTTGAAAATAAGGATTATTGTACCTGTTCTCCAGTCCTTTGGAGTTTCTTTTTTTTCTCGCTATTAAGTTCAATAGATTTAGTAGCTCTTGTTTATCTTCCTCTTGTAAATATATTACCATATCGCCAGTGAATTCGTCTTCTCCAGGGGTTTTCCCTATTTTTATTTTCGTCTAGTTCATCCTTTGATAGATATGGGCTATGTTCTTGTGTTTCCTCGCTGATATTCGGCCTTTGCGTTTCTTCATTTTTGTTTTCCGTTATTACATCTTCTTCGAGTAGGTCCTTGAAGTATTCTTTCCAGCGGTTCATAATATCTTCTTCCTTTGTTAGCATGTTTCTTATTTGTCTTTTATGTTTTTAATGTAGTTTGTTTTGGGTGTTTTGAAATGTTTTAGCATGCCATAGAATAATTTTTGATTTTCTTTGTATGCGTTTCCAATTTTGTCTATCCATGCTCTTTGCTTGCTTTCTTTTAGCAGGGTTTTTACTATCGTCCTTTTTTTCCTTATATGTTTCGTAATCCTGTAGTTTTCTTCCTGTTGTATATATTTTTTTTTTATTACATTCTTAATTTTCTCTGTCTACCACGCTGTTTTTTCTATTTCTTGGTTTCCAATTTGGGCTGTACCGCAACTTTCTTTCGCTGCCTCTAATATTCTCGTTTTAGAATTTTGCCATCTTATTTCTATTATCTCTTGATTTTCTTGTATACGCCGTCTCCTTTTCTTTTGTATCTTTCTTGCGTTTCTATATTTCTCAGTTTATATGTTTGTATTTTTTTCCTTTATTATTTTCCTTTTTGCTTCAGTGGTGGTTTGTATGCTTGTTATGTAGTCCATTTGGACCAGGAAATGGTCACTTCCTATCTCTGCTTCGCTTTTTACGCATACATCTTTAGTACCAAATGTTACGCTTAAAGTATTCAGAATTATAGAATTAAATTCCGAACAACTTTTGTTTAAAAAGCCTTTTTCTAAAATGCATAACAGAGATAGAAACTACAATTTAAAATTTTACATGAGAGTTGCCTATTGTGCATCTCGAAACGGTCCATACGATATGTTACTTTAGTTAACGTATGACCATGAGTTATACAATCGTACTTAATAAGTATGTGAGGATTGTGAAACGTTGTCCTCTACTGATGAGACCGAAAAAAGACCGAAACAAATCTGCGTAGGAGCACGTTATACAATGCATAGTAGAAAACAAATTTTTGGAGTAGACTTTGAGTCCTTTTTATTATGAATTTGTAACTATAGGTAATTTACTTATTTCAAGTTTATACGTAGATAATTTAATTCGCATTGATTGTTTGAAACTCTCCATGCTGTTGGTGTCAGTATTTCAAGTAAAGCTTGCTCGTTCAGATTATTGTTAGATATAATAAGATATTAAATTATGTGCTAAAACCCTATTTCAACTGCGTTTCTGTTTAAAATTATCTTTTGCAAAATAATTACTTAATAATGATTAATGATGTTGGGTTGAGTCTTGATTATGAGAGTTTTTCCTTTTGTAAACACAGTACGCCATTGTAGTGATAATCAATTACTGTACCTTGGTACAATTTGTTGGCACTTGTAGGAGGCTTTTATACCCAACCTTCGTTAAAACACAATTCTGTCCCTTGTCAATCAATCACTACTAACAATTAGAACGTGTTTCAGTTTAGTTTGCATTTAACTGATTGTTTTTTTTTTATTTTGTGCATTCCATTTCTAACAAATCTGATGTTACGTATTTGTATCTAGTTTCAAAATACGTTAATTAAACAAAACATGTTGTATATGACTGGTAAGTTCAATTCAAAAAATACTAAAAGTTAATTATAATACCTGGTTACTACATACCCATCAGTTTGAAAATACAATCATTACAAAAAATGAAAATAAAAACTACTTTGTTTTCTGTGCGATACATGGATTCTTTAATAAAGACACACATAATTCGATTTGTATACAGCTCAACGATTGTAGAAGTTTAAATTAAGGTCACCATAAGAATGTGTATTCAATTACAAAACTATTCAAGAACTTATCCAATTCACTTTGTTGTGTCAAATAAACCAAATGTTTATTAAAAGTTGAGCAAATCAAAACAAAAAGAAAGATTGTTTTGTTTTTGCTTATCTATTAATTTTTAATGGTATTCAGTTTTACAACGATATTACTGTTTGTTTATACGCTGAATCCAAATTCATTGTCAGTGGTATTACAGGGTACCATCGTTATTAGTTCAGCTATAGTACGTTTTTATATTATAAAATTTATAGTAGGCCTTGGCATGATATTTTTATAACAGGGTACTTTCAAGTTCACTAAAAGTTACTAAATATATATTTATAGGTTATAGGTCTGTCACTTCTATTTTAAAAATAAACGTAAGTTGTCAATATTATGTAGTGATTTTTGATTTTTAGGTTGTAAACCTGAAGTTACTGTATGTTTGTTGTACATTGCAAAAATGTGGTAAAATCAGAGCCTTCTCTGTATTCTATAATAAAAAGCGGACTATACAATGCTACGAAAGAACGAATATTCCACATTACTGATCCGTTCAGAAGATGGCTATTTAAAGACATAAAGTTTTCAAATTTATAACATTTTACATCATCTACAAGTTCTTGTTACAAAAACAAAGCTTTCAATTGCTCTATATTCCTTCTCTCAAGAATGAAAAAATAAAAAGCACTTGACTTACTATAACTGTTTAGCAATTTTATTTTATTATTTTCTTGGCAATCTGAGGTTATTAGTAATAGAAAGCCGCTTCAGGAAAGTTTTAATAATTACAGGCTAGCTAGCGGCCATAAACCTAAATCAGAATTTTGACTTTGTTTAGCTGTAAGTCGAAAACAAAAGACGTTAGCTTAGATGTCTTTATAGATTATCAATCAGCATAAAGTTTAGGAAAAGTGCCGAATTTAAATCTATACTCCATCTGTTATAATAAGCGAGATCCCCATGCTTAATTCGAATTTGAAACACCCTGTATATAATAAAAAAATTATTTCTTAGTATACTTTCTCCAAAACCGTTACTTTATAGACTGTAAGAAATCCGCAAAATGCTGTTTTAGTGGCCTAGGCCTTAAAAGTCCCATAGCTTTAGCTAATTATTTTTGTTTACTACTGTATCTGTCTTGTTTATAAAACAAACTAGTTTTCATAGCTACATTATCACGTACATGGTTATGCCTACTAGAAAATTTTGCTTTTGAATAATTTCTTGATTATTATTATTATATTATTATTATTTTATTCTAATAATATTCTATGTAACACGTACGCAAAATACAATTTAGCGAGATACACAAAGCAATGGTTAAAATTTGGCTTTGTATGTATGCTGCAAAAGCACTATCTTTCATGTATTATTCATAACATGTATTGTAATATGCATAAATTAATTACGAATACTAATTTTTGAATTTGAATTGAATAGTTGTAAATATAAATATATTTAAATTTCATTCTGCCTAGATTTATTTTTTAGAGTTTTGGCCGCTTTTTTTTGGTTTCCAACCACTGTGTGGCGCGTCCATCGTCTGTATTTGCGAATACGTCGCCGTAACAGTTGATGCTGCAGAATTTTTGTTTCACTTTTTAAGGTTAACATATTCCTGTCCGGCAAGGAAGTAATGCTACACTCAAACAGCTGAAGTTAAATTATATTTTAAATAAATACTGAACCGGGTGCTAAGAAAAGTTTTGTTTGCAAAATATGAGCGGCACATTTTTTTTAATTGCATTTTCATTTCTAAACGAAAGTAGTGTCGCCATCTGAAAAATAGCAGTAGAATCAATCTCTAGGGTAGTAACATTGCTTTTGTCCACGAGCTGTAATCCTGCTGACGCGTTACTAGCGGCAATTAGGTAATGCCAGTAACCACTTGTTTGCAAACGAGTGCTGTCAGTCAACCATTGAGCAATTTTATGCTACCACTGCGACTACTTACTGCTTGCTCGGACGCACAAACTTTAATAACTCTTCTTTTAGATAAAAATTAAAAAAGACACGATCGTTGCGACCTCTTTTGGACATTTAGAAATTAGTAAGAGGGTGAACACACTGTTGCCACAACAGTGAAACAGTCATAAATTTTGAAATTTGGAAATTCATATTCAGTCCTAGCAACGTTATTTGTAGCCATTGATCACCCTCTTTTCCGCCATTTTGATACATTTTAAGAAAATCTAGCGCCATCTATTGGTTTGCCAATCGTAAAACAGACTCAAAAAACTTGTTGGTTATTTTATTTTAGCAACTTTGTTGTGCTTCTAGTGCCTTAGGTCTAAACGTGTAAATTGACAATTTCTATCTTTAAAATATTTAGTTCTAAAAGTGTTATCAACTGGATAAATATAGAAGGTACTTAAGTAATTACGAAATAAATTAACCTCAATAGTTCTGAATATTCAACTTTGATTTAGATCTAATTATAATTAAATATAACTAAACTTATAAAAGATTCTTATAAAAATTCGTTAAGTTCCTCCCCCACTCTATCGTACGGTTGATTGCGCTTGATGGTTAACAAGACAAGGTACATTGAAAATGCTGCAATAAAAATTGAAATTTGACAAAGACTTTTGTACAAAAAACGCTTTAAAATAGGAAGCTTTGCAGCAATAGTCTTTGGTTTTTGTTGTGAGATATTTTGCATCTTCGGAACGGATGGTGGTATCAACTTGGAATCTTTTTGGTTTTCTAGTGGAGGGCAAGCTGTTGGCTGTATCTGTATCAGGAGGCCTCCGATCGCCGTTTGTTTTTATTTCTGTTGCATGTTTTGCGTCTTTGGGACGTATAGAGAAACCGAAATAGGACTTGACTTTTTGGTAATGATGGAAGAGAGGTTTTCAAACAATACGGGCACCACCGATCGTCTTTTATTTTTTTGACAGGCAACATATACCTCAGGAATAACTCTCCTATAAATAGACCACTTGCTAAAAAAGTTTTCTTTGCAAGTGTGAGTAACACATTTTGTTTTTGTATACTACTCCCGAGGGCCTAATCTTCATACAACACGATCTTGGCGTGACCAGCTAAGGAGTGTTTAGACGAACCGCCCCACAGTGAACTGAATAGTTATTTTTTGGGGAATTTGGTTTTTGAAATGTAAATGTTGTAAATTTGAGATTCATATAATAATATTTAAAGATGATAATGTGTTAAGAATCTTGCAACGAGTACACTTGAGATTAATATATTGCAGTGGTTGTGGTCCGAAAACAAAACCAAAATCAAAATAAGTTTCCACAACACACACGTTGAACGCCCAGAGATCTAAGTTTGTCCGTTGTAATTTTGACTCTTTTATCTCAGGTCCGTATCAGTGGTCCACTTTTTGTTTTGTTTAAAAGAATGATTTACTTTTACAAAATAAAATTAAAAGTTGTACAAAAAAAGTTTAAATTAGGGTACGACTTCCGTATACCCGCCTACCACGGATCAGGTCACTTGAAGTGTCGTATTGTCAGTCTTGTCGAGAGGATCACGGGGGTACTGAATCTAGGTGCCGGAAGTGCCACGAACATTTAACATGCAGTTCTATGAGCTAACCTAATCTCTAACCTAACCTTTAACCTCACTTCTAACCTAAACTCTAACCTAACCTTTAACCTAACCTAAACTTAAATGCTCATAGCTTTTGGACGGCACCTAGACTTAGTACCCCCATGACCCTCTGGACAAGCCTGACAATATGATACCTCAATTGACCTGATCCGTGGTAGGCGGGTATACGGAAGTCGAGCCTAAATTAGCTTAGTTTATCTCTGCCCTTGGAACTGCCCAAGCTTCAAATTTGGTTGGTCTTCAAAACCTGGTTTCGTCTTGTGAAATACACCAAAATTATTACTCTTTTTTAAGAGTTGAGTTAAAATTAGTTGTTAATAAGCCTATTGATGAAATAATGATTGTTTAAAGTGTAGGAATTCAACTAATCTAATAAAGTGTTAAAGAACACGTTCTTTTCGATGTCAGCAGCTAAGAATAAAGAAACATAATTACAAAATAAAGGAAATATGGTCTGCAATTTATTATTAGAGTTTATTCATACGCTCACACCTACAACATCAAAAGTAAAAAACATTCAGTAGCTAACAGTATAAGTAATAATACGATCGCAATGGGTTGATAACATAAACAGCAATAATTCAAAAACAACTTCTAAGAATTTCTTTACATATTTATATACAGTATGTCCAGTTTAAAATGACCTACATGGGAATATTGGAAACGGTAATAGACACAAGTGTTGGTTAAATGGGGAAAAAGTTTCGTATTTATATGCCAATAAATAATCCATAGTTACGTTGACAATTATCTGCCCCGTTTCAAAGATACAGGGTGAAAACCAAAAAAGTTCAGTTTGTAAAATCCTAATTTATTTATTTGTTATTACAGATAAATGAACAATATTTTTAGAAACGAAATAGCGGCTAATGAGGATTTCAAAAACGACTTAAAAAAATGCTAGGCCTTCTAGATTTCACGTATTCGTATCCAACTTTTGTTTTTCTTATAGGCGCCATATTGGATTTACACATTTTTCAAATCGTCATGAGAAGAGCTTCTCAACCATGTACAATATGACTATGTTTAAAGGAAAAAAATTGCAAGAAAATACAAAATTAAGATTTAACCATAGTAGCCCTTGAAGTTTCCAAATAATAATTTGCAAACAAATGAGTGAAGATTCTAATTAATTTAATTCTAATTAATATTAATCTAAATGTTCAAATAAACCTCCATTCTGTCGTATGCACCTTCTACACCGATTCAAAACTACTTCACAAGACTGTCTTAGCATCAACGGAGTAATTCTGTTTACTGCTTCAATGACCGCTTGTTGTAAGGCATCCACTGTTTCATATTGTCGTGAATAAACTTGAGTTTTTAGATAACCCCATACAAAAAAATCAAGAGGCGTAATATCTGGCAAACTTGCAGGTCATCTTATTGGTCCCCGATTTCCAATCTAATAGTCAGGATATTCATCATTTAAGAAATATGTAATTATTTGAGCATTGTGTGCAGGTGCCCCATCTTGCTGAAAAACATGTTTTGAAGGGTTGCAAGGGGAAGCTCCATGAGACGATCTGCTACATTTGTTTGTAAAAGGTTAAGGCATCTTTCAGAATTAAGGTTTTCATTGAAGAAAAACGTTCCAACGATGTGACTACCAATTATACCTATGCAGACATTAAATCTTCATCTAATCTGCTGTTTCACTCCGGGAACCAATTGTGGATTTGTATCTGACCAAAAAACGGTAATTTTCCGATTAAATAAACCGCAATTGGTAAATCGACTTTCGTCTGACCATGAAGCTTCCATAGAAAAGTTTGGGATCAGATTTTGACTTCTTATGTACCACCGACAAAATTCTGGGTATCTATTCCGATACATTTCTGCAGCCATTTTCTTGTTCCCCCGACAGAGAATAAAACATTTCAACATGTCATATTTTTCACGATTCGAAAAACGATCCATTTAACACGATATTTGTCCACACAAGAATTGTACATAGACACAACTTAACTGACTGATTGGTACAAACTGCAATTGTTTTATAAGAATATCAAAAAATGAAGCCCACTTTAATTAGAATTTTCACTCATTTGTTTGCAAATTATTATTTAGAAACCTCAAGGCCTACTACGGTTAAATCTTAATTTTGTGTTTTCTTGTACGTTTTCTTCTTTAAACATAGTCATATTGTACATGGTGGAAAAGCTCTTTTTATGACGATTTCAAAAGTGTAAAAATCCAATATGGCGCCTATAAGAAAAACAAAAGTTGGATACGAGTACGTGAAATCTAGAAGGCCTAGCATTTTTTTTAATTCGTTTTTAAAATCCTCATTAGCCGCTATTTCGTTTCTGAAAATATTGTTCATTTATCTGTAATAACAAATAAATAAATCAGGATTTTAGAAAATGAACTTTTTTGGTTTTCACCCTGTATCTTTGAAACGGGCAGATAATTGTCAACGTAACCATAGATTATTTATTGGCATATAAATACGAAACTTTTTCCCCAATTAACCAACCTTGTATCTATTACCGTTTCCAATATCCCCATGTAGGTCATTTTAAACTGGACACACTGTATTGAAAAATGAATAAACCTTCTCTTATTCTACATGTTACGCAATCATTTGCGAATGCTCCCCATTGTAATTCAGACATGCTTTTACTCGTCGTTTCTTATTTTCTAAGATATTTTGGAGTACTTGCTGATAAATGCCATGACACTGATTTGCAATTTCTTCCATCAATTAGTTTAAATTCTCCATGAATATTAAGGATCTTTCAAGCAGTTTTTGGTTTCTATGTAACAAAGGTCACTGCTCACGAGAAAACGCACGAACTATACTAAGAGCTATACTACCCAAAAATAAAACAAAAAATATTGCATTCCAATTAAAAAAATTCCACATGACGTCATAGCTCGAAAGGGAATGACGTCACAAACAAGCACAGCACCTTAAACACATCGAACTATAAAATGAACATTGACGTGTTTTAGCGTTTTTTGAAAAATATCATTCGTTTTGAAATTACTGATTTTATTCCATAAGTAGTTTCGCACATTTGTTATAGTTACAAAAAAAGTTTACCGAAAAAAGGACTAATTGTAAAGACGGTTTCAGGCAAGGAACTTAATTCAAGATATCAAACTGATTTGGTAGACATGCAATCACAGGCTGACGGTGATTATAAATTCATAATGGTATATCAAGACCACCTTACAAAATTCGTACAGCTGCGACCTTTAAAAACTAGAAAAGCGGAAGAAGTAGCATATAACTTGGTTGATATCTTTACCATTTTCGGAGCGCCTAGTATTTTGCAAAGCGACAATGGAAGAGAGACTGCGAATAAAGTCGTCGATAAAGTGTTTACGATGTGGCCAGAGTTAAAAATCGTATATGGTAAGCCCCGGGACTCTCAGTTACAAGGGTCTATTGAAAGGGCTAACCAGGATATCGAGAAGATGCGTTGCACTTGGTTGGAATCTAACAATACGACGAAATGGTCTGAAGGACTACGCTTTATCCAGTTTATGAAAAACAGAGCATATCACTCAGAAATATTTCGCAGCCCTTACAAAGAAATGTTTGGTTGCAAAGCTAAAGTTGGAATAAATACTTATTTTCGTGCAAAAGAAGAGCTAGAAATGATATTAAATGATAACGACAAACAAGTCGAAAACAACAACCAAATATAAAACACAACCAACCTGAGAAGGAAACCGAAACAAGTATTTTTAATATTGAGACCCAAAATAATACGAATCTGGATACCTTGGCTCCATCAAACAGCTGCCAAAATGGGGGAGAAGTAACCATTCAAGATGCCAAGATCTCAACCAAACAACCTATGGAGAAACAAGCAGAAGAAATGTTAACTCTGTCATCAGTAAAATATCCTGCTACCAACGCAGGTGACAGCGTAGTGGCGAAAATACGAGGTGTAGACCAGGCTAAAGCCGACGATAAAAACGTTATAGCTATAGGTATAGGCTACGTAGTAAACGTGGAATCTTAATCCAACTCTACTCAAGGAGTCAATTCACTAACTGCAAAGAAACATTCATGTCGGTCAACGAAGTTCCAGAAGAACATGGTACCATTTGGGAATGTGTAAGAAAAGAATCACATCTAGGTGGCCAGGGATTTAATTACTGCAACTGTACTGGCGAGTGCACTTCCAGTAGATGCAAGTGTAAAAAATTCAATGTCTTGTGCCACTCAAAATGTCGCAAGAGTCTCACTTGTAAAAATAAATAAGGACGTGGTTTCATTGTGTGACTCTTCAAATATAATTATGATTGTTTAAATAAATACCCATGTTAGTTAAGTGGTGGAAGAATGTGACAGAAGAATAAACATTATTATTAGAGCAGGTTTAAAACTATTTAAAGGCATTGAAACATACAAGCCCTTTTTTGCAATATTATTGGTTGTAAAAATATAAAATAATGTAAAATTCATCGTGTCTTATTACTTTTTCCAAGACTAACAGATATTATACATAAAAGGTGGATAAAGTGATTAATACAGCCTCATTTTTCACTTTGACCAAATTCGGTATATATTATACATAATTGCTGGGTATTACTCATAATGGCTAGATTAATTACTTTGACCGTTAACATATAATGTGTTTTTTCTTTGCAACCAATGTACAGGTATTGTGAACCAGACTCTTGGACCAGCGTAGATGTGCTGAACAAGCAGTCTTTTTTGTTTCATTAGTGAAACTTTTAGAATCAACACTGCGGTTTGGAGTGACCGATGACCATTGGATTATTTGGTATAAATTTGCAGTTTAGAGGAGACCGGGTACAAAAGTAACGGCTGGTTGAAAGTAACAGACGCTCTGTAGAATTGTCCAATAGCCGAAACAATGCGTGCAACCGTTGAAAGTCAGCTTGCGATGCCCCCCCGCGCATGTGATCAGTCGCCGCGCCCGTGCCGCGCTCGTGAGTTGTGTTAGAAGACGCTGCGTGATTTTTCGAACCAAAAGTAAGTTTTTTGATGTTTATTCATTTAGTGTTTAAGTAGTGTTAAGATGATGATATCAACGTGACTGTTTGTCTAATAATTTGTAATTAGATTGTCTGTAGCATGTTATAAACGATTTTTTGTGCAGCACGTTCACTTTTGAGGTACCGGCGTTTGTAACCTCAAAAACGTGATTGGATATAAACGTAACATCACACAACGGGGACAAAAGTAACATGTTATATTATTGGTATGCATGCCTTTAATGCTTCTTTTTATTTGTTTTGTTGCAACAGGATGCCGCGGCAGCGAGTCTGAAAACAAATAGATGCACCATTGACACAGCAGTCTATAGAAAAGCAGCGGATGAGCATTTTAAAGGCAGTACAAAGATAAGAACACTAACAAAAAATGCAATGTTTGCCATGTCACATTATACAGATTCATACGAAAACTTAAAGCAGGAAATACTAATGCAAAAGTTAGATACCGTTGCGTCAACCGTGTCTTTACTTCTGAAGAGGAAACAATTTTACAGGACTATATAATTCAGTGCTCCAAGGTATATTTCGGATTGGTTCCGACTGAAGTGCGAAAGTTGTCATACGAATTAGCGGTTAAACACGAAAAGAAATATCCGGAGAAATGGGATGAGGATCATATGGCGGACAAGGAATGGTTATCTGGCTTTCTAAAGAGACACCCAAATTTATCTCTGAGAAGCCCACAGGCAACGAGCCTATCTCGCGCTTCGAACTTCAATGAGCATAATGTAAATACATTTTTTAATAACCTTTCAGAAGTTATAGGTGTAAGTTTGAGCCAAAAGATATGTGGAATATGGATGACGGTTCAAAAACCAAACAAAATAGTGGCTCAGAGAGGAATTAAACAAGTAGGCGCAGTAACTTCTGCCGAACGTGGAAGGTTAGTAACTGTTGCTGTAGCCATTAATGCTCAAGAAGGACACATACCTCCTTTTTTTGTATTTCTGTTGAAGCGATACCAAGACCACATGATACGTGAAGATCCTATTGGGTCTGCTGGTGCTGGAAATGCTAGTGGCTGGATGCAAGAAGCAGAGTTTTTGTTGTTTTTGGAACACTTCAAAAAACAAGACAAGCCCACGATTGATGAAAGGTGCATGCTATTGCTTGATAATCATGTGTCAGATGTATCTATTCAAGCCCTTGACTATTGTAAAAGAAACGGAATCGTGTTGCTGTCATTTCCTCCCCACTGCACCCACAAACTGCAGCCCCTAGATAGAGCAGTTTTTGGGCCATAAGAAAATGATAAGCGCTGCCACAGATAACTGGATGAAAAATCATCCCGCTCAAACAATGACCATATACATTATACAGGGTAGTCCAAGATTCCGCTCTAGTAAGATAATAGCTTAATGTTAGGAAATAGAAACAAATTGAGAGCAGAAAGCAACAGAGTGCCTCTGGAAGCATAATCTAAAAATATTTTGAATTACACAGGGTGTTCTATTTGTTTGTGGCAGCATCTTACTTTGTTTTTTCAAATGGAACACCCTGTATATTACTTCATTTTTGGATTCCCTATTACATTTAGATTCATTTTTATTAACCATATGTTTGGTCTAAATTGCGTCGTTTTTGAGATATCGAATATTTTTTGAAAAAATTTAGTTTTACATTGTTTTAGAAATTCTGAAATATCTCTGGAACTAAACAGGATACGAAAATACGGTTTGATCACCGTGTCAAATACAGGTTGTTAGATAAATTGTGTTACAAATTACTTTGTTAAAGATTACTATCGTCCCATTATGGACCATTGAAAATGAAGATCTTCAATCATGGATAACTTGATATTTTTAAATAGAACGATATGAAAATTTTTGTATAATCAGACTTAAAATTTAATTTTCTTTCATTTTTATTTAATGGTCTTTGGGTCTATCTGCGGTGGTTTAAGCGTTTTTTATAAAAACCCAAATTTTGTTAATTTCAATAACCATATTTAGTAAAGAGGGCTGTGCTTAGAAACAGTGGATGCAACTAACATTTGAATTATGCATGTACATTTATATTTTTTTTTGTGTTCTGAACAAAACAAAAGAAAGGGACTCTAGCAATATTTAACAAAACAGTACCTACTACTACATTACATGTTGCAGGTCATCTTACAGGGCCATGACGACCAATTCATCATCAATACGTATTATTAAGATGGTTTGTAACGTGACGAATGGGCTGGTGCGCCATCGTGTTGAAAAATTGTATTTTGTAAGCAGAGTCGTGTTGAAAAATTAGTGTATTTTTTAAGCACAGGCTTCTGTTTACAAAATACAATTTTTCAACACGATGGCGCACCAGCGCCTTCGTCACGTTACAAACCATCTTAATAATACGTATTGACGATGGATTGGTCTCATCTCTTTTAAAATTCCTAATACTTGTTTTTGGATTTAAGGAAGCGGAGTATTCTTTATGAGATTCTTATGATAGATGGTATATATTGTGATCATTAGAAGTCTAAGTCGATATTTCCCCTTTCTTCATTTTTTTCTTTTATTTTACAGTTTTTATTATTATTACTTACCTAGAAATCTTCTTTTTGCTGCATTTTTATGTTTTTTGAACGAGAATACTTGAAGTTTCTTTGGACTATGAATTGAGTATCTCTCCATTTTTTAGAAGTCTGAAATAACAAAAGGTATATCAAGTATTAAATGACGAAATTCCAATTTATTATTATTACAATAAAACAACTCCCAAGATAATTCTAGCTTAAACGGTATATTTTCAACATTAGTTATTGAATAGGGAAAGATCCACATATTTGTAAATAAGTTACTAAAATGTTTATATCTATAAAGAAGATTGTCTTTAGACTCATTTTACACGATTAAAGATATTAATAATACGTACTATATAAAAGAGCTTTTATGTCCCATGAAAGATCACGAAGTTCAATAATCGTTATTGTCATCTTTATGAGTTTAAAACAGTAAGAATAAAACGCACAACCATTATATATTCAATTGAATATTCTTCTGCGCAGGAGTAACATTCATAGGATTAAATAAAAGCGCAAAACTGAAAACTTAACTAAAACATGTATTATTAATGAGTTTTGCGCATGGAAGACAAAGAGGACATTCGAACAAAGCTATAAAATATTCACCAGTATTCATAATTTGCAATACAGATTCGGTTCATTCTTAACAAGATTATAATATAGGTAGAGCCACAATTACATGTATTTTAGATAGCTGTTGTATGTAACTTCTAAAGTGAAGAAATCTTTGTCATTATTAAAACTGTTTTAATTTCTTTCACTGGTTATTTTAATGCTAAACGCGGCCGATTAGTTTACAATCTCCATGAGCACTATTGCTGGGCGTGCCATTTTGAAAAAAAACGCTGCACAACTTACAACTGTATTACTGGCTAGACGAGAAAAATTACCACGGAAACCCGTTGGAGTGCATGGATAAAATACAGTTTAAAAAATAAAATCATCGTCCCGTTTCTATACTTGAACAATGCTGAAAAGCATGCACTAGAAAATTCAATAAAATCTGTTAAATAATAAACGAGCAATATTAATAGAACTAAAATCAAGTGTAGAAACGGAACGATGGTTTTATTATTTTTTTTTAAATTTCGTTTTATACATGCCCTGCAACGGTTTCCAGGTATAGCTTCTCGTCCAGTCGAGTCGGCGATAAAGCCTTAAAAGAACCATCTAATTATTAAAGCAAGGACTCAAAGAAATATTGCATGGCATGGAATAGCAGCAAATCGGTGTGGCGGACTCTGTGGCGGCGGCACGACAGCGTAGTGCTATTATATTACAGAATGCTAATGTTACCAAATAAAGGTAATAAATCGAGTTATAATTAAAGTTAGTCGGTTGCGCGCTGTACACCGTCCGTCCGTACTCGGCAGCCATCGACGTACATCCCCAAGGAATTTATGTTAGCACCTCTTGCTTATTTTATTGTAATTTAAATGTTATGTTACTGAATGTAACTGTAAAGATCGTTATACAAGTAAGTGGAACTTGAGAAGGGTAAACGCGGTGTCCTTTTATTTTACATGTCCTACAAAATTACATTAAGAGCCGGTTGTACCAAATACGTTCAAATCTTAACGGAGGTTCAATTAATTATGAAAATTACATTAGTATTGTTTTACAGGGTGTATCAAAAAGGTCTTACATAAAATGTACACTGTACAGCACTATTCCTTGGTCTATGTAGTACAGAGATTCGTTCATATCTCTTACACTATTCTTATAGTACCACGTTAAAAAAAACGATCAACATGGCATCAGTGGTATGTTTTTTAAAGCATCGGTGCAGGAAATCGGGTCTCCTTTGACATAAAAGTCGTTTAAATTGAAACACTACATTTCAAAGTAAACTAGATTCAGAGTTTTTAAAGATTTATTTAGGACAACTAAAAACCTTTAAAATATGCTGCATATATGCTCTTTAAAACTTGAGAAATATGCATCATCTTCCTTGACATATGCTAAAACTATGCACTGATAAACCTACTAATTTTATGTATTGGAGATCCATGGCTTAAGGTACGTATCTATTGATGAGTTAAATAAAAGTACCTACTTCCTTAATTGTTTTATTTTTTATTTAATTTTCTCAACCGGTTTCGTTCATAGAACATCATCAGGAGAAAAAATTCATTTTGTTTAATTACAGCAAAAAACCTACTTCAATAAATTAAACAAAATGAATTACATATTCATATTTAACCGACAATTTTTCTCCTGATGATGTTCTATGAACGAAACCGGTTGAGAAAATTAAATAAAAAATAAAACACTTAAGTAAGTACTTTTATTTCCCTCATCACTACTAATTTTAGGTGCAAAAATAAAAACCCGTTCCTAATGCAAAACATCTTTATTGAAATGTAAATATTAAATTCAAACTTAATCTATATATTTAAAAAAACAACAATAAATCATTCTAAAAAAACACACACAGTAAGCACCTTTGTTCAACCGTAAAAAGATCTCACACTAAGTATAAATACACATATCAAATTCAAACAGAACATAGTAGGGTAAGGGATACAATTATTGGCACTTTTAGGGGTCATGATTAGAGATCGATTTTATGCAAAATGCATATTCTTTAATCTGTGCATATTTACAAGTTTCTATGCGAATGTGTATGAATTACATCATTTAAAGGCAATTTAACCTAATTATTATTTGCATACATCGAATCTTTTAGCATATTTAAGAACAAAATGGCATATTTATGCATTTTTCATGAATTTTAGTAGGTATTTAAAAAAAAATTAAATTTATCATTAAAATTCTCAAAATCCAATTGTTGCTTTTAAGAGAATGTTAAGTAAATACCTTTCTCAAGTGTATTCAAGTTAACATTTGCAGTAAAGTATTAAGAGAAATTATATTTATTTTTATTATACACTGTCCGATGTCTCTGTAGCTAATGAAAGGTTGCTGACCAGGTGTCTTGTAATTCGGGAAAAACCATAATATACATTTCCTTTCTTTTCAAACATCAAAATCCAAATATACCACTACACCCACAACCAATAATAACTAGATAGGGTACATGGATCGAGGCTGCGATTTTTCACGCGAACAACTGTGACGGTTTAAAAACCATTGTTCTTCAATTGGCATTGCTATACAGAAATGCAAAAAGCTGCTGCAATCTTCGTATTGCCCCAACAGTTGGCATTTATTAAATGCAATTGCAGTTTCGTCATACAGTTTCAAAATTAGAGACACAGGGTATAGTACAGTCAAGTTAGGGGTTTTCTCAGAAAAATTCACAAAAATTTTGTTGCTTTGTAGGGTTATTCGAGGAGATCCACTAATGTATTAAACATAATTATCTCCTTCTTTTTGGAGGAGCTCGCGTAGTTAGAAAGCAAAATCTATCAATTTTCTACTTTTTCCCAGTTTTTTGTAAATATCTCGGGAAATATTGATCTTAGCAAAAGATACACTTTGTACACAATTAAAATAGATAGGATTTCCTACAAAATCGGTTCTATTTATTTTTTCCTAGCGATGATTGTTTTCGAGATAATTGAGTTTGAAATTTGAGGTGTTTTAGGAACTGGTGCAAGAGCCTGTCCTCGTACACTCGCTACCTTTTAAAGCTATGACCATGGAACCTAATTCTGAATAATATCATATTATCTGGGTATTTAAAATTTTGCATATGGTTCTAATTTTAAAGAGAGGGTGGTACTTTTGAATTCTTTAACAATTTTGCTGTATTTCTTGTTTCTCTTCTTCAGGTACAACAAATTAGAATATTACTGTCTTCTTTCGTCGAAAAAATCGTCTAGTTTAATTTTTTTATTTAGTAGCATTTCGCATGCTAATTTGTTGTATCTGAAGAAGGGAAACAAGAAATATAGTAAAATGTTTAAAGTACCCAAAAGTACCATACCTCTTTAAAATTGGAACCATATTCAAAATTTTGAATACCCAGTTAATACAATATTATTCAGAATCAGGTTCCACGGTCACAGCTTTAGAGGGTAGCTGGTGTACGAGGACAATCTCTTGCACCAGTTCGTAAAACACCTTAAACTTCAAACTCAATTATATCGTAAACAATTATCGGTAGGAAAAGCTAAATGAATCGACTTTCTAGGAAATTTTGTCTACTTTAATTTTGCACTGAATGTATCTTTTGCTAAGATCGATATTTTCCGAGATATTTACAAAAAACTGGGAAAAAGTAGAAAATTGGTAGATTTTGCTTTCTAACTACGCGAGCTCACCAAAAAAGAGGGATATAATTATGTTTAATACATCAGGGGACCTCCCCCAACAGCCCTATAAAGTATCAAAACTTTTGTAAACTTTTCCGGAATACCCCCGTTTTTGCCCTAATTTGGCTGTATTAGTATGCCACTTTTAGAATCTACCGATCTAATAAATAATTTTGGAGAATATTGCAACAAAGTAACGAAGGCAAGTAGGTGCTGTAAAAGTTTAATCATGTAATTACAAAAAATAAAGGGTACCTAACATTAACTAAGGTCGCAGAGGTTCTTCAAGGCAAGATTGTAGAAGATTTAGATCTGAACCCCACATTAATAGAAAAGCTGAAGAATGCTCCAATTACATCGGTAGATGTTGAAAGAAGATTTTCGATTTTTAAACATATGTTAACGGACAGGAGAAACCGATTTCTACTAGAAAACTTTGAAAAATACTAGTAATTAATTTTTTTAGGAATGTGAAGTAATCAATATTATTTTAATGTATTTTTAAGTTAATTATAAGAAATATCGAATTTATTGTAAGATATACATACGAAAATTGTACATATATTATTATTCCTACTTTTAAAGCTTATCACACTTAAAACGATTTTTTGTATATATCCTTATTTCGTCTGCATATTTTATAAAAAGTCAGTGCATATATATGCGCATATTTT
>VTPC01091258.1:744171-761349 GCA_011009095.1 Ignelater luminosus | reverse complement strand
ATTATTATTATTATTATTATTATTATTATTATTATTATTATTATTATTATATTTGTCATTTCTTGACCGCGTTTAACAGCACTTTGTGTATATTTATTAATAATCTGATTCTGCTTTAAATTCTGTTCGCGTTGATATATCATCTGTGATATTTTGTTTTAACATAACCTCAACAATGTTGATATAGAAGGTCATAATTTCTACATATTTTTTAAGATTTTTGCTAACTACTTTATAATTGAATTCTTTTGTTGTTATTATCGATGCTACTTATCGAAAAAAAGGTAACTATTAAAAAACTGCGTTTGTTTTATTTTCGTGCTTAACTTCCTGAGAAAAACTGATACTAACCAATTGTTTCAAATAGCAACTTCTCGGTTTCTTTTTGAGAAATAACATCCATAATAAGAAAATCAACCATTGTTTGCAATTTACAGGGTAGTTGATAACAGTTTGACACAAACGCATTTACATCGAAATTTCACCAAATAATCATACAAATGAACCACAACTAATCCCTTTCGACTTAGGATATTTCCGAGACGACGGATAAATACTAATGGTTCTATAAGATGGCCAGCTCGTTCTTTGGATTTAACTCCTTTAGACTACTTTGTTTGGGGACATTTAAAAAGTGTAGTCTACAATACACTTTCCAAAAATGTAGAAAAATTTACTTAATATCTCTACAGAATACAATCTTTTACATCTTTGTGTTAAATTTATAAAAATTATTATTTTCCCGAAAAGTAAACTATATAGGTTGGTAGCAGTTATAAGGAAAGTTATCACAAATATGTTGCAAATTAGAAAAATCGAATAAAAAGTAGGGTATTCCATTTAAAAAAATTAAGTTAGGTAGCGCTACCTGGTGGTGACGCATTTAATTTAAAAACTTTTTATCACAAAATATGTTCTCCAATCTTACATTTATATAGATTAGGTTTTATCATGTCTTAATTGTTCACTTGAATTAATTGATCATTTTCTAAATCTTATTAACAATTTACAACCAAAAATACAATTTTCACTAAAAACAGTACAAAGCAGATCCGTTAACTTCTTAGATCTAAACGCGTTCATTACTTTGTATAAGATAAATGTTTAAATTTTTTGGAATCCTGCCAAGAATTCATTAATTTAGGTTGGTATGGAAACAAAAAAAAACAATGCAAGTTCGTATCTTCGATTTTGTTAAATTAACCTTCGTAAATTATCATTGAATCTAATACTATTTGGTTTGCTTATTTGTTGCACTGAATTAAGAATCGTGTATTTTTAGGCTTTTCCGTTTAAACTATCTTTTGTAATGAAATAGAACCTTTTGGAATTTTAGTATTTATCTTTGCAGAGAAATCTTGAACTAGGCCCGTATTTTGACATTTTTTTAGATATTTTTTGTTTTCTCCTATAAAAATCTTATTTTCGTTTGACAATTTTCTAAAATTTCTAAATTTAATTCAAAATTAAAATAAAGGTTGACAATCATCTACCACCCTTCTAATTTAATTTTTATAGGTTAAGTCATTTTCGTATTTTGAATTCAGCGCGTAACTGGCTTACGCTTCTTTATATTCATTATCGGCCCTGTGAATTCATTGTGATGTCGGTCCTTGAAGCAACAGGTTGTTCCGATCTGTGATTGTTTTTTTTTTGGGAATTGATTCTTATATTATTAATAATATAGTTAGCTGTAGATTACAATAAAACCAAGATGACGTCATCTCAACCTTAAGTTTAAGGAAAGAATAAAATTTAAAGCTTGATGTATTTCTTAATATAATTTTTTCTTGCTTTTTGAATTGCAATATAACATATTAATTGGTTGCTTATTACGTTGTTTTATTGTGTATTAGTAATAGATAGTAAGTTCGTCTTGGGCTTGTACTTTCCCCCGAGTTCAAGAAAACACTGGCGCTCAACGTTTTTTGGTATATTTGTTATTCCGTTTATTCACTATATAGAATTGCATTGCGAACTTGTTATTTATTATTACATTTGTACATCCCAATTGATGTAAGTCTTCCAAAATCGAATTATTATAAGCTTAAATTTTGTGTTGTTCTTTATAATAAGTTTGTAACTTGCTGGTACAACGTTCAAGTCAATACACAAAACAAATTTGAATTCTCTGTACACAGAAAGCCAACATAAACAGATATTACCATTCCAAATGACTCATGTTACCATAAAACCCACAAATTAGCTGCATCCAAATCATTAATACATAGTGCACTAACACTACCATTAAATGAAACTAACTTAAATAAAGAATTATCTATCATAAAACAAATAGCACAGAACAACGGATACAGTTCAAACATGACTGACACTTTAATGAAACATAAAGATTACAAACTAGTCATTCAAAAAGTGTAACCGATTAACAAATCATTCAAGAACGTTAAATACTTATCCATATCATATTTTGGAAAACCTTTCGAAAAGATCTTTACATTTTGGCAATAATAAACACAAACTAGATGTTTTAGAGGCGTTCGAGATTAACATACGCAAACACAAAGTAACTTTAATGAATCAGCAAATTGACCTACAAGATCGTCGTTGTTGTATGTGTTGAATGAAGAATGAACATCATATTTGTAGGACCTCAAATCAAGTTAGCTGGTTACTATGGCAACTTGTTATTTATGCTTTTAGAAATGATATTTTAATATCGAAACGCGTCAGACAAATAGATTTTGAGGGTATTAGTGGAATAGTATTTTTATTTCTATAATTTATCATATGCACTAAATACTAAAAACACTCTCAGGATAAAAGACCGTGGAATCTCTTTGCCATATTTATAGTGCCAGTTGTCATTTCTATGAAAGTTGCTGTTACCATAAGACTACCCAAATACTCGGTCAAAATCCAACTGCAGGAAGGCCCTTGTACACGGATATTAGATAAGACACGGTCGACTGATTTGACCTTCAACCAACCGTAATCTTTAGTCTATCCAACTTTCCGATGTTCCCCCTTCAACGTAATATACAATACGTCCCCGGATTGAGTTTACAAGAGGAAAAACTTTTTTATTATTGGTTTTAGGTCAAAATGTCACTCTTGCTAAAATTTTGAGCTTGTTTCAAAACTTCCAACAATGGTACTATAAATTTCGAGGTTACCAACAAAAATGAAGAAAATATAAAAAAACGCATTATTCTAGAATAAAAAACGACCAAGTTCCAAATTTACTCGAAAATCGAAGATCGCCATGTTTGAACTGTACCTGCAAAAAAAGCTAACACGATTTTGTAATTGTAAATAGAAGAAGTAATGCACTCGTAGTGGGCACGCTAATCGACATACGACTTAAACGGTCACTACTTGCAGCAAATTGAAACAAATTCGTGCCGGTGCTATTTTTAGCTTCTGTCGAGAATCGGTAGAACGTCATGTCCTGTACTTCTCCAGACTATCGGCGAATTGTGAAATGATTTTTTAAAAAACGCTTGTTTAGACATTGTCCGACCTTCTTTTATACGGAAAGGTTTCATTTCTATGTAAGCGTCACCCCGTTATATTTAGCTTGTCTTATTTTGAATTTGTATTTTCTTTTTGTTTTGATATTCTGTTCTTAAAAGAGAAAGATTAATAATACATAATATAGTAAAGCGCTGCTTTAAGTCTTTCCTAGTTTAGTAATCTCAGGCGTTACTCATGGAAGGTTTTTCTTTTTCTGGAAATTTTTATATTTCAGGACAGATCACATTAAACAGTAACATACGGTATGGAGATGCTGTGATCAGAAAACTTCTAGAACGTGTGAGGGGTCACAGTGGAGTCGAAGATGTGGTGCAATATCATGCATGAGCTCGATGTTATAGTTTGATTTTACATGTTTGTAATTTGTTAATAAAGTCTTAAATAAACAAATACAGAACATGATATACTGCTGAAACCCGTTAATAATTAGTAATACAGTAGTAAAATAAAATAAATGTGGAAAAATAGGGGTCAACAAAAAACCCCGGAAAGTAACATTAAAAAATTTCGAGTCATGTACATTTTACAATAAATTTGGGCATGTTTATAATATTACAAGTGTTATAAATAGACAAACTAACGAAAGAAAAGTTGCGTTAGGAACTGCAGTAATTTTGTATAGAGTAAATACAAGATGCAACAAAATAGTAATAACGTAGCGCAAGATGCATTCACAAGTGCATCGACGTCTACCAACGGCGGTGACTGTTCCAGTTTGCGACTCCCTAAACCCCTGCTGAATGGAATGGAAATCCTGGCTGCTGAATTTAATTGTAGTGCAACTAACCTACAGAGCAAACCACCACGGATACACCTAGTCGTGTTTACGGCAATAATAGGTCAACAAGCAGCAGTAATTTACAACACATTCAATTTGAACGAACAAGAATCCAACACTCTGGGGACAATAAAAGATTAAGCTACACAACATTTTATTTCAAAGATAAGTCTGACGTACGAAAGGTGGTTGTTCAACTCTTGCAAGCAAAATACAGCTGAATAATAGAAATTATATTACCTAACAATTGTAAAGTTAAATTTAAATTGGACAGCAGAGCACAGTGCAACGTTATCACAAGAAACATTGTCTGTAAAGCAAAGTTGAAGATGTTGTAAACTAAAAAACTGTTATCGTTTTCTAACTATACCTTACAAGTGGTGGGTGAAAGTAATGCAACAATAAAATTTAAAGAAAAAATAGAAACTTTTAACTTCATAATTGTTAATGAACCAATACATCCAGTCCTTGACAAATACTCAACTAATGAACCTACAGCAACTAAATCACTCTGATAGTTGTAGTTTAAAAAAATAATAAAATAGGATTATGCATTGCTCTTTCAGCAATAATAAAAACTTAAAATGTCGACACTACCCTCTTACTAGGATAGAAGGAATAGCAGCTAGAATACATGGTTAGCAGTATTTAACACTCTTGGATTGCAAGAAGACACTTTGGCAATTTAAAGTAAGTAAAAAACTTCAAAATATTTAACTTTTTCCACCCCATTTGAAAGGTATTTTTGCTTACGCCTTCCATTTGGCTTATTTACCATCAATGCCCGAGATATTCCAAGAAATAATTCACCCATTACTACAAGGAATAAAAGAGGTATAATCATTTATAGACGATATTCTAATACTTGCAGAAACCAAGGAAAAACTTGAAAAACTACACAGGAAGTATCTGAAAAACTAAAAGCAGCCGACTTAAAACCGAACTCGGAGAAATTTATCTTTGCTCACAAAAAAACAATTTAAATTTTTAGGACATGTAGTAACGTTGGATTCAATTCTGCTATATCCAGATAAAATAGAACTGTTACTAGAATTAAGCGGCTCAAAAATGTTAAAGGATTGTAAGTGTTTCTGCGTCTCGTGACGTATTTGGTCAAATTTATAAAAAGCCTTGCTGAACTGTCGACTCCTTTGAGAACACTCTTAGAAAAAAAGACGAAGTAGACAAAAGAGCAGGAACAAGAACGGACTTTCATAAACCTTAAATACTTAGGTATTAGAAAACCTTTCTGTTTTAGGCTGTTTTAATCCAAACGCACCAGTCACATTGACAGTAGTGTCCTACAAAGCAAAAAGGTCCCAACTCTGAAAATCATAGTTTTGAGATTTTGAATGAAACGTGTTTGGATTTCTTCACGTCTGCATAGGTTAGAACATTTAAAAATTGATCAGTATCACTTATTTTCAAAGTTAGAGCTTTCTTGCTTGACATACAAATAAATTTCAGGGCAAAAAATCCAGCGATACGCTAAACTCAGTTTTGTTCATATTTCGAATTAGGGCCCTTTTGCTTTGCAAGTCAAAGTGGATGTAAGTATAGTGTCGCAATGTTGCATGTGAAGGATGATTACTCTAAAATAGACATGCCATAACGTATTATTTAAAATTGCTAAGCAAAACCTAGATGAACTAAGACAAATTGAAAAAGAGGTTTTGGCTGTACTTTTAACTTGCAGAAAGATTTATGTGTGTATCATGGGGAGTCGGACGACAAGCCTGTGGAGATAGAGGGTGTCAGATATATTTGTACAAAATTTCTTGTTTTTTCAATATTTCTAGTTTTTCAATATTCCAAGAACAAGCTGATATATCAGAATGAAATTTTCTACATGTTTTTTACTCTTACGTGTCTGCTATGCTACATAATTTTGTATATGATATCTTCATCAGAGGCGGGGAATTGCAGAGAGAGCAATCTCCTACTCTAAAGAGAATTTTTACGCCACTGATAAACTAAAAAACTTTCTTATTTACGGTATTAATAATCGACTTATAACAATAAATATTAAAAATAACAAAACATTAAATAAAATAAAAATTAGGAAAGCAGAAAATGTACAAATTTATGTTTTATGCTTTTTTCACACATTGCAATCCTCTTCATAATAAAATTTCTAAAACTAAAAACACTAAAACCTCTTTGAAAATGGGCTTGTCTGATTCAGTAAGGATTCTGTCGAACATAGTAATAAAACTTACATTTGTTAAGGGACCCATTTTTACTGAATGTTACTTCATCAGAAAACAATACATTTTTTAAAACTTTGATCCACTATATCGGTTCAATTACTTCTGATACCTTTTCTTCATTGGTATCTTGTTGCATATAAACTCTAAGTTCCATAAATTATCAACATTAAATTCACCTCCTAAAAAGTATTGTATGACGGAGCTATCCTGTCTAGATACCGTAGATCCGCACCGCTAAATCAACCTGTTGCGATTTTCCTAAAATGAGAATCATATCTATCTTCCGCACACTAGAGAGCATTTTAGTAATTATAAAACTTGAGTATGAACTGAAACCACCATCTTCAACTCAACTCACCAGTCTGAATAAGAAATCTCAAATCTGACAATTTAAATTATTTCAACTTTTTCTTTATTCACAGCAATCTTACTTTCAAAATTAATTTCCTAGTTTGGCTTGACTTAATTTACTCATATTTTACAATAATAACCGATCAAGTTAATAATGCATATTTACGAGCTTTTTAAAATGTATTCTTAACTGAGTTGACAACTTTCTCTGTTGGGAATCATTATGAGTATCCTAACCATCAGTGTGTGATATTTTATTGATTACTGTGTAGAAACGTAAATAATAACGCATCGTGTTATTACGCATAGAAAGATACATTTATAAGTTTTAGTGTTTTCTCTTACACAAAACGTTGGCCTTGCAGGCCCATAGTGTAGTTTAACTTTATTTTCATTGTTTATAGCAGATAAATGCAAAAATAGTTGTTTTGTCATAAATCGCTGTCTAAAAAAAATGTTTCCCACTTACATTAAGTTACTGAAAAATTCTAGTATATTAAGGTAACGTTTAAGTTTTTTTTAGATTTTTATTAGAAAACGGAACGTTCGTTTTAAATAGTTAAAATACGTTTTATAAAATCCGAAACAAAGACAACAAGAAGGTAAATAGTGTTGAATCTAACATGATTTAGGGAAAAGTATCCTGGAAAATGCAATCGTTTATTTAGCATTTGCAAATAATTACATTGATCTTGGTTGTACAGGGTTGGTAACGTAACGTAATAGGTATAGCAGTTTGTAGCCGACGCAACGGTGCTATCCGATAAAACAGAGAATAGTCGGGCTAGTCAACTGCGATCGATATAGTATGTAATTGTAGTTGTTATCAAGTTATAGTGGATACCGCTGTAATCCTTTTAAGGGATGCAGGTAGGTAGAATTTTGCAGGGGTGCAATAGAAGTATGCGAACCATAACAATAGGTTATTAAATCTACAGCCACTTGTAAAGCCAATCGACCATATTATGCATGGTCTGTAGCATACACGATAACTCCGAACAAATATTTGTTGGGTTAATGATTATTAAATAGTCTGTAATGTCAAGTATCTAATTATTAGTTGAGTTGCTTTACCCATTCATTATATATAAGCCATTTAGTGAATTAAACTACAATAGTTTCTAAACGATTTGTCTGGAATTAATAACTTTAAAAGTGGAATTTATTTCTATTTTTTCTCATATTCAAGAATAATTCGATAGAATATTTTAGATCATTTCGCGACAAGTTTTTAAGAATTCCTAAAAAAAAGTAAGCTTTAATATATTGCAGTAGTATGTGGTGTAGATGAAATTTTTAATTTCTAATAAAATAAACATCAATAAAGCACTAACTGTTAATTAATTTTATTACTTTTTCATAAGTTTATTCCGCAATATGTTGATTTAATACTAACTCATCGAGTCTTGTCTTGCACAGTTTAACATGAACTAACTTAAATTTAATAATTTTCTCGAGTTGCTCACTTATGACAAACATTAAAGTAAGAAAGTAAAGAACGTAGGTTCGAATCCTACCAGCGGTAGAGATTTTTAAATTAATTAAATTAATTATTATGGTTTGATTGCGCCCTAGGCCTATTTTGATATGGTGCTCTTTTTGTTTTAAAAAGTGTATATAAAATATACTTTCTTTCGACAAAAAATGGTAACAAAATCAAAATAATATACAGGGTGTATTATTTCAGGTAGAAAATCTCAACGCTATTCGATTCTGCATCAAAAACTCTAGTACCAATTTGTTGTTAACTCTTCGGTTGTGGAAATATTAAGAGTCGTATATTTTTTTTTATAATTTGCTTATGACTGCCCAAAATTATTAAATAAAAGTAACCACCATAGTTTAGGTATCAGAAAACGTAAATCAATAATTTTTTTTCCTATTTACCAGCAACTTTCTTTAAAATGGCTTTTACATAATGCAATTGCTTTGATTTACTTGTTTGTAGAAGATATTGCAATACTGTATTTACCTAGAAACATTAATAATAACGACCTGCAACAATATTATTAAGGTAACCACGTTAATAAAGTTATGATCTATTCTTGCTCTACTTACAACTTTCATACAGCGTTGCAAGTATTAATAATTTTAAGTGACCTTTATTTCGAAAAATATGCGTTTAAGACGAACATTTTTATAACATTTTTTGCCTTGTGGACCTAAGAATAAATCCATCACTGCCTATTAGAGTATTTATCTTTCAGAAACGTAGTTGCAGGCAGATATTTAAAAGTCATAGAATCTTACCATTTTCTTGTATTTATATATTAGCTTGTATCAAATATGTAAAATCCGATTTTTTAGAATTTGTAGACAATTCTGTACCCCACAGTTTATTGAGCTTGCAACGACGTAAAACAAGTATGTTTAAAAAGTCACCTGATTACGTTAGTGCAAATATTTACAATAAGCTACCAGACCACTTAAAAATAAATGAAAACTTTAATTCTTTTATTAATAAAAGTAAACAACTCCGCAGTGAGAATTGTTTTTATGCCTACAATTACAGTTGCATTGCTACTCTGTATTAAATATAACTTCAAATTAGCGTAGTATGTTGATTGTAGGTCACGAGTGACCCACAAAATTTGTATCCTCGGTTGGCCATGGAGAGAATGACGCAAATATGCATTTGAATTATATTTTATCAATAGTTACAATGAATAAGATTTCATGTGGACTATAGTAATGTATTAAATGTATTGTCACTAATAAATTAGAAACTTAATTTTGAAATTCGGCAAAAGCATTGAGAACAAAATATGCCTAGCTATCATTAAATCTTCTACCATTTCTAAAGTTGGTTTTGATCATAAAACTCTTCTGTTGTTGAACAAAAGGCATATTTATCAAAAAGCAATACTTTTTAAGTCTTCAAAGTGACAGCAAACTTTAGCCTGCCATACAAACACTCTTGATATCTGTCACTGCGTATCATAATAATTCGACGTACTGATCTTTTTCGTACATGGCAAACTGAGGAGGTAAATGTAGATCCTCGTTACTATGTCTTGTATGTTTTCATTTTTTTTTCTGTAATATTGACGAATACATCTGTATTTCTTTATAGCTTACGTGTAATAAATTATCTTTATCTTTATGTGGGCTCTGACAGATGTTTGAAACTAATAAAAAAACTAGAATAGTTAATTTCAAAAACTAATCGTTTTTCGGCTAAATTTGAATTAGCGACCTCCGGTCTAGGCCCGGGAATCATAACTTAATTGTTGTTCTTGAAAGAGTAAAGACATATAAATTCTGCGCTACGGTTTGATTGTGATAAATAATAAATGTCAATTGTTTCTTTTTAAAAACTATTAAAAAAGTGAATAAATATAATCAACTTGTAATTCTAACACATTTGAAAAGTGATTAATTAATTATGTATTGACAAAGAAATCTTCTAGATAAAAGGTCAGTGCTACATGATTCAGTGCTCGTACATATAATACAACACCTACTTGCCGTTAAGCATTTTTAATATTAAATATGCCCCCTTCTTGCAGCATCTGTAATGAAAATCGTTTTAATGTACTGCCACATTTATAAATCTCATTTCCGAGCAGTTTCAAATATCACTCAAAGTTCACATACTCGGATATGTTCCTTCCAACACACATTCTAAGTGCAAAGAATTAGATTAATGACTCCGAGCTTCAGATATTTTCAAAGAATTACTTTATACCTTTTTGTTTTTATATCTAAAATCTGAAATATTCTATCAAATTATTCTCGATCATGAGTAAAAATAGAAATAAATTCCACTTTTAAAGTTATTAATTCCATACAAGTTGTTCTTTTATTGCCGTTATAGATTTGAGAGAAATTAAAAGTATATCATAAGGAAGTTTTCAATAAAACCAAATTCATTCATGAAAAGCCCACACAATTGAAGCGTTGACGGAGAGGGGTAGAAATGCGTCATCCTTATACTGTTCCTCTGTTCAATCGTACACGCACGCAGGTCTGAGCTCGGGAAACTAGGGCGGGTCGCAATCCTAGGTTGCAGAGAAAATCGACTTGGAAAAAGGAAATATGAGAAGTGACGAAAACGATTTAATTCCAAGTTGTACCGTTTCTAAAATTAAGAAAAGATAGCGCCTTACTGCGTATCATTATTTTCAATGTTTTGTTACTAATAATATTTAAGATCTGAGCAGATTTGTTGAAAAATAATAATAAATAATAGAAATATTCTAAGACCTACTTAAATAACATCATGTATTAAAACGTCCACGTTAAATTATCTTTGCCTTGTTATATCAATATAACTTTCTTTACATATTTATTCAATCAAATCAAATTCTTATTGTCAGTTAAAAGAAAATTATATTGCTATTTAATAATTTCTACAGTAGTAGTGTTTTATATTTATAATTTTACATTGGAAGAGTTCTAAATAAATCCAAAGGCCGAAAAAGTCTAATATTCGCCCAAACATTTACTCTCTTTTTCAATAATTGTTTTTAAATAGATGTTTTGCAAAGATGCATCTTATCATTTTAAACAAATTAAATTGTTTTTTTAAAAGAACCTGCCTACTAGTCGATCAGAAAAAAAAAGCAAACAGGTCAATTTTCAGTGCTTCTCTGGAAACTATAGTAAACAGCGTTTACTTCACAAAAACTAGTATTAGACGCACTCATTCCTGATCAGAAACAAGTACAACCCCAGGTAAACTCAGGCTTTCGCTCGTTCATTATTAAAATAATTCTTATGCCGAGTTTTTTCACCTTTTAATAACTTTATGTGGAAGATAGTAGCTATAGACACAATTTCACTAACAATATGATTACTTTAAGATATGCATGCAATATGCACTAGGAAATGTTCTAAATATACATTAAAATACGCACTTTAAAATTTTAATTAGTTTAAATAAAATGTAAAAAATAACACTGAATGTATCATACCCAATTAAAAATAGAGAGAATTTATTTTAAAACAATCATAAGTTTCATTAGAATTACATTAACATTACTTAAGTCTAAACAGCTAGGCCTAATGATAAAACATACAGCGTAGTATAAATCAAAATTATAACAAGAAAGAATTAACTATCATATGATGTAATACATTTTTGACAAGAAATTTTCTTCTTCTGTCTGGCAAAACAACATTGTATTAGAAAAAAATCCTTTCGACGCCGCACGAAACTATCGGGGCGTACTTTAAATTATTTAAGTCTGTAATACTTAAGTGATTGATAACTAGAATCTGTAGTAGCTTTATTTCTTAATGTATTCTTAACATTTTGAAGCTGTTTAAAACCATCGTTTTGATTTAAATTCTCGCAAATTCCTTTTTTATTTAATGCGTCTAGAGGCTCCTGTATGCTTTATGTTTCTGTGGGATCAAACTCATTCAAAATTCTTTTAATCATTTTAAAATTTTTGCGTATAAACTGCAGTCTCAATCCAGGTACCCCATCGTATAACAATAGGCTAAGCAGACGAAGATATATCGGTGCCTGCAATATTCCTGAACGTGACCAACTGAGAAGGAGATTTTAGAATTTTTTTTTACTGAGGAGATTAAAATGTTCACATTGAAATACAGAGAGCGAATCTATTCGATGTAAGCCATGCGCTAAACACATAACATGTATCATTCTAGAATACAATATGTACTTGCAATTCAATCGTAGCTTTCTGCATATAAAGTGCTGCGTCGGTACAAACTAATTGAACATGTGTATACTAAATTCCTTCAGGCCACAAAAGACCTAACGCGCCATTCAAAAAACAGCAATAGTAGAATGATTGATTTTTTTCTATAATTCTCATTATCAATCAATATAACTTGTTCTTCTCCTCTTCATTTTCTAAAATTTCAAAAATTTGCTACGCATCCGTTGGTTCGTCTAAAGAAGCCCAAATATTTTTATTTTTTACTTTGCTCCTCAATTGTCCTAGTGTAGTTTGATACAATGGCACCACGTAATTCTTCCTTATTGTCGATTCATCTGGAATATTTTGCTTAGTGTGCTTTTCCAGAAACTTTGCGAAAGTCTCATTTTGTAATTTTCCGAGGGGTGTGTTTGCAGATATAAATACTGTGCATAAGTCTTCATAAAATTCTATTCTAACTTTTAAACTCAAATTTGTTACCAAGTAAATTATGAGAACAATAGACAAATACAATTATTTATCTGGTAGAATTTCTTGTTGTATTTATTACCTCTTTCTTAGAAATCCATTGATAGTCTGGTGCAATACATAGTTCGTTTATTATTTAGTTAAGAAGATTAAGAACTCCAAAAATTGGACTTAAGAAGAGCGACTTCCGCCGAAAAGCTATGACTGATGAATTACTTCTCATTTGAATGTTTTTATTTTTTCAAAAACAATTTTTTGAAATATTTTTTTAAATTACTGAATGGGTTTTATGATTTTTCGACTTAAGTAGGGAAATGTATTGTTGAAACGTCATTGAGAGATGTACAGTAAGCTTTGCTATAAATATAAAATAAAACAAAAATTCTAAGTTATTAACTTATAGTTTTAATCTTAAACGGACAAGATGCCTTTATTCTGACAATTAATCTTTGTTAAATCAGGATGTGCCATTAAACCTATATTTAGCCACCTTCATTACAAGATAACGGAAAGTTAACGAAATCACTGGTATTCTCGAGTGAAATTAGCTGTAAAATATGCATACAGTTTCTAAAGATATGCACTTACTTTCAAAAATCCTTGAATATGCATTCATTTTTAAAAACGCTCGAAATATGCAGATACGCAAAAGTATAACTGTCCTAAGTCTAGTTATCAGACAGAAACACGCCAACTTTAAAAATCTAGCCTCGAACTACTCAAGGATTTGTAATTAGATGTATGCTTAATGCCCCATGAATCAGTGTGTTATTGTGGCAATAAATACCGTACCTGAAGTTAATTATCTTCATTCGA
This sequence comes from Ignelater luminosus, assembly GCA_011009095.1. Taxonomy (NCBI): domain Eukaryota; kingdom Metazoa; phylum Arthropoda; class Insecta; order Coleoptera; family Elateridae; genus Ignelater; species Ignelater luminosus. The sequence continues at coordinate 747,598 of VTPC01091258.1, read as the reverse complement.
AATTAATTAGTTTTAAAATAGTTTTACTAGAAACTCTTACACTAACTAGAAGCAGTCATTGCTGTAGGTTACTGATTGCCGGCAGTCAAATAAAAAAAAATGTCCGTTTGCTTTTTAAAAGCAATGGCTTCTCACATTTATAAATAATTTTGCTTGTTTTACATGTTTGTGCTCTATGTCGGAGATTTTTTTTCCGTGTGTAGTATACCGTTAAGGGCAGGTTCTCTAAGCGGCAGGGAGTCCGTGCCAGCATGAGAATAGGCAATACCTGCTCATTCGGGTACAGCCACCAGAATCATCAATACCCTAAGCTAGTTCACAATAATACAAGTGTAGTTATAATATTTAATAAATAAATAAACCTCGATTAAAGCAAGCGGTGTTGTTTATTCCAAGAAGAAATATATAATACCGTGGATTGGATAAATCAAAAGCCCTCAACTTTTGACTTGTCATGGAAGAGATTTATCATGAAAAAATGGATAAATTGGTTAATAGCCTTCAAAGGGTCACAAATATACAGGAAAATCACTTCTTACACAATCGGGTATTTCCATATGTTTACCAATTTTGTTTCCAAGGTACAGATCACCTTGCGTAAGATTGCGGGCCACTCTGCGGAGAAGAGGAACACAGACAGGAGATGAACGAAAGAGACGCCGTATACTCGTCACAGCATTTGTGCATTAAGTGACGTGAAACTGCTGTTGCATCTAAAATATAAACTCTAGATGAAATTGTGATTTAAAATAAAATTCAACTTTAGAACTCGTACTGATCTTTTTTACGAAAAATCATAATTGATTTTGGGAACTTTTATGAATGCAAACTTTTGGATGACTATACCGTGTGTCCCAGATCGAGTGGGATTGCATGGGTAACTTTCTTATTATTGAAGATGGAGATATGGTTAAATGGGCAGTCTTTTGCAGCTTTATACGCTAATTTAAAATCTGTTTAAAAAAGTTCAAAATGTCAAACCCGTCAGAAGTTATATGAAAAGAACTTGAAACTGTCTTGTATGTCAGATATCTTCCTTCAAAATCGAAAAACAAAACTAAGATGTAGCTTTTGTTTTTATTTACAAAATTCCGTACCAACAGCATTAGATACCTAGCAACCAATTCAAAGGTAACATAAATATTCAATTGTATATTTTTTTTTCAAATTTTAATTAAGTAATAATTAATTTTCATTTTTCGATTCTGCAAAAAATATAAGCAACATGCGGTTCACCGGTCTCGGGTAATATTATTATCCTCGACCGCTAAAATGCACTAACCTTGATATTTAAATAACTTTTGATTAAAATTAAAGAAAAATTTAATGTTATGCGAAAGTGTACTTGAAGAACACGGTAACGAAGCCTACCAATCCAAGGCACAGTCAAAATACTTCTAATGGCAGTAATGAGGATAGAGAAGAGAAGAGACCCTGTATATTCGTGCAGAAAGACGATACATGAAGGAATCAGCTGGGAGAAGTAAAAACCCTAAATGTTCAACTGTGGTGGTGATCACTCCAGTAGACATCTGTATTGTCCGACATACCAGCAAGAGCTAGCAGTTCAGAAAATTAAGGTTCTTAAAAAACTCTCATACGTCGATGCCAAGCAAGAGTTTCTAATAAGTTGCCCTAACATCCAACAAGTGTTTTACACAACCTTCCCCTGACGCCACAACTGAAGTGCTTTCCGCGCTACTACCAAAATTAAAGATAATTTCAGAAGAAGTCCGAAGTGCTTTGTCTACTGTTCAAAGTCCTCTCGATACATTTAGATCAAGTTCTAAAAAAAGATTCTGTACCCCCCCCCCCGCATCTGTTAATAGAGGTCTTACTGAGTCCACATCAACAACTATGTAAAAATCAGCTATAGTGGTCCATCCGCTGTCTACCAACGCTCTTATTTCTGTTAGTTCTTTCTCACTTCCTACCTCACCAACTCCGCTAACTTCCGCTTTTCAACCAAAACAGTAACCTTGGTCTACCATGGAGCTTAAAATCTGCAGGCTTCCCTGTTAAGCCAAAATGCTGTAAGAAGAGGGCTTAGAAGCCCCTCTTGGATTTATTTTTCAAATTTTGAAACCGTGACGTTACAGATTTCCCCGAGAAGCACGTTTGATGACATCATTGACTATGACTTTTACGTGGTCTAGTAGGTTTACGATACAAAAATAAACTAAAACTTGCCCGATGTAATACATCACTGGATAACTGAAAATTTAACTTCTGTTTTACTAGAGCGTGTGCATTTGTACCCGTGTTTTTCATACGAATCAAAACTTTACAAACTCTTACCAAAAGTAAGTTTTTTATGTTTTTCCGATTTTTATTGGTTTATTATGGTAAGTTTCGAATTTCTTATTAATATTTTTAGAACTAACTCGTAAAAATCCACAAACTATCTTTCTGTAATGATAAGATTAACAAATAATAATCACGGTCACAAGATGTAATTTAACAGTAATTAGATTAAATAGTTAATAATATTACCAATTAACATTTTAACACGAGCTATGACAATAAATTGTAAGAGGAAAGAAACTACTTATAATAAACGATGAATAAAATAACAATAAGTAAAAAAGTCTACCTACTGCTAATCAGTATTGTTTATGTTATGTTATGGTTATGAGTAGACAAGGTTGACTGTTTTGTGACCATAGTAGTTGAAGCCACGAGGTCCACGCCCTAAAAGCCTCAGCCACAAAACAACAACAACAGTAACCTAGTTTAACCAGTAACACCTAGCAAAAATCAATATCAATAATTCCGAAATATATACAGAGACACACACGTACCATCTTCAGTAATGGTCATTGTTAATAAACCAATCATCTAACAACTACAATATTTCTTTATGTACAGTACAAGAGACCTTACTTGCTAGAATTAACTGTAAAACAGAAATCAGATATTTTTCCACCAAAATTAATTTTCAGTCTAGAGTTGTTTCCTTATCAGCCAGAAGAACTGTGATAAAAGACGAAGTTACAGTTTCGTTAGCCTGTGAGGCGGCATTAAAGATAATTAATTTGAGTAAATAATGGTTGGATATTTTTACGAATAGTTAGTTCAGTATTTTGTGCTTTTGTGGAATTTTTGAAAAATAGGTTTCAATTGTGAAAGATTTCCGTACACTATCTCTCAAAAAAGAATGATAAAAATGAAAAATAGAAATTAAAACTCGTATCAAAATTTAAATATAGCTTACAATATAAAAAGATAAACCTAATCACCCTATATTTTCTGAGTAAATTGTTCAAAACACCGTCAAAGAAGTGTTTAAAATAAATTTTACTTTATATGCTAGCGAAGACAAAGTAGAAAATCGTAAGTACAGCCTTCCGGTTACAAAATTGCTTTAAAGCTATTCAAAGTTTAAAAGAGACTCGAAAAAATTACATAAAATCACCTATGTTGAATA
>VTPC01091258.1:396176-744160 GCA_011009095.1 Ignelater luminosus | reverse complement strand
GTCAAGAGTATTTTTATTTCCAGACATTTTGAGAATTCAAGATACATAATAAATTATAGAAAATTTAGATTTTTATCGTTCTAGCAACAAGTAAATATTGCCGAAATCAAGAATGTAATTTAAGGTCGTAATAATCCAGTTAAAATGCGATAAGCTTCAAAACCCTTCTGGTAAATGCTAACTAGGTAAACGTAATTCCCCCTATTATTTCATCTAAACCAAATTATACCTAAATATTCATAAGCGAAGACAAAGTAGAAAATCGTAAGTACAGCCTTCCGGTTACAAAATTGCTTTAAAGCTATTCAAAGTTTAAAAGAGACTCGAAAAAATTACATAAAATCACCTATGTTGAATAGGTCAAGAGTATTTTTATTTTCAGACATTTTGAAAATTCAAGATACATAATAAATTATAGAAAATTTAGATTTTTATCGGTCTTGTATAATTGCTTCCTTAGAAGTTCACGGTTTTGGGAAATCCTGAAAACCTCCAGTGGTTTCGTTTACAATGCAACGATTCTAGCTTAATGTTCTCTCAAAAGCCTCATGAAATCGATACCAGACATTAAACTCTAATAATATATATATAGGTGGCGTTACTAAGTTTATTGTGAAGAATATTGCTTTTCATTACATTACATTACAAAAATTGTGAGTTTAAATAAAAATGTGGATCTCCATTTTATAGAAGTTAGCGTTTTATTTACTTTCAGGATTTAATTGAGGAAACGATTTAAGCTGGATGAGACGAACTTTAGAAGATCCTGTTCAAAGTAAATTATAAACTATGGTAGACCTGCTGCTATATATACATCAACTAAGGGTAGCATCAATTAATCTTGTAATGCTCTTTGTACGTTCAAATTGTTGTATAAATCACGAAATAAGGCTTACACACATTTGTTTAACCGGCTGAACGTCGTTTGGGAAAGTTTTATATTTATAACTACAATGCATATTGAGGACCTGATTTATAAATTATTATAGCTTAATTCGGAACGTTGGGCTTCTTTAGTAAAAATTTTCTTTCTGTCTATTTTGTCATTGTTTTAATATAAAAAACGACGCTCCTCGAAATTAGAATAAAAGAAAGAAAGAACATACAGTAGAAATCTTGATAACAGATGCATACAAAAGTATATCTTTAGAATCTACAGAAATTTTGATTAATATTCCAAACTGGTTATGTCCAAAAAAGGCGATTGAGTGCCTTAAATGATTTTTACTAACACAAGCCAAAATTGGAGAAAGAGCATCCGCGGCTTAACCCCAGATTTTAACATAAATATGACCTTTTCAATGCCTCTTCCGTAAAACACGCACGCCCCTAAGTAAGCTAAAGTGCCTTATACAACAGGTAGACCTCAAAAAAAGGAAAACCCGTAAGTTGCTGCCCAGAAATGTTACCGTAATCGTCATTAGAGCTGTGCATACTTAAAAAATTACTTTCGGTTGAGCGCCTATGCTTTTATAAGTTGCACCTGCAAACCAACAGTTCCCAAGTCAACTTGACATTCAAAATGACATCAAGTAAGTTAACAATGGTATTTGACGTCCAGAACTGCAAGAAGCAAATAAAAAGTTCCTAAAACGACATTCAAATGAGAAATAGAGATTTAAAATATTACAGTTATCATAGCAAAAGACTAAAATAAGAAAATAAGAAGCCTAGGAAAAGCTAGATGGCAGTAATCTCAACTGGTTTGAACAAGTTTGCTTTAGAAATTCGACGTAAGTATATCTTTTACTCTCTCTGTATTTGTGGCAAAGTCTCGTGTGTGGTGCACAATCTTGTGCAAATATCTTTCTTTGACTATAGAGTTCCGTTCAGCCAAAATTGCATAATTCTTATAAGTTGCTTAAAAAGTTAGAGAGGAAAATTATTTCGAGAGGTCTACTAGCATTGAAATTGTTTAATCCAACCCCAAAGCTACACAACTTTACTTTTATGAATGTAGGTCAAAACTCTTTGTTTTTGTTACCACATTTATGGTCTAATTGATGGAAGTCACAAAAGTATGTAATAGTTGAGAAATGCTATTGTTACTTTTATTATAAATGTTATACAGTGTGTCTTACTATAGGTGGGATAAGCCAATATCTCCACAACTTCCAGTCACCTTGTAACGGTTCGTTACTCGTCGTCATAAAATTATTTAAATTTCCTAAAATCCCGCCAGGATTTCATAATTCTAAGTTGGTACGAGAATGTCATAAAATAATGTGGATGCATACTCTTGACTTATTTAACGTAATTTTCATAATTCATTGATTACATTGAATTAGAAATTCTATATTTTTAGGTTTTTCTTATTTAAAATCGTCCTTTGTAGAAAAATGCAAATTTTATTGTCTTCGGGGAATTCCCTAATGAAGTAGCCTTGAACAGTTCGATTTTAACATTTTCTTGAATTTTTGTTATTCTCCCGTATAAAAACTTTATTTGTGTTTGATAATTCTTTAAAAATTCTAATTTAATTTAAAAAGCGAAACATTGATCCTAGATCATTGATTTTCTCTCCAGTTAAATTTGTATAATTTTAGTCAGTTCACATTTTGAAATCTGATGGGTGGGCTGACACTTTTCTTAGGCGTGGTTCTTCCGTTTTCATCCGAGACAAAGGCATTGCGAAAGTTGTTGCACAATCAACAGGTTGGTTGTCATATTGTTGATTATAATTTTGCAATCAGAATTAGATTTCTTCAACGGACTCTGAATAAATATTGTGTTAGTTTGTTTATTCGTGCATTGTGAAATTTTATTCTAGCTTTTGTCTCTTGTTATGGTTGTTTATGACCTAGGAAAACCGAAATTCTTAAATGGTTCCCCAAATGCATTCGTTATAAGGATGGGTCCGCGAATGGTTCTAGAAGTGGCTTCAAGTGAAAATCCTGTCGTTACCATTAGAAAAACCAGAATAATTTGAATTTCCTATTAATCTGAGCTAGGAATTCAACAGAGGTAATATCGTTCATAACCTCACAAAGGTGATACAATGGTACTGGATCAACAATCAAAATCTAGTAAACAGCATTGAATGTAGATCCTCATGGAAATGTGATAAAGTTTTAACGTTTATTTTGTTTCTAAATGTGTTCATACAACAAGGTGAAACTCTTGTTGTTATACTGCGATTTGGTGACAGTTATTGTTTTTTTGATGAATTAGTGGTTATTGTTAAAATTTATTTTAACAATTAAATATATTCAATATTGTTGATATTCATTTGTTTATTGTTTAGTTGCTATCGATGATATCCACTTGTTTAATGATTAAATATATTCAACATTTTGAATAACTATTTGTTTATTGATAATTAAGTTGCTGTTATTGATGTTTATTTGTTTGTTAACCTAGTTGCTAACTAAACTAGGGTGACATCACCTCTATTTGGTGAGGATTATTTAAATCTAAAAAGGTTTTTCACTCGTGTTGAAGAGTGGCCTTCTTTTTTAATTCGTTTTTTGTGTTGTTTGTATTTTTGCGATAAACATTTTGATTAAATAAAACTGTATATCATTTTTTTGTGTCTTATATCTTATTGATAAACACAACGTCTGTCCTGGAATTTTTAGTTTTTCTTCCAATTTAACTAAAAAAGCTCTGGCGTCCAACAAATTATTATTGATATCCTTAGTGTTTTGGTTGGTTTCAGATATAATTTAAATACAGACCTGTGGTCTGACACCCACGATCCAAAATGATTGTCATCATTAGCCGGATTGTTTCTAATAAGCATTAGAGTTATTTGGTGAGTAACCTTTAAATTAGAAATAACGTCTTTAACTACTGTTGCAGCCTATAACAGACTACAGATATATAGTATTCTTAAATGAAAAGGCATCGTCTATTACCTACAAAGTAACAGCGATGCTTACTAGCATTTTCTTAATTGCAACATATCCTTTTTTTATTTAGGTGTAGATAGACGTTTTGATTTTCTTGTCATCCATTAAAGCTTTACTAAAAAAGTATCTTTTTAATAACTCCTCGACAATTCGTGGTGTATTAATAAAATGCACTACTTGTCAGGGCCTTTATCTGCACTTAATTTGTCAAAACTGTCTTTGTCCCAAAGGTATGTCTTGGAGGGTGCAGGTCTTTCTCTACATTGTATACAAAAACGTACTTGAATCTCTAATGGGTTTGAAGTTTTTCCAGAAATGCATGCTTACAAAAATTTCTAGATCTTCTCCAAATTAAACAGGCTATGTATGTGCTGTATTAGATATCAGACGCTTCTGCAGACAAAAAACTTCTGGAGATTAAAGCGGCCCACTCCCTCCAAAACTACCATTACTCCAAAATGGGCTTTTACAAATTAAGTGCAAATAAAGACCTCGATAAGTAATGCAACTATACCACATTTCATTACTGCAGCACAAACTGTATTTTTTTAACAAAACTTTAAGGCAATGTAGCTCCACAGGAGAGCGTTTTCAGAAAAGGTTTATCCAGCTTTTCTTTTTATTTTTCGTCTTAGAAATAACATCCTTATATTTGCTCGATGCAATTTAGAAATATTCTGTATATACATTCTATTTGTCTTTTGTTTTGTTTAATAGGCAATACTTGCCATATTTACACATGGAATATCAGAATAATAAGGTTCTTAGGAAACAGCATTACAGGAAATACCTAAATGCATTCAATCAGTCAAATAGTGAAATACATCATCTACCAGCATTTCATGTAATGAAGTCGGTAGGTAATAGTAATCTCAGTTACCCTTAAGCCGGCATTACATGAAATGCCTCGTCCTTTGAAAATTGACGTGTCTCAGCATTTTTCTAACAAAACAATATTTCTAAAGATCTAGTTTTTTTGTATAATCAACCCACTTTCTCCGCCCTTCATCTCCTTAGGAACGAGCTAAGCCAGTTTCCCTTCTTAGCGAGTGGTTTCGGAGACGGAGGGATACTCCTTCCAAACTTCACGTTTCTAGCGTTTTCCCGATGACGTCATATGTTTGTTGCGGATCACCCTGTATATCACCATTTATCCTCCAATAATGGGCAATTAATACTGAGAATTCCTACGGTTTTTTTTTCTATTAAAACAGTACTTTTGAAGATATAATCTTTTTTGTTTAAACACCCTACTTTCCCCCTTTTTCATCCTCTTGGGAGCAAGCTAGAAGAGATTATCTTCTTATCCTGTGATTTTGAAGTTAGAGGAATAATAATACTCCTTCCAGACTTTACGTTTCTATCTTTTTCTGTTTGAACTCCGCGTTGATTTTCGCATTTATACATTTATACACATTGGAAAAATACTGCAATTAAACAGCAGTAGCGTAATCGCTATCCAGTGAGTATCATAAATCCGTTCTTAAAATTTTGCCATCGTGCTTACCTCGGAAGATATAGCATTCCCTTTACTAAAACCGAAAACTGTTCTACAGCAATGTTATTAATTGTAGTAACAATCTTCCTTACCAAAATGAAAGGATTAGCTTAGATAGCAATCTCGAGTTAATACGTTAATGAATAACATTACTATTCGGCATTTTCACAGAAGAAAATGCTGCTGAAAATTAAAAATTACCAATCTGACATTCCTGCAATATATGCTTGCATTAAGTACAATAAAAACCTAGTCACCGTATGTAATTAAAATTTGTTTACTGACAGTTCCGTAAATTGTATTACTGCGTCAATAAAATTAGTAATAACTAATAATGAAATACATTAATAATAAATATTTTCATATGCTAATGTGCTTGGGAGAAGCCAGTGGTATGACAGTTGTTGCAGTCGCAATCGTGCTGAGCGTTTTCCAAACGGACGTCATCCTGATGGAAACATTATACGTCGACTAGAAAAGCGTGTCAGAGAAATAGCATAAGTAGGTACTATTCAAGTAAATCTTGACGTACTACTAGGACTCCAGATGTTGAAGAAGGTATTCTAGCTGCAATAGAGAACAGCCCTGGTCGAAGTGTGAGAGGTTTGACTAGAGAGTTTGGAGGTGATATTCAGACTGTGCATGACATTTTACGGAAAGAACGTTACCGTCCATTCTGTTACTCTCTAGTTTAGAGTCTTTCTTCAGGTGATGCAGCTCCAAGACTTCAGTTTTGTCGGTGATTATTGGAACAACATGAAGAAGATCCATAGTCTGTATCACATGTATTATGGTCTGACGAGATGATTTTCACTCGGGATGGCGTTTTTAACAGAAGAAATAGTCATGTGTGGGGTATGCTGTGAGAAGGCACGCATCTCAACAACGTTGAATAATGGAGTAATTTTACTATACTATCGTAACTAATTAAATTTTCATCAAACATTTCTAGAAACTCTAAACTAGGTAAATAACGAAGTTTAAAATATACATAAATAAGGCAATAAAATTCACAAAGACCGGAAATAAAACTTTGTAATATTTAAGAAATGAATACCAGAAAACCAGATGTGACGCAAACGAACAAATCTTCCAAGTTGAATAAGACTAGGCTGTAACCGTTGTGAAGGTATTTGCTGACCGTCTATGGATAATGAAAAACAATTCGTATAATAACAGCGAAAATTGAAAGAGTTACTCTTATATTCCCCATTAAATACTGTATTAGACACAAATCCAATATTGCAACGCTTAGGTAATTGTCCGGAAAATACATTGTCTAATGATTTTCTCCGCACTCCAGGAGGAATTGTCACTACTTTAACATCAGCTCTTGTAATGGGATATTTGTTGGAAGATGCTTTCAACGCTTTTGTGTGAGCTAATAATATATTAGAATTTATTTTCATTCTTGTAACGATTAAACTATAGCTTCTAAAATCTTTACTTTATCATGTTGAGAGTTTCGAGAACGAACGAATTTTACATGCATTTCACCACCGCTTATTAGGAATTGTTTCTTGATTGAACAAGTCTGCATGTATATGTCGAATCATTTTTATTTCTTTGATTTTAGCAGTATAAATACGCTTCTTGAACAAGCCATCATTTTTATTTGCCAAGTCATCCATTTTCTCCGCAGTGTCTTTAAACCACAACGATGAAATCAAATGCGATTTTTTTGCGTCGATGCATAAGTATTATTTGGAGGAGGGACCAGCTTCTGATTCAAATATATCTCCACGTGAGTAAACAATGCATGTAGCCAGTTGTTTACAGGTCCTGGAGTATCTTCGTCAGCTAAAGCTGCACCATTAGTTTTCACAATTCTAGCAGTGAGATATATTATGGTTTGGCTCAAATCTAAATAATCAGTTTCATTTCCGAATTCTGTAGGAGCATTAAAGAAAGAACTTTGTAAAATACCTGCTGTCCATATTCTATACTAGTTTGTGTATATGGTAATGCAAACAAGTCCAACTCGGACTTGATGCATTCGCATGATTGCGTGTGTAAGAAAGCCATTTTTACGAAAATATGTTACTATAATGTTGGTGTGATTCGACTATGTCACTATGAACAAACATATATCACCCACCCAACACATGCTGGGTGGGTGCAAGACACGACGGGCTTTTTATATTTATTCCGGGTTCGTACCCTAATAATTTCTAAGATTAGCCCAAAAACACAATTTCATCTTTCATGTTAATAGTAACTCATTTGGTTGTTTTAGTAGAAATTTAATAATTTTTTCAAAAGTTTATGCTGATTAATAACTCTGATTATGTTTTGTATATTTTTATCATTTCCTACCGGAGTGCGAAAGATATACCATGCACCTTTATCGCTGTATACCATACGAGCTTCATCTTTCGTAAAATAACTCACTGCTTTACTTAACATCTGTTGGATATAGGGTTCTTTACAATATTCATCATAATATTGTACTTGATAATAAATTAAGTTATCCATATCACTGACTGATAAAAACGTACAAGAATGCTGTATTTCTGCAATTTCTACAGCCCATTGGCCTATTAGCCTTATGCGTTTTAGTAGCTGTTTTATTATCGGAAAAATAATCCATAGAACTATTACTTAACAATGTAACAACTGAGAGCACCTAAGAATTAAATTTATTGCCGTATGCCAACCACTTTACTAAGTATTTCTTGTTCTTTCCATCCCCCTTTTCATCAAGAATCTTCTGGATTTAGAATAAGCTGTTTCAATCAATAGGTACAAGTTGTAACTCCTCCTATAAAATGTTCCCATTACGCTTTCGTTGGTTAGATCTAATAATATCTAATACAGACCGTCTTCAATTGATAACTGAAGTTTTTTTGAATATTTCGTCACTTCAATTATTTGTATGTATAATTATACTTTTTTGAAAATGTTTTTACTTCTACTTATTCTAAACAACTGATGTCCTTTAAATTTAGGTTTTCTCACTGCTCCCACTCCATTTCTATACAGATTGTTCCACACTTCCAAAACGTTTTCATAGTTTACTTCGTTCGGTGCCAACTTTATGCTTGAGTGATACCTATTGTTATATCCATCAAGCAAACTATTCAAGACATCGGTGTATCTACGAGTGTTTGCATAACATGTAAATTTTCTGTTGAATCGTTTCGCTTTAACATCAGAGTTGTTGCCAACATAAAAATTAATGCGATATTATTTGGGGCACTCTGCATTAATAACAATGAAGTATTGTAATATAGCAGTGCGATATCTCAGAGTAGCTAGAGTGCTTTGTTTCAAGTTAAATAAGAGATATCCACGAGAGTCGATAGTAGCTTCATGACAGGCTTCTTGTAAAACTTTTGGATCTTCTGGACATATTTGACAAGCTAGGTGGCATATCTGTGCACTATATCTAGAGTTTTTAAAACAAATTATGTAATGAGCATTTAATGAAATATCTCTCTGCCCCTTTGCTTGATGGAAATATTGTGTGTAGTAAAAAGTACACTAAGATTTCTGTGATGACATTTTTAAATAAAAATATCCACGGTGATAGCTGAGAAATTATGTCAATGGTCTTTGATGCCTACTTGATTGGATTTTATTTACTTTACACGAGCACTTGATAATCTCGATACCTTTGAAAATACTGCTCAAAGTTTGAGGTAGAACATTTCATAAACTCACGACACTAAGTAAATTGTTCAACGCAAAATTAACGGATCAAGATATAATAGCGTTATTTCTTTGTATTATTGGGGATATTGTGGCGTTGTCTTGACACAATAAATATATAAGAGTAATAAAACTCTAAATGATATTGATGATATTGCGCGATACAAACTACGACAAAAAATGCGAAGATGCTTTGCTATAGAAATTTTCCTATTGCGTTGCTGCATTGACTTTGGAGTAACTGCAAAACATATGTACTATCATCGGCTTAATTTCCATGTCACAACGCTAAATAACTTTCTTTGCTTGCCCAGGTGATTATCTAGACTAGACCTAATAAACAAGAAGCAAACGTGCTACTCAATGGTAATTCTGGAAGGTATTATTAATAATATAAAGAATAAAAGCATATTTTTTCATGCTTTTATTTTGCGTTGAAGTGTATTTTGCATTAATATGCCGGAGAGTTGTAGTTGATTTTCTCAGACTTGGACCAACCAGTTGTTTTGACATAACTTTCAAATGTTTATTCTTTCTTATTGGCTAATTATTCAGTACGTGTACAAGTGAAACAATTGCCTACAACACTTAATATTGTCAGTATCGTTGAAACTACAGAATATACTTAAATGAGCGTATATAGATAATTTAACCCTATTTTCACTCTAGCAACTTTAGTCATCAATGTCAACAGATAGCAGCTCTTGAGTGTAAAAGGAAAGAAAACAGCCGTCTGCCAGCTCTTTTTATTTAACTCTGGTAAGATTTGTAGCTTCAAAGTTCGCTGTAGTCATCTGTTATCATCCGCCCGAGAAAAACGTTTCAAATGATTGGCTCTATATAATCTAGTACAAGAAAGTTGTTTATTTATTAAAAAGTTCTATTTTTATTTTTAAAAATTTATTTGGAATTCTAAAGCTAACTAAATTATAGTGTTTTCTCTTTTTTTATTTAGGTGCAGTTATTACTTGCGTCTGTTAATGTTGGTATTATTGTTATTGGTTATTGTTGATTGTCATTAGTTTAACTTAAGACTATTGTATGATATTTTCCTGCAAACTAGAATTGTCTAGTCAGGTGTTTAGATAAAAGCTATATACATACAATTGTCTTTGATGTTACATTAGCTTTCTTAATAGAACATAACGAACAAATTGCAAAAGACTGACAATTAAATCGAAAAGCGTATCTAAGTGCCTGCTACTTATTCAAATGAACGCAAGATCAATCAAAGGTTTGCTCAAAATTAGTTCAATTGTCAATTTTGTATTACAGTTTTGTTCTCTTTACAGCTTAAATTAACTTTAATAGATTATGAAAGAGTTAAATTTATTTAGTATTTCATCATTCCAACACAATACAGTCATCAACATATCGTCTGCAAAAGGTGTAAGTTTGATGAAATATTACATGAACACAATGGAAGTCTGATGTGAACATTACTACATTGTATTTGTATTTCATTTAATTTTACTATACACGTACTTTATTGTAGAATTAGATAATAAACGATTTTAATCCTCGGACACTGCAAACAGCTGTAAACAGATTCATACTGTGCACGCCCACATCAAGAATTTTATAAAAAATTATGCATAGACGTACCAAGATCATGCGCTCCAGTATTTTGTAACTTTCTATCTTTTTTCTCAAATCTTGTTGACGAATTTAAGCTTTGATGAAACTTTTAAATTTCCAACATCTGGCTATATTGGGTTTTGTTCTTTATCCAATAGCATTTTAATTTAGGGCTAATTGGCATCTTGACTTCAACACTATTAGGTATCTATAATTAGAATAGTAGATCAATAAAATGTGGTCCATTAACGGTAATTAAAACCAAATTTAGTTTGGGTTCCTAACTGAAATAGCCTTAATAATTAAACAAAACGAACATAAAACAGTAGAAAGAATGAAAATAACACGACCAAGTTCTAAAACAAAAATTTTTTCTTGTTGCATCTCTTTTTCTTTGACAAAACTGAAACACTGTTGTATATAATTAATGGTTTAAACAACACTAATCGATTAAAGAAAAACCAAATCGGCTAATAATACAATATGCGATAACGAAAGTTGCTGTATATACATACGATATCCTGTATATTCGTGCGCGACAAAAGAGATTTGATGGAAGAAACCGCTAACTTCAGCAATAAAAATCTCATTGTATGTAGTACCTTTAAAGATTAATAAAAATCTGTTCTTATTATTTCACGAGCCTGGATGAGAGTGCTGTGACTACGACCTACCTCAGTTGAAGTGGATCGATCTGCTGACATTTCCAGAGCGATGAGGAATTCAGGGTTCTCTTCTACAAATTCAAGTTCATCCTGAATAATGTAATGTACTTTACGTTTTTAATATAACAAACGTTGTACCGTCTACTGCCTAGTGATATAGTACCGCGCTTTCGTTAATTGAAATATTTGTTTTTGTTGTGTCATTGAGAATTAAAGGAGAAAGCACAAGTTGAAGAAAGTAGGTACAGAAAAGAATTGAAATTGAATATAATTCAATGATATTCTTCAACCTTCTTCAACAGTCTTTTTTATAATCAACAATTCAAGGACTGGTAAGATTTCATTGAAGAAAATTCAATGGAAGAAGAGGAAAAGAATAAATAAAAAGGAGCTTTGAAAAAAGGTTTCCCCAGTAGTAATTGTTAACTTTTAACCTACTTTAAGATTATACACAAATATTTACTTTGCTTTGAGTTTCGATAATTTTATACTAAAAAGATATCAAAATCTCTTTGAAAATTAAATATTTGTAAAGGATGTTTGTACGCTTTTCGTACACGTTAGATGTTGCTCAACGACATACTAAAAACACGATCGATTCATTTATTCAAGAGTGCGACCAACAAAGCTAAAACGAGAATTTCAGAAAAAGTTTTAATTCTCATTTGCATACTTTTTACTAACACAAAAAGATCAATAGAATATAAATATGTACGTTTGGGGATGTATTTAGCAATCTACAAAATTAAGGCGGAAAGAATTTTAAAATGAAACAATGTTAGTGAAAAGTTTTAAAATGTATTTCTATTAGGTATTTTAATTTTTGACATTAAATTTATTTTGAGCATGTTGTAGAATGAGACTCCAAAAATTTTAATGAACCATGAATTAACGGTTAGTACAAAAGAAATGCCCGCTGCATTTTTACTTTTTATAAAAAAAGACTTCTTAAAGGGTTGTCGACAAACTTGCATTTTCAATAATCTTAAATTAAATTTCAGACAAGGAATTAATCAGAAAACTGAATTTGTGATATCAGAAAACGAGATTTCTGATAGCTGGGGTATTTTTATATCAAGTATAAATTACGATATCGAGATTAAACACACAATGGTCGCCATATCAGTAACGAAAATTTAATTTCAATCTCCGTTATTTGAAAATTCCAACACAAGACAATTACGTACATAATATGTATCCTTAATAAGAATTGTAGGATTATGAAATAATAATGAAAGAAAATAAAAAGAGTAAACCGTCAAAAAGTTTTCACCTAATGGAAACAATTTTTATTTTTGAGTTTTCTTGAAAAAACTCTATGCCAATAATTTATGCATGACCGAAAACCAAAAACAAGCTACTGTCGAGGAATTGGGAATTATCGTAAAATATTTAAAGATCGCCTTGCCCCAAAAACCTTTGAAGTCAGAACATATTTACTTGCAAGCCTGAGAATTGAAAATTTAAAAAAGAATATTATTTCACATCATTTCTGAATTATTCATAAAAGTTAAGTAATCAAAACACCAATGGTTTGGTAGATCGACGTAGCTTGTTTTTGATTTTCGGCCATGAAGAAATTATTGGACCAAACAGCTTTTCAAAATTTTTCCCATTTGGTGCGAACTTTTTGCTGGTGACTGTATTTTACGCATTCAAATTTTCAAACCACACTCTCCAATTATCTAAAAAATAAAGCCTAC
This sequence comes from Ignelater luminosus, assembly GCA_011009095.1. NCBI lineage: Eukaryota > Metazoa > Arthropoda > Insecta > Coleoptera > Elateridae > Ignelater > Ignelater luminosus. Next base: position 731,214 of record VTPC01091258.1, on the reverse strand, counting down.
TGTTCTTTAAATTTACTTTACAAACCAGCGAAACAAATTTTAACTATCTCATTTGAATATTAAAATACATACTCTTAAGTTATCTAACAGTGGTTTTTTAGCAACTAATTTAATTTAACCTTGCTAATAAATAATTCTTCATAAACGTGTAAACATATTTATTTTATGAAACAGGGCCGATCGTAATCTTTTCAAATTCTTTTTAATGTATGTTCTTTATGTTTTAGAAATTGGTAATTGATTCTTATGAAAATCCCTTTTTTTACAAAAGTTTTCAGTACTTACTTCGTTGGTATTGACAAATTTTTACATTTGTTGTCATTATGTATTATTAATTACTGCAAACACCGCACTATAACGTGTAAAATGCACTTATACAAGCTTTGACGGACTGCGGCTGCGAGATTCATCATAAAACAAATTTACGCCACGCCAGCCCCTTCACTATCACCCTTTTGCAGAACTTTAGTACAGAGCCGTTCTAGGCACTTGTGCAGGGTATATTCAACACGCGGGCGCGGGCGCGGGCGACAGCCTCAAAGGGACGGAAGATTTCAACAAATATTTCTCAAAATAAGATTGACAAAGAAAGTATACTAGATCATCAATAACGTATGTCCTGAACATTTTGAAACAATTTTCAGTGCTTTAATATTTATCATGAATAGTAAATTCTAAAGTTGGTGATGGAAACAAAATTACTTCAGTACACTGACTTTTAATGCCAGTTAGATCATTGAGATCAACTGCATCATTATATCTCTTATAAAGAGGAAATTTCCAAAAGGTGAATGCTTGTATTTGATATGACGATTTCTACACTAACAATATCGAAACCCTGCAAATCAGGGGTATGATGCTCACATTGTTTAGTTGGATGAAGTCTGCACTGAAAGTAAGAAACTTTAAAGCTGCTCAGAGAGACTGCCATGGTATAGGGAAGCTGCGCCAGGTGGTGGGTAGGCCCTGAGGACTCAGTCCTCGGATAGCCTATTAAATTTATACGGCAATTATCATGCCTAGAATACTATATGGTTCAGTGGCCTAGCGGTCTGGTGTAAAGCGCACCACCACCGCCCAAAGGCTGGCCAAGCTACAACGTCTGGCCCGTCTGAATATAACCGGTGCGACTTGGATAAGCAAAGCGGCAATGACAGCACATCTCAGAATGCGGGATGCATGGTTATGACTTCAAATGAATTTAATACCGGCCATAGTGGAAAAAGAAGTGTCTTTGTCCACTTACAAGGTAACACACACGATCGGTTAAGGCTGCATAGAAAGTAGTCCCTCACAATCTCGACTAAGGAACAGTGGGAGAGCAGTAAGGTGAACTTCCAATAGGACTCTCTGGTTTTATATACGGATGGATCACGTATGGATGACAGGAAATCCTCACGTGCAGAGGAGCTTTGCTCTGAGAAACCACACCATGATTTTTCAGGCTGAAGCTTATGCCATTTCATCGGTGGCCGTAGGGAAGATGCGAAGATGACGAAACAAAAGATATACATCTGCTCCGACAGTCAGGCGCACTCTTGCACAAGAGAATCTTGACCTAGCTGCGCAGACGCTTTAGAAAAACTTGTCACAACAAAGGAGGTTAACCTCGTCTAGGTTGCTGAGAACAACGGGATTCACGACAACGAAAAGGCGGATGAACTTGCCAGACTCGGAAACGAGAACACCTACTTAGAACCAGAACCTTTTCTAGGAATATAAAAGGAATAGATCCTCTTAGTTCTGAACGCATAGGCTTACGAGACTCAAAAGATAAGCTGGCCGTTGCTATCGTTCATATAATGGGTTTTAACTAGTTTAAGTAGTTAATAAACCAGAGCCGGCGGGTTGAAACAATCGTTGTCAATCAATTACACTTCAGTTTAAAGTAAACTTAAGTTTAAACTGCAATTGCACAACAGGTCCTTAGTCTTTTATTTGGGGTCCCTACAGTCCATTGCACCTTAAGAAGGCATTTGTCGCTTACTGGTGTAGAGGAAGACCCAACATGCTCTAAATGTAGGAGTGGTGATGGAACGTCTTTCCACTTTATGAGAGAATGTGAAGGTTATGAGAGGCTGAAGTTTAAGACCTTAAGGCAGTTACCCTAACAAGGGAGGAGTTGAGCTCTCTAGTCTAAACTGCCATCCTCACTCTTCTACGGAAGTCAGGTAGGTTAGGGCAGAGGCCAGAAGAAAGAATAATAGATGGTCATAGAAGTCGCTGAGGGAATAGCGAGAGGCTAATAAAAAAGGACTTACAAAGGACTATTTGCTGGGCTTTAAATTTCCCAACTATTACTATTACTTTGCTAATATTGATGATTGTCCAAATAATGTTAAACTTAAAGGAAACGTTAAGTAGTAGTGTGGCGTGCAGTTTGAACAGCGGAGATTTTTGTACCGTCTGCAAAGCGAGGAATTAAGCGTTAAATAAAGAAAGTTATACTCGTAACTCGTAACTGTCTATCAAAATGGGTTGATTTGTTCAAAGCATGTCATCCTCAGGATGATACAATGTGTTGGCCAAACTTGGCATCATGCCATCACGTCAGAGCTTTTGTGGTTAGAAACCATAACGCTTCAAATGCTTTTAGACGGTTCTGTTGAGGAAAGTTTATGATAACGAGAAGCTCAAAATAAAAAGCATTAATTTAAATTAATATTTCTGTGCTCAATAAGTATGTTAAATAAAGTTCATACTGATGATTTGAATTAGATTAATGTAGTACATAACGATTACATATCGAGAATTGTGCCAAAACTTTCGGAACATGCGTTAACAACTGATATTTGAAAAATAGAAAAGGGCGGCAAATATAGCCTTGCACACGGGAGACTCATAGCCTAGGAACGGTGCTACTATAGTGCAACTTTTGTAATAGTAACAAGCGATCATTAAAATTTCAGTTCTCGGTAGGCTATGAAATTCTTCTGTAGGGCGTAAACACACGCATGCCAACGAAGGCCAATACATAACCTACAAATTACAAAACCAATTAATAGCACAATAAAATAAATTCAAACTGTCGATTTGACAGATAATTTTTACTGAGAATGGATTAATCTAAGACATGAATTTTTCTTTTATAGCCTACTGGCAACTGAGATTTTAATGATTGCATGTTATAATATACTACAGCTCGAGCAACCTTAACGTGTTCTACCTTCTAAAATCATCGATTTTATGTTTACACTGTAGCTGGAGGCATATCTTGAAGCTTAGATGAGACAAGCATAAGTAAAACTACCCTGATATTAATAATTATTTTAACATTTAATAATATTAATAATGAGTCTACCCTGGTTGGTGCACGATGGTGCTCCGCAACAACTCAGCTTTAGCATTTGTAAAGTAGCGAAGATCTCACACAAGTTTTTTATTTTGCATTTCTTAATCTGTTTTATCTTTTGTCCTGATGTGCTCTTCAATAGTTTATTTTGGAATTTTTAATGTCTAGGTTCAAATCCACGACAAAAATGCTGCACTGCCATTAGAAGAAACCGTTGAGGACGTTATTCACTTTTTGCAATATGGCCGGAAAACTCAAAAGATCGGTTTAATAGATGTATGTTTATTTAAATTGCTACACATGTCCCAGCGATTTTCTTAAAAATTATTATCATAGAATTAAGGAATCAAACAGTGGCCCTCAAACAAACGTGTAGTTTTAATTTCTCACACGATTCTAAAATAACTAATAATTCTAATTAAATATAAGAAATTAAAAGTAAATTAGCATCTAACTAACTTTTCTTACAATAAGTCATACTGTAAACTGAGATGAATTAACATTAATAAAAAGTTTGACTAATCCTAAGTGGAACAGCTGGATTGCATTGCAATTGCTATGTTGTTACTATAACCATTGCGTTCACCGTTCTTTGTTAAAATTCAAGTTATTAAGGGGAACATAATAAACAAACTTTTAAACAGAAAGCTATATAAGAAAAAATTAGAAAATAACACAGACTTGCTCCTAAATAGTGAGCAAACTAATAAATTCATTTCTCTGCCTTATAATAGGTTACTAGCGCAATAGTTTGTTAGTGTTTGCGTTTTAAAAATAAACACATTTTATTAAAATTGTATCCTCCCTGTCCCTTAAAGAAATTATTTGAAAAACGCTTGTGTAATTGCCGATGTACAAAAGAGGAACGGCAGGTAAATTGACATATCCAATGAACGTCAGTATTTTGTGAGCGTGTACACAAAATTATCTATTCTTTTCTGATTTTCTAAGCTACTCTTCTGCAAAGAGAAAAACAACAGTTTTACGGCATCCTGGACAAATTCCTTTTGTTTTACTTTAGCAAAACAGCGTTAGGAATTGTTAGTGTATTAGTGTAGGTATTCTGTAAGCAACCTTGATGACCTTTGGATCTAAACGATTTTCTATCATTTTGTCCTTATAAACGTTCGATAAAAAAGTGATAAAAGGAGAGTGGGTTGGGTTTTCATATCTAAAGATTATCTGAACGCGATTTCTTCGACAGTAATTTTTTTCTGTTTAGTATGATTGCTTTTAGTATATAATAAACCGTTTATTATTATTATAAATAGGTTTTTGTTATTTTGTGTATAGTATGATATTAATGTTCTGAAAAGTTCTCACCGTTATGAATGTACTTTGAATATTTAACTGGAACTTTCAAAATTTGTTTTTGTTAGACACAGAGTTTTAAACATTTTGGGTAAGATTTAATTCTTGTTCAGTTCTTAAAACACACAAACAAACCATACCGTTTCTATTTTTATTACTGCTCTACAAACGTTTTATGAATTTGATCAACAGTTTTTTTCTTATGGTAAAGCTCTTTTAACCTAACAAATTGCTTTAAGGGTGGAAACGAAGTAATCCAAATAAGGCTTAAGGGATACGCGGGTCATCCCTTTTCAAGGCAAAAGGCATTTACTTTTACTTTATAAAGAACCTCGCTAAAACCCAAGTCATGTCACATATATATATAATATTAGCAATTTTGTGGTAAATGCCGAGGGCTTCAATATACCCCATTTCTGTCAACTTTCAAGTGGGTAATATTAGTGTTTTATTTACATTTCTGTGCCGATTTCAATACCGGGTTTTCAGCAAATATTATACAAGGTTTATGTAGTTAGGATAGTTCAAGATTCATTTCATTTGTAAAGCCTTTACGAGGACTTTCTTAAAAGCAATACCAAAGTATGATTTTTTGTTTTCCGTAAGTGACATATCTTTCTCTAACAATAAATTGCATAGTTATATAAAGCAGGATTTTCACATTAAATATATTTTATTATTTATTTATTAACTCCGACAAAGAGGACTATGTCCGATTACAGTACAGGAGAAATCCAGTATTAATTCGTACGCGAGCTGGAAGAAGAACCTAAAAATAAAAAAAAGTTTACAGTAGAAGTAATCGTGCTCAGGAATTGAATATTATGTGTTACTAGTGATAGCTTCCGAGTATATGGCGTTACTGTATCTGTTTTGATGGACATTTTTCTTTAGCTACTCGTGGTATTGAAGTTGCAACAAAGTTCTTATAATATTCTATCAAACAAAGAGAACGCCGTTGCTCTTCCTTATTGGCAACTATAAAGAAATAACTTCAGATACATCGATAACAATATCTCAGAGAAGAGGAGAAACACAAGATGCAAACATTAAACAAAATCAAAGATTAGCCTGGAGTAAAAATGCAATAAAAAAACTAATATGGTGTTACTATTACTACAAAGAAAACACTTTTGATGATTTTAAATCTGTGTATCAGTATTGAAAGAGTTAAAACTCACACCTTAGAACAGATGCAAAAAAAACTTAATAATCAGAAGAATTATCTATCAAAAACTAGTAAAGTAACGCAAATGGAAGAAGATAACACAATAACCCAAATCAAACCCAGTGAAGATAAGATCAACCTATGTAAAAACCCGAAGAGCAAATTCAAACGCAACAAATAATAGAACATGAATTTGAAAGACAAATAATTGCTGAAGGAAATTGGAGATCAAATATTGAACAACATTGTTCTTGATGTCCTTAACTAGTATGGATTAAAATAGCAAATATAAAAATTTATAAAAGACTTAAATTACCCAAGATAGCTTATAATGGGGCAATTAAGAACTGTAATGCCCAAGAAAATCCTCACTGAATTAGACAAGCCCATTTTCAAAAAAATCTTGGCGTTGTTAGTCAGAAACTCTATTCGGAAACGGATAGTAGTATGTAAACAAAAAGGTGTAAAATATAATTTTGAACATTTACTGCGTCACTAAATTTCTCTGCCTTTTGATCTTGATCTCTCTCTCTCTCTCTCTCTTTCTCTTTCTCCCTGTTTAATTATAACATGTGTAAAAAACTCGTCATCAGAATCAACTATGTTAAAGAAAACGTATGTCGTATGCGGCTCATGTTGTGTTATAGGTTAGGTGCAAACATCGAAATCGCTGATTGAACAAAGAAATTGACTAGCACGCATTTGAACTATATAGAAGATTTTGAAAACGACATTTTTCGTCGTGGTCTTTCTAAAGCAACCACAACGCGCTCTAGTCCATTAAAAACACCCAAAACACGAAATTCGTGTGATGACTAGTTAAAAAACGCCCACAACGCGTTCTGTCAGTTCACTGTTTGTTTTTTGCTTTGCGTTTCTTATGTTGTATTTGCTAAGCTTTCCTTTCTTAATGTAAATGACAGAGCTTTTTTAGGACTTATCTGTAAACCGATTTCTTCAAAAAGATCTCAAGTCAAATTAATAACCCTCTCTGCACCATTAACTGTTTTAGCTATAACGGCCTGCTCATCGGCAAATCCTATTAAGTGGATAACCATAAGTATTGCTAAATCTTGGATCACATATTTCATTATACAGCGTGTCTCGTAAACGGCGCATAAACACTACAGTATATTATTCCCCATTAAAGAGTAAGTCGAAAAGTCTAATAGAGTTTTCATCTCTGTAGCTTACGTTTAAAGGTTTTTAAACTTGACAACCGCGATGCCATTTTAATACAGTGAACACAATTTTCGAAGACGGAAGATAACTTTTTTGAGATTTTATTAATGGTGTTAGCTTACATACTCGACAGTAAATTCTTCTTATCAAGAAAAGCGTTGATGTGTAGGTATTTAAGGTTTTTTGGGTATCTGGTAAAATTTTTAGATTGAACTGCTATAACTCGAAAATACAACATTAACCAACTTAGAATTAACAATGCAGCCAGGCACACCGTTTATAAATCCTTTTTGATTATTGTGAATATCCCTGTAAACACAGGTGTGACATTAATGTAACAGGTACATACCAACGAAGGAACGACCACTACATCTCTCGATTACATCTTATCGATGTAGCTGGTAGGTCAATACTATGACATCGCAAAGGAAGTACTCAAGTTACATCGCCAGCGCGTAATTTCAATCACATCAGGTAGATATCAGGTGTAAAGTGTAGCTGGGACGTCAAGACTACGACATCATTACCTTTAAACAATAAAATGATAGGTCCTTGCCTCAATTTCTTGGGTACATATTTGGTGGCTAGCATAATATCAGTAATGATCTTGATTTCTGCTTATATTCAATACCTTTACTGTTCGTATCAACAACACACGCTCTAGTACTAGAAATGTATCGATTGAAATTTGCTTAATTATGGTTGTGATAACATCAACACTTGTTAATACACCGCAGGCAGGAAAAATAGCATTTTTATTATCATTCTTCGTCATCATCTTTATAGCAGGAGTAGTAGTAATGTTAGTTAATAGGTCGTAGTGTTAGTAATAATTTTATATATACAGTGTATAAGTAAAGTAACGCATAAATTCATTTGTGATATTATTTTACCCTTTTAGAAGGTTGATTTTTATGCTTTCTCCGAAACACTATAAGCAAAAATACCTTGTTCCAGATTTCAAGATGGTGGCAAGAAGAAGAAGAAATTGGAATATTTTGACAGGCTGCCATTTTGTTTTGGGTGGATAGAATTTTCTGGAGCTTAGGTAGTATAACCTATTTAGTGAGAACTTTAAAATGAGGTATCACACAGTACCCGTTGTATTTAAACTTGTTTTTCAAAATCGCGTCCTGCCGCCATATTGGATTTGGTACAAGAAGAAAGAAGTGAAAACAATTCAGAACAAATGCACTACAGAAACACAATCGAACAAGACGTGAAATATGTGATAAACAAAACACTAAACTCCTAAAATCCTAGTCGAGATAAAAATCAGAAATATTGGCAGAAAAATCAATTGCACGCACACTTGCCCAGGTACTTCACGGAGATCATCCAACGAACGTCATCCTTCTTTAGAAAAACAACCACATGTCTTAATCCAAAAGAGTCTAATAACCTGAATAGTCTCTTAAAATAGAAACCCATTGCTTGTCTACCGACTATTTACATTGTGCATCACAGACAAAATTGTAGAAACAATAGTTATGGTTTTACGAGTAGATAATGATAAATCAATTAATAATACGATATGATAGTAACAACTATTAAGAAACTACTTCAGCCTAACAGATGTGTATGAACAGAGACGTTTTGTTTTTATTTTCATTAAAGTTGATTTCAGTCAAAACGATTTATGCAAACTGACATGTGAGAACCTGTCTTTACAAACAAACAATACGATTGCAGAAAAACAAAAGGGATGCGCTAGTAACTCATTTGGATGTAAAGAACAATTAATTATTAATTCAATAATTCTAGAACAAGCACGCAAGAACAACAGGAATTTCCACATGACATATGTACATAGATTACAAAAATGCTTTTAATTTCGTGTCACATTACTTTTGTATGACCCATCTGTTACTGCATTTGGTCAAGATAAATAAGCAGTCTACCAAAAGAAATTAAATATCAATACATGTTTTATCGTTTTTTGACAAATTGCAAAATGTTAAAATTTGAAGTAAGTATGTTTCCCAGAACAAACTTTTTTCTGTTATAATATTTAAATAAAACAAGCAAATAGCAAGTTTATGGCAAAGCCAATAAAATCACTGTTATAAATGAAAAGTTAATAAATATAATGTTTAAAAGAGATATATTTACCAAACATGACGTGACTGTAATAATAATTATAGGATTAAGTAGTCTTAAACGGAAAAAGGGAAAGTTATACGTCGAGATTTTCCCAAAATCTAAAATAGAAAGAAATTGGAAAATTAAATTTTTAATCACTTCAGTTTTTAAATGTTTTTGCTTTTTAGAAAATAGACAAGTACTATTATTTTTGCTAAAGAAAACGTGATTTTACAAAATGATAAACAGCATTACTTAGATTACCTTCGTCAGATGTCATTCATAAATAAAAAGACTCCGAATAGCAGAGTGCACTTTATAGCGAGAGATGTTTATGTAAATGTAAATATATATGACTGTAGAATATATTGATGTTACGTACTGGGGGTAGCACACTGGAGAGCGGTTAAGCTCTCGAAACTACTGTGTAGCAAATAGCAATGCTGCATAAGACAAAGAATGATAACATAAAACATAAAGAACTCTCGACGAACAAAATTTTCTTTTTTTTTGAAATACTTCTTATGTTTTTCTTTTTAATTATCTGCTTCATACTTTTTTATAACAATACATAATTGATTTTAAAAACATACTACTGCGAACAACGTTATCTTCTTTACCAGATGGAAACACGTAATACGCAAGCAGCAAATATTAGCCTAGAAATTTGTAAGCACTAAGGAGAACTGCCAAGAGATTCAATTTAACAAAGTAAGGAAACTAAGCGCACGAACAACACTAAAAGAAATGAAACAAAAATGTGTATTTTTTGGCAATGGAAACGTCTTTATATTTTTCTGTCTATAGATTTCCGTCAACAAGTAATAATCACGTAACAAAGAGCTCATTGGTTCTGCTAAAGTCAAGGTATAGAAAAACTAAGTAAGTAATAAAGGGAAGTGCGCACAAATATAGTTATTGTTGATACTTTTCGCTTAATGACTTCTTTGTAATTTGACAAAGCTTTCTTTAAGACAAGAAAACATTAATCCCATACGTACCGGTAATTGCGCAATGAAATTATGTATACTGACATAATAGAAAAGTTGTACAACTCACTGTTATAACCTTAATCCTAAATTTTTGCTACCACCGATAATCATAATATTTAATCATTAACTGTTTATACAGTTATACAGTCTTTATTATTAAAGACGTAACAAGATATTAGACTTTCAAGAAGGTGAAAAGAAGAGGTAAACGAGTAAACTTGAGAAAAACCTGTATCATTGAAACCATTTCCAGTAGTCTCCATATTTCCTTATCCTGGTCAAAAAGGAAATAGTATTGCGTGGCAGGTTATGTTGTAGCATTCTACATTGCTAAGTGGCTAGGAGAATATGTACAGTTTCAGAAAAAGTAAAACTCAACAAAATACCAAGTTCGAGATAAATTGGCTATTACTCTGTTATAGAAATAGATAGTTCAACTGTAATCAGTATTCACAGGCAATTATATATTCTTATTGCAATTATATCGTTTGTGGGTAACTTGAATCAAATTTAGACCAGAACTGTAGCAACAAAATTTTAATATTATTCACTTACTAAATTTAAAAAGTAAACTGAACTTCTGTAGAACATAAAGGTAAGAAAATAAAGATTCTCTTAATTATACTAGGACAGGTCAAAGGAGTTTCAAAGAAAATAATTAATTTTACCGAACCGTTCCATTCAGATTCTTATATGCTATATCTGTATAATTAGCAATTAGCAAGAAGTAACAAAATAATTTATTACGTAGATGTTTCTCCGTATAGTTCAAGATACTTTTAGAATGTGCAGGTAACTGCTTTCAGTAGAGATCTTAATATTCCCAATAATAAACTCGAATATCCGAAATCAGAGACGTGAAATAGTCATTCACACTTTCAATTTTTATTCATCTTTAAATGTGCTTGTCATGATTTCTTTGTCGGTTGTAATTCTTTTAGACTTCATTTTGCTTCGTCTGATTAAAGAAGAAACATCTTTTATAGAATAAGTGTGTTTGATATACGACTGTTGAAGAATAAGCTCATTATTCAACACCCTTAAATTTGTTTTTCATTAACATCGCAGATAAAGTATCGTACTTATTTGACTTTCAAGTAATGGCTATTTACACTCAGATAATTGCAACACTCGCCTGTAGCATCGCGTTGTAAATTTCATCTTCTTGTAAAATAACAGCTATTACATCAAAGCTCGATAACATATTCCAGCGTTTTCTGACGACATACTCCCGCATATGTTAATCGAATTCTTTTCATACACCAATAACAATGTTGTAAGTGATTTACTAATCAATGTCGTATTAAAAGTTTATAGCTTTGACAATAAGCTAACTTAAAGATTGAAAAAGTTTTATTAGTACCAGTATTACTTAAAAATTAGAACGTAACTCCATAAACAAAAAAAGTTTTTTATTCTCAGTTAAAGCCTCAGGACTCAATTTTAATTTTAAGTAAAACTTTTCTAATCATAATTTTAATTTTCATCATTTCCTTCTTTATAAAATTGTTATTCTTAACGAAATAACCTTCAAATGAATCATTATTCTGTATAAAAGTTAATTTAGCTTTTGTAATTTTACTATTCAGTGATCACAGAATAAAACTTTACGTTTTAATACATACTTCAAACTTTAATGCGGTATGTCCATTTGAAAAGTTGCAGTGGACTGTATGAGTCGAACTTGTAATTAACGGTATAAAATAGAAAACAAAAATAAAAAAACTAACAAAAATATTAAGTTACTTTAAACCGTTTTGATAACACCAAGGGAGAAAAAGAATGAAATATTAGTAATGCTACCCCTCCAAACCCTCAATTCCCATAAGTCACTACTTTAAAATTCTAAATAGCAACCCCCCCACGTGTGACACTGCATTAAAAAGCCCTTTAAAAACGCTTTTCAATGATACCGCTCAAAAGTACATTTGGTTCAGTAATTGTTAAGGTATTCAGCAATAAAGTCATTGGAATGTCTAACTTATTTATAAAATTAACCAATTGCGTACTGATTAAGTCGTAATTTACTTAATTAGTTGTTCGAAACGTTGCTTGTTATTTGCTAAACAACAGTACAGCTAGTTTTCAAATGCATTCTTAACATTTTAAAATACTTGTCTGCGAAGGCGGGTGTCAGACAGACTTTCGACCGTCAGCGACCAACCGCTACCGACCAATACCGACCGACCGTTTTTAAAAATCGGTGTCAGACAGAAACGACCGCCACGGTAGTGAGCAGTATAACACGTGATTGTCGTTTTCATACGTATTTACAAAAATGTCTTCGTCGGATTCAGAGGAAGATACGGTGATGTTGTATTATATGTGGAAAAAGAAATGTTACCAAAAACGTAATGTATGGGTTAGGGAATTATTTCTTAATAGGAATGATAATGGTGAATACTGGAAACTTCATAATATTTTACTGCGGGATCCTATGAAATTTCGAAATTATTACAGAATGACAGAACATTGCTTTAACAAGTTATGTGAATATGTTAAACCAATATTTCATGCTGGTCATACTAATTATCGTAAAACTATTAGTTTTGAAGAAAGATTAGCTGTAACTCTACGGTAAGTAAAATATTGCCGATTCAAAGTTTCTCGTCCTTATCGATTTTTTAAGTTTTGTTTAGATATTTAGCAACTGGTGAATCATTTTCTTCAGCATCTTATCGATTTTGTATTAGTAACAATGAAATAGGTATAATAGAGGATGAAATGTTACATATTATTTACGAGGCTCTTAACAAGAAGTTCTTGAAATTTCCGGAAAAAAAAAGATTTCACAAGAATCGCTGATGGTTATGCAAAAAAAAATAAATTTCCAAACTGTATTGGTGCTTTGGACGGTAAACATGTTCGTATACGCAAACCAGCACATGGAGGATCATTATTTTATAATTATAAATCTTACCACTCTATTGTATTATTAGCACTGGTTGACGACGATTATAAATTTTCTGTAATAGATGTTGGAGCATACGGAAGAAGTAGTTTGGAAAATTATTGAAAAACAAAGAAATGCAATTACCAGATGATCGTCCGTTAGTGGAAGGTGGAGAACCACTTCCATTTGTCATTGTAGCTGATGAAGCATTCCGTTTGACTGAAAATATTATGAAGCCACCTCCAAGGAGACAATTGGACGACAACAAAGGTATTTTTAATCAAAGGATATCTGCTGCTCGTCAAATGGTGGAATGTACCTTCGGAATATTGGTAGCAAAATTTAGAATTTTTGAAACTTGTATAGCGGTAGCGCCAGAAAAAGTTGAGAAAATAATAAAAGCAGCTTATGTTCTACATAATTTTGTAAGAAGCATAGACTGCGAAAGTTTAGATGTCGAATCTGCTTCTTTAAATATTAGACCGTATTTTGAAACGCTTCAACATAATGACAGTAATGTTAACCAATCCACAACGAGAGCAAGATATATCCGAGAATGTTTTATGAATTTTTTTGCATACAATACTGGAGATAATAACAACAACTAGTTTTAATCAATCTTTTAATAATACTGTTTATGTATACAGGGTGATTCACATAAGACGCGCAGATATTTTTAGTAAGTTTGGAAACGTGTACTATGCTGGGTTGCATTTGAAGATTTTGAGAGGCGCGTTTTACATGAATCACCCTATATAATTATATATACACACATATCTATGTAAATAAAATAAATGATAATAAAAAATGTTTTAATTACTGCCTACTTAGTCATTTTTTCTTTGATGAAATTCAAAATCATTAATCGCAACTCCATTTGATCACACCTTTCTAACTCGTTTACTTCCGCTACAATTGATTCAAAAAATAGTCCCATGGCACTCTTTTCACGGGGATGTTTTTCCATTTTAGATTTCAAATATTGCGTAAACGTTTCGTCTACTTCGTTAGATAAGTTTGATTTTTTCTTGTCCCTTTTTCTGCTACAACTAGGAGTTGTATTATTATTTATATTAAAGCTGGAAGAAGTAGGGTCTGCGTCTTCTGCTTCTAAAATCCCATCCTCTCCAACGGTGAATAAACCAACGTGGGTACTTGTACTGCTGCTGGAAGGTGGCCCAGAAGGCATATTCTCGGTATCTACCAGGGTCACTACATCTTCGTTATCACTGTTTCCAATACTTGGTTCCGGCGCATTTGTCTCTGTAGGTCTTTCAGCCATGTGAACATCCAGAAATGACAGTGCATCGAAATATACCCACTTTTTCTTTTTGGAAGCAGAGTCGGGTCCAGTAGGCAGATATTCGTGACGTCTTTTACGAAATCCGGCCCGAAGAAGCTGCCATTTTTTAGAACAATCTTTATCTACAAGTTAAAGTGTTTTAAATACCAATGCGATCATTTCTAGATTAAACTAAAATGGAAGACATGCATATTCAAAGTCAATAAATCAAAACAGTTTTCCACTCAAGTGCTGATTTATTATTTATTGTATTCGCACTTACTTTGTGGAACTACATGTTAATACATTACAACAATAATGCATTTCACTTTATTTATTTAACCCTTATCCGGACAACGTATTTAAGTTACATTACCTGGCAAGGTGGATCCAACGGATGCGCCTTTGTATTATACAAAGTTTGTGTGGCACATTTTTCTACAGTCATATTTTATAGCTATTACGTGACTTTTACTAAATTCATGTCATCTTTCGTTCGACATAATTTATAAATATTTTAAAACCCAAGCATATAACGTAATTTACCTAAAAGGCCGGAGCCTCAAAAGACCGTACAATAAAAAGTATCAATTAGCCTTGCATTTTTATTTTAAAAATTTTATTAGGGGTCAGTTTATTTTCGTACTTCGGTACATTGACATCTAAAATAAATCAGTTCATTCGATTTCGTAATTTTGTATTAAACATAGTAATAATTTATAGAGTAATACTTTTGTTACTTACGTAAATCTGGTATCTACAATATTCATAAAACTCTAAATCACCGTAATTACCACTCATATTGTCATTTGTAACTTACAACAACAAAAGATAAACATAATTTATAGAGAATTGTTTTGTATTATTAATACAAATTGCCCGGTTATTTAATAATCAACTTTAAAATTTTTTTTCATCGACTAAATGTAAATTAAAATATTTGACTAACTGCTAACAAAGGTAATAAGTGGAACAAGTGTGTTTTATTATTGTAATTTGTCAATTTATTGACTTCAAATTCTGTAAGATATAAGTACTATATAATTTAGTACAATAGATTAAATACTTACCACTTTTGTTATTAAATTTCAGTGATACAGATCGCCATGCTAAATCTATTGTATTACGATTAGAATAGCCTGCTAAGCTTTGATCATACAAAACTGCATTACTTCTAACATACCAATGAGTTGATCAACCTCCTCGGGTGTCCATCCATCCATTTTACAAACAAATCTAACCTAACTTTCACCGACCACCGTCGACCAACCACTTGAATTTCCGACAAGTTCTAAATTTCAAACATGTCGATCTTGGACAGTCGATATCGGTCGATGCCGGTCGGTGCCGTGTGCCTGAGTATATTCAAAACCACGTGTTTAAAATTTCTGTCTGACACCCGCCTAATAGGCACACTGTGATGTTCTGCTGACGAAGATCGTCAACCGGCTCAGGTTGCGTTTTGTAGATTACCGACTGTGAGGCGTCCCTAAAAGACAACATTTTGAACAACTATTAAGTAAGCTAGGACATTTGCTGTTGCTGTTTAAAAATGTTTTTCAATGATTTGTCACACGTGGAAGGTTGCTGTTTAAGATTTAAAAGTAGGAGCGACTGAAAATTGAGGGGCTGAAGGGGGGATGTCACTTATATTGTCAGTTTTTCCCCTTCAGTGTTATCAGAACAATTTAGAGCAATCTTTGATATCTTTGTTAATTCAACACATATAGTTCACTGCAACTTTTCAAATCGACACCCTGTATATGTTTGGCAAACACATTTACCTTGCTTTCTTATTATATTTTATTAATAATAAGACAGAGCGGTTATAAACAAAGTGTATTACGGTCGCCTTTGGAATTAAAAACGTAGGGCGTAAATTAAAATTAATGTGCTCTTCGTAACTGTCAAGGTCTTGTCAAATATTTTAATTTTGTTTATAATTGCCTTTTTAATTTAAAGTTTTGTATAATTTAAATTAAAAAAAAATGTATACCACGGATTTATCAATGAAAATCTTTAATGATTTCGAAATGTTATTTAAAATGAGAGATATCCTATTTCTATGTATTATTAATTGACAAATTAATGTCAACATTTAATACCTACCTGTGTTAGTGTTTTTAGAATTTTACAATTTTAGGTAAGTTAAATGTATTGTTATTTTAATTCCTAATGTTATTTATATATACAGAGTGATGATAAAGTTCAGAACAAAATTCATAATTTGGTTATAATAATGTTTTTTTTGAAAAATCCTTGAACAAGTCATTTTAGAGCGCAGAAAACTTTTTTTGATAGTTTATATTCTTGAGCTATGCTGCCATCATCATTTCTTTTAAATTCCAATCCCAATCTTTTTACAGATTTTGATAGACTTCTTCACTGGTTGAATGATGAGTAAAACCTTTTGGTACCTTACAATCCGGGTCTTCATTATTTGAAAAAAATACATTATTTGCTTTATCAAGACATCTGGTTTCAACAAGATGGGGCACCTCCTCATTTTGGGGTAGAAGTGCGTCTGTTTCTGAATCTGGCCCGGCAGATGAATAAAACAATGGGGGCCAATTGAATGGCCTGTGAGATCGTCGGACTTAACTCCTTTAGATTCTTTTCTGTGGGACCACTTAAAATCAACAGTTTACGTTAATAGACCTAACAATTTAGAAGTTTTGAAACATTGAAATGCAAAACATCGCCCTACAAATGCAAAGCGTTTGTAGACGAATGTCGAAAGGTAAACGGTGGACAATTTGAATAGTTGTGTTAAATTTTATAAATGATTCTGTTTGTTTCTTTTCTAGTTTTCAATGTTACTTTTACTGAGAACTAATGTTGACGTTATTTAATTTAAGTATTTTTCTCAAAAGAGTTGTTGTGTAAGGTACCAAAAGTTCTTAACCGTCATTCAACCAGTGAAGAAGTCTATCTGTAAAAACAAATTGGGGTTGTGATTTAACAAAATGATGATGACGTCATAGCTCAAGAATATAAACTGTCCAAAAATTTTATTGAAATAAAAAATCGACGTTTTCAAGAGTTTTTCAAAAAACATTATACGTATGACCAAATTACGAAATTTGTTCCGAACTTTATCAACATTCTATATTTATATTTAGATTTAGCTACTGAAGAGGAAAATTATCACTTTCAAAAGTTGAGCCAATATATTATAAAATATAAAGAAACTTTTATTATTTTATAGAGTACCTTTTAGCCAGATGTTAGTGTACACTATTACATACATACAAGATAAAGAATCAATAAAAGAATAATCGATTAAAATCCGTAATAGTAATTTTTCGGAAAACTTCAACGTTGCACATTTAAAGAAATCTTGATGACGTCACTCCTTTTTCCAACATGGCCGAAAAATGAGAAACATCGGTTTAATAGGTATGCTTTGATTGAAGTCGCTATACATTTCTCAGTGATTTTTCGAAGAATTGCTATTACCGACTTTACATTCATTATTCCATTTAAATGGACGGCACTATAAAGAAAAATTAGATCTCACGTGGGATTAGAATCCGCATTTTTGATAATCCGTATCGATACTGTTCTAATTAAGCAAGCGAATCTTCCCTAAACAAAAGCTACCACTCTCTATATGTATTATGTATTTTGTATGAAAGGTGCGACAACAAATATAACTTATATTAGTTTAATTGTCAAGAGTCTGCACTTGCAAACAATAGCCAATGGCAATACTGTTGCTAACAATTTGCCAGCTCGATACTTGATGAATGAAAATCCCTTACCAACTGTGATGACTTTAATCTCAAAATAATAGAAAATTTCTAAATCACTTCGTTTGATGAACTACACAATTCAACTCATCTAGTCTGGAAAGAAATGTAGTTTATTGTTAGAATTTCAACCATGTAGGTATAACTGGTAATTAGACTTTCAAATATTATCAAACCTCAAAGAAAGAACTTAATTTAGTAAAAAGCTTTTGAAGGGTATTAAAAATACATTTATTAAAAAGTTGAAGGAAAGGAAGTAAACGAAGGAAGATGGTGAGTAAGCTCAAGATTAATTCCTCCCGTTGAAAGTTTATACGGCAGATGCTAAAACCAAGAATTGAAGCTGAAAGATCAAATGATCTTTATAAATAAAGACAGTAAATGAAATTTAGAAAAAAAAGGATTTTATATACCAATCTCCAACTAACCCCCAAAACGATGAATCCGTACTTTAGGATATTTTCATATTGCAGCTAAAACAAGTTGTAACGATTTAGAACAAGATACGCCAAGTTTTAATTCATAAAGAGCCTATAAATTAAACTTGGAGTACCTTTAAACTTTCACAAATTGCGAAGCAAATAATACCTACTACACCGTTTTTTATATAAGGGATCTCTGATTATTTAAAAAGTTTAGGTGGCTTGCTGCGTAAGGGTATTACATGTTTTTTCTATAAAATTTTAATCTCTTTGTTTAGATAAAAACAGTATGAACTTATTGCGTAACTAATATAAAACGTGTTTTCCCTGAACGTGAAACATTTTTGTTACTAGACAAACTACGAACAGATATTACTTCAATCTAATCTAAAACCACAATTATCTAAATATGCCCAATGGTGTACACGAACGGTATCCGATACATTAAATAAATTGAAAATTAACGGGCAGCTTTTAATATCCAGCTAATATGAAGGTTGATTATAATCTCACTACAAAACAAATAATGCGTTATATATCATTCTGACATTTTCTGTGTCTATTTACATTTGTTCAGTAAACATGACGCAACAACAGTATGCAAACTAACAAACGTATTTTCTAGTTATTACTTATTTTCACAAATATTAAATATAAATTTTAGTGTTTCTTGTTTTATTTACTCTCACTAAGTAATAACATTTAGATTCATAAACCTGAAGAATCCTAATATCTGCTAAAAGTGAACATCTACAGCTGTTAATGGTAAGAATAATATTCAAGTATTTGTAACTTAACATAGTGATCCCAGCCATTTACCGTACCAATTTAATTAAAGCTTCTACTTCCTTAAATCTGCCATAATTTACTAGGCTTCATGCAAATGTGCTTTGCTATCGAATAAAAATCCAATCATTACATGTAAAATGTGTGTAATAATGTTATATTATTATAGTTACATCTTCAATTTCTTTGCCATGGAATTCGATTGGCAGAAACTTCAAAAGATCGCGAGTCTTTAAAAACTAACATTTCTGCAACAAAGTTACTTTTCAAGATTGAATTTACTAGAAAAGGAAATTAAAAATCTAATTTCAGGAAACTTGATAGTTGCATCTAAAGACAGAGAGCAGCTGACTGCTTTCAAAATGGGAATTAGTTATTTTTATTGTTGTTTCGTTGTTTATTGCTCGGAGAGAACATTATCTAAAAATAGTTCAGTTTTCGCTTGAGATGAGTGGAGTTTTTTAATTAAACTGTTGCCTATGGGGGTTTTCCTTGAACTCAGACTGTATGTGATGTTCAACCTTGTTTAAATTCATTAGGTATGGAAACTCCACCACCCAAGATAAAATCGACTCGACCTAAAAAGGCTAAAAAGTTAGCAAGATCGATTTTATAATCACTTGTCGTCGTTTAGCGAATGCCAGCGTAGAAAATAATAATTTTTTGAACTACAGTTAAAAGAGAATACGATAATTCAATTTTAATAAAATTACATTATGGGGCTGCTTTTAGAATATGCCAAAAGCAAATCAGATATGAAATTGTCATCTTTTGGTTCGACGCACATATCTGCATAAAGTCGTACACGAAAATATCCGATCCATATATTATACGGTCGACTAGCGCAATATTTCGTGGAAAACTCACTCGGAAAACGCGATATTTCATTGAAAGTGAAATTGAAATGCTATGCATATACGTTTCTCGGTGGTGATCCACTCTAACTAATCGATATTACTGCGGATAAAACGGTATAATATTAATGTAGTAGAAAAGCACAACTAAAACTTCTAAATGGAAATATAAATGCCGTTAAAATTTTGTTTCATGATTTATTATGCAAATTTACATAAAACTTGAATGCTGCTCTATTTTATATTTTCTTACTAATGATAATCCTATATTTATGCACAATAATGTGCACTTATTGAAATGGAAATAATATTTGATGGAACCGACTAAATTTTATATTTACATATGTATCAGGTCGTGTTTAATAAAGGGAAAGTTACCTTGTTAAGTTTTCAGATTTCAAAACTGCCATTAAAGCATTAAAAATTTATGATGTAACATACGTAAAGGAAACAGCCTTGAGGAACAAAATGTAATTAAGAAAATTTTGGTTAAAACATCCTAAAACTTGAAACAAGACGTTGGATCAAGAGGATAAACATTTCATCTTCGAGGAAACGTTTTGAAAGTTTTATCAGTTTTATCAGTTTTGAAAACTCGAACAAACGAATTTTCTAAGTACCTTCGCGTTTTTGTTAATTTAGAAATCTGTGACGCATTTTATGTTGTGAACTCTCATTATAATCATATTGTCTGAGAAGAATCGAAACTATTGAGTAAATAGGTTGCTCTTAAACGTTTAGTTAAGGAATGAGCTGTGAATTCTGAAACCGAATGTTCTAAATTAACGCCGCCCCCACGTCTATTTTATTTGAATTCCTCTATTCGTAGTATAAATTGGTAACCTATGCATTGAGAAGCCTAATATAGTTAATAAAAATACTTATTATATTTGAAGATTTGGAATGAACTATAAAGCTACTTACAGACTGATGAACTTTTTCGGGCGTTACTTATAGGTAAGACTGCAAGCAGGTGATAACGGTGAAGGTATTGTTAGTTCCAAAAGACAAAGAAATTGCTGCTTTTATATACTAGGCGTCTCATCTGATAATAGTCTTGCACACAGTGTTGAAATTTCATTAGAAAAATTGATACTTTCAAAAATATTGACAATTTCCGATTTTGGTCATGTCAAAAGACGCCATTTTCTGCTAAGCAAATAATGGCTTGAAAGACCGAAATAGCTTGTTTATGGTTTTTGGACATGCCCGATTGTTGGCGTAGTGTTCTTAGAAAAATCAAAAATAAAAATTTTTCCATTTGATGCGAAAATATTTGAAGGTAAACAACGTCAATTTCCAATTTAGAATATTTTCTTCAAGACTTACAAGAAAGATAGTCAAGATGACAACCGGTACTAACAGCACGTTAGATTCACGATGCAAAAAATGCAATTCAAATGGGGTTAACAGAGCAAAATGTAAAATCTGTGGTATGCATTATCATTTAAGTTGTGTGCGATTGTGTAATAATGTTGAATGTTTAAATGACAATACAATTATATGTTGTAGAAACGTTGAATCGGCGACAATGAGGATAACAAGGACGTTGCGTTCTTTGATGCTTTGTAAACATTCGGTAGTGAAAGAAAGGCAATGTACGCATAGTGCGCTACGTTATAAAACAGAAAGACAAAACTATTCTAGGATTAAACATCTGAGAATGCGAAGCATAACCACAACGAACTCCGTTTTGTTACTGAACTCGAACAACGGTTTTAAACAATTTTCAAAATTTCGGTGGCCATTTTGACCATGTTCCCGAGGTAATATCAAAACGCCAAAAATAAGTATACGTTATCTCTTATTTTTTGATGTACAACACGATTCTAAAGTAAAAAGATGGGGAGAACTGGCACATGAATGAAAAACGATATCGTTAGCTATTATTATATTACATTGTTAGATTGTGGTGTAAAGGCTACAACTAAAGGTAATAAGGATGGTAATTTTGTAATCTTGATTTCTTGTATATTTCCATCGGGAGATTTAGCAACTTTTATAAGTAATATTCTTGATCTAGTAAACTATGTTTATCAACTACATTTAAATATTATTTTATGTGAGGATTTCAGTGTCGATACATATAATTGTGATGGCTATATAAAGGTAGCAAGCGCATTATCATGTTTCAATTTACATAATGTAAAATGGCCAACTAAGGTTACAAAAGCATCCGGAAAGACACTAGATCAGATTTACATCACTTTTAATCATTCGGGTGTATGCTGTGCGTGGACAATGCGATTTCCGACCATAGAATAATGTTAATAGGATACCCTCAACCTGTATGATAACGGTATTTAACTCTTCATACGTAAGCTTTGTGTCACCGATTGTGGCCTTAAGATGGTGTTTGGAACTCTTGACTCCGGCTTCCCAAAGACCACCGAGTACCGGGGAATAACTTGGAATTAAATGGAATTAAATTCTTCGTGCCGAAATATTATTTTCGATTTTGTCGACATTGTCGTTTGGATTAAAGAAATGAAATAATTTTCTGGATTCATTTGCAGCAGCTTTATAAGTCAGCATATTATCACAATATACGGTACATTAGATGGTGTACCTCTCCTTGATACAAATCTTTTTAAGGAGACAAGAAATTTATTTGTTGTCAAGCCAGACACAAAAGAAAACACAGAAAATGGTCCAAAGAAATCCATACTCAAAATGGTCTAAATTGATTAACTTTATCAACAGGTAATGAACCCATTAATTGTTCTGTTGTTTCAGTCTTAACTTTAAATCATGTACGGCAATAACGTATATTTTTATTAATTTCTCTAATTGCGCTAATAATCCAAAATTCTTGACTGAGACTGGCCAACACGTGCCTTTGACCAGCATACATTAAAGGTTTGTGCTGACTTTGAGTTATTAAATTTGTTGTATGACTTCTCTTCGATAGAATCATAGGATGTGTTGAGAATAATTAATTTTCTCAGCATTTCGTAATCTACCAGTGACCCTTAAGATGTTTCTGTCAAAAGAAGGATGTAAATATTTTGAATTTGTCTTAATCACTTCATTTTTGCATAATGCCTTTATTTCTTCGGTACGACTTCCCTACAACGGATTAGGTTAGTTGAAGTATCGTATTGTCAGGCTTATCGAGAGGGTCACGGGGGTACTGAGTTTAGGTGTTGGAGAAGCCTTGTTCAAAAGTTATGAGCATTTTCGTAAAGCGCCGCGCCAGTTCCACCACCTTCGTGTCCCCCGCCTACCACGGATCAGGTCAGTTGAGATGTCATATTGTCAGACTCATCGAGAGGGTTACGGGGGTACTAAGTTTGGGTGCCGGAGAAGCCTCGTTCAAGAGCATTTATGTAAAGCCCCAGTTCCACCACTTCCGTATTCGCGCCTACCACAAATCAAGTTAATTGAGTCATATTGTCAGGCTCATTGAGAGAGTCACAGGAGTACTGAGTGTAGGTGCCGGAGGTGCCATGAAAATTTAACATGCAGTTCTATGAGCTAACCTAACCTAGCCTAACTCAACCTAAACTAACCTCTAACCTGAATGCTCATAGTTGTTGAACGAGGCTTCTCCGGCACCTAAACTAAGTATCCGCTTGACCCCGACAATATGACATCTCAACTAACCTGATCCGTGGTAGGCGGGTATACGGAAGTCCAGCCATTTCTTTTTGAAAACGTTTTTGTTGTTCAAGTTTAATTATCATATTTAGCAAATAATCTAAGTCGCCAGTAGTTAGATTTCCCATTGATTTTCCTTTTTTATTTTTAGTACTGTTTATAGATCTTAAAACATAGGCTATAATGCTTCGTAATTTTTGAAGATTAGAAACTTTAGTCAACACAGGCAAATATTCAGCTTTGGGTGTAACAACATAAGATTTAATCTCTGGTATATTTTCCAGTGACTCAATCTCAGATTGCATTAAAATAAAATGCTTAGTTGTGATTGAGTCAAAAATTCTAGATCATGCCACCACAACTATTAACTAACGTCTCAGGGGAAGTGCCCCTAGATATTAAATCGCTAGAATTTTGGCTTGACGCAACGTAGTTCCATTTAAACTTTTGTGTCAATTCATTGATTTTTGATACTCAATTTGCTACGTAATTATTTAATTTGTTTAGATACAATTTGAGTTAACTCAATCCACCTGAGAGTCTGGAAATCTATAAACGTTGTTGAATTTGGACAAGATCTTATGAATCTTAACTATTAACAAAGCCAGAAGCAATGCACTATTAAGTTCAGCCGTAAGAATTGTAAATCTTTCATTGATTGGCAATATTCTTAATTTTAAACATAGCAGATTTGTAAGAACTGATCCGTCCTGCAATAGTTACACAGACAAACGCGACATCACTAGCATCACAAAAACCAAAAAGATCAATTGCTTCGGCTTCTGCAAAATTAAGATCGATTGTTTACTAGATACAGTTTTGAACGACTCAGGAAGATCATTATATACTGTAGCGATATTGTATGAAAAAGAAGTCAATAGACCTCTATGTCGTAAATTAATGTTATGCACGTCAGTTCTAAAGCGCGATCTTACTGTACAAATAGGGAGACTGCCGTTCAGTGGCATAATACAGCAATTTGCAAGGATCTCTTGTTACTCATATTTATAAGAGACATGATGAAATAATAATAATAATTTCACCGAAATAAAAATCTTAAATAATTATTAAAGTAGGTAGATAATAGAAAACAAAAATTCAAAACTTTTTAGTGCATATTTAAAAAGTATTATTTCAAATGACATCCAAAAACCTATTTATTATCAAAAGTACTTACTTATGTCCAAAGGAATAGAATTATAAATCTTGATTGCACTGTACACTGCCCAAAATTTGAAGTGGGACGTTGTAATTCTTAGACAATGTAATTAAATGGAGGATTTGTAACATTTTGTAAACGTTTCTAAATTAGCATGATCTTTGTAAATGAATATACATGAATCAATTAATTGTACAATTGCAACTATTAGTCTTTCTTTTGTTGTATACTCAAGAACTGCTGTCTGCTGAAATCGATGGTCAGAGTTACTAAAGTGAAAATAGGCTTGGTTTATCCATATACATTTTTTTTAAGCATATCCTCTAGTTTCAAGCGGCTACGATATTTACAATAAGCGTTGTATGCAATTGTTTCACGTGCACACCTACTGATTTTTACTAACCAATTAAGAATAAACATTTCACAGTTATGTCAAAGCAACTGCTTGGTCGAGGTCTAACTATATTAATTGCAGAAACTGCAACTCAGTTGTATATCAGTACAAAATAATTGACCTAGTGTTGTGAGTTTGTGATGTGTCCAACGTCAAATTTTGAGCAGTGTGTATAAAACTTTTACGAAACAAAAAAGACGTGAGATGTGGTATAAAAAGCATAGATTTATACCGTGTATTTGCAGAGTGCGCACATGATCTAGGTATCAATTCAGAAATAAGAGATGTAGAAGAATATTCAGATGTGAGCAGAGCTTGTGTGAACGATCTCATCTGATAGTTCTAGCGATATTCCATCCTTAACTAACCTAGTTCATTAATTTTATGTTAAATATGATCATATCTTCTTAAACTATAAACAAGGCGGTAACCTCAATTTTGTATTTTTTGACTGCGATATTTATCACTAGTGTCAAGACATGCAAAATTACAGTGATTGAAATATGGTAATACTAAAGACTCGGATAGCAGTTTCTTTTGACTAAAATCTAAAATATCACGATTAACATAAAATAACTTTAAAGAAGAGCGCGTATTTTGAAGTAGTACGCTGACAATAGCGTTTCAACGATACCCTTCTAAATATCCAGCTTCTACAACTAAACCACACCTATAGGTATCTGGGTATACACCAAAATTAAGAATCAACCGCACTGCTCTTAAAAAGGAATTCATAAATAAATAGAAAACCAGGCTCACAAATGTCTTAAATACTAAGCTAAACTGAAAAAACTTGTGCAGGCCTAGATGAATTGGACAGAGCAACTCATCGTTTGTTAACGAAGTTTAATCTTCTTCACCCGAAATCAGAGGTAGAACGGCTATATCAGCCTCGCGAATAGGGTGCACTGCGGTCTACTAAACATCTCCAAGCTCAGCAGGGTTCAGGAAACATTCAAATGCAAAAATACAGAAGATTGTGAATGTTGACAAGAAGTATACGCTACTGAACAGTTTCTTTCTATCAAAAAATATAAATGATGCGTTCCAGGCAGCACTTACACATCACAGAAGCCATTTATACCGAAACAAAGACCATCAATAAAGTTAACAAATAGTTAATCTTGTTAACGAACTTATTCTGCCAACAAACTAACACGGATAAACTCCTTTAATGAACTACACACAAGCAAACAGCAGCACAAGTCAACGAATTCAAAGTCTTACCGCAGTAACCACTTAAACCTGTAA
This sequence comes from Ignelater luminosus, assembly GCA_011009095.1. Taxonomy (NCBI): domain Eukaryota; kingdom Metazoa; phylum Arthropoda; class Insecta; order Coleoptera; family Elateridae; genus Ignelater; species Ignelater luminosus. The sequence goes on along the minus strand of VTPC01091258.1, from coordinate 704,794 downwards.
CATCGACAGAATACTTCTGGCAGAAAATAATAGAAAATAAAATACATCGTATCAGACAGAACCTTGACCAGAAATTACCTGCTTTAAGCGGAAGACTTAAATGATACACCACATCCAAGAGACGTAAACAGCAAAACAAAAATTTCAAAACAATTAGAGTACCTACAGAAACCTAAGACAAAATCAAGAAATCACAAAAGCACAAACAGAGAAAACAGGAACACTTCGACACTAACAAAAATTGAACGGTTGTGGGCGTCAATATAGACCAACGAGATAACTCACAATAACGAAGCTTCATCGATAAAAACTGAAACAAACAGCATACCTAAATATGAGATCTCACAAAATAATTATAGAAATGCTGACAGATGTAGTAAAACACATACAGTTGGAAGACAGCTGGCAGTGACAATTAGTGTGCCTTGATATTGTTTTAAATGTCATTTTTCTCATGGAAAAGTGGAGACACACCTGTCAAACAAGAGAGACAAAAATATACGTTAGGTTTCTGCTCGCACCGTGGGTGTAAAGGAAAGAAGAAAAATTTTAACAGTAAATTCTTATTCTATCCTTTCTGTTAGGCTTTTAGTTGAAATTTAAGCTTTAGGTTCAGGTAAGAACATCATTATTTGGGTTATTTACTATTTTTGTCCCCCCCCCCCCCATCTTCCACTTCGAGCTACGGGATTGAACATCTTTCGATTTCTGGCTTATACGGGAATTAGGTCTCTTTTTTAGCTTTTTCCCGAAACAACCCATTTACAAAATATAATTAATAAAGCCAATCACTCCTGTTCTTTTACCGGTGTTAGAATTTTGACACAAGCAAGAAGTGAAACGCTCTGTATACTCTTTTCGTTACGTCTGTTTTCTATGTAGTTTATTGTCATATAAAATAAAAAACGTTGTTTAAGATTAGAAAGAAATCATCTTATTGAGTTTCAACGAAAAAATCTTAAAATAAGAATTATAATCCTAAGAACTTAATGTATGAACTTAACAGTGTTATAAAACTATTAAAGATTTCATTTAGGAAAACAACAATTAAAAGGCCGACTATATCAACGAAGTTATTTATAGAACGATCGCGTGTGTCAATTTTCAAAGTTAATGAATAAATTAAGAATAATCACCAACAGTGGATTTTATCTGATCGGAGAATCCAATTTATTAAATGTATAAATGTCTCATGCCTTAATTTAATCGAAGAAAATTACTAACAATAGGTTATTCTCATATTATACAGGGTGTATTTAAAATGTATGGCATCAATCAGAAGGGAGATAGATGACGATGAATACTCAGATTTGTTTTAATAAACTTTTTTCCAAAGTGCTATACTAGCCGAGTTATTTGCATTTGTACAATCGAGACCGGTCCTGCAACTCCCGTAGTCAATCCTATTGAAAAGAACAAATAAATCTGTCAGGAAATACTTAACACTTTAAAACGTATGTTTGTTATTCTGAGATCTTATTACGTCCTGCACAAATACTACTTGTGATTTGTTAGATGTATCATTATTTCGCCTTTATTTTTCGTTCTTTTAAATATAAACCATTAGCGGTTAGTAAACGGTTTCTAGATCAAAGAATCATGTTCAATTACCTATTACAATTTTATTTTTCTGTAAAATTAGAAAATACCTGTGTAAAATAAGGTTAATATGAATTTATTTAAATTTGGATAAAGATAAAGACTTGAGGGTGTTGCATGCAATTTGTTAAATCCACTAGACAAGACCTTTTTATTGATTTGGTTTAATTTTCCATGTTTGTACGAAGTGTCTTGTAAATACCAATAAAAGCTTCAGGTAGCAACCTTCATTAGCGTTTTAAGGTGACAGAACTGAAAACGCAAGTGTCCCAATGTACTTAGTTTCATCACACATACTAAAAAGAGAAATTTAAACTTGGCAACGCTGCTGCACACCGGCGAACGTATGTCCTTGCAAGGAGGCTTTGAATTTGGAAATTCATCGAATCGGTAGGCTAATAAAAGTAATTTACAGAATAAATTGTTGCCATTTTTCTTAGTTGGGTCAAAAACACGTTATCGAAAAAAAACAAGCATAGTTAGTTTACGGTTACAAATCACTGATATTCCTACTGTCTTTTAAAGTTATTACAGTTTTTTTGTTTTACCTTTTTTACCTTTAAATATGGTTTATAATTTTTGTAATCGTTTACATAAAATAGAAAACAACATTAATTTACTGTAAATTTTGCGGTTAGCTTTGACAGAGGTCAAATTGGGTATATAACCAAAAAAACTTATACGTTTAGTTACATATATCGATATAACGATTACAAATCATTATTTACAAAATCTGAATGTTCTTGTCTTTCCACTAGCCATAACCTTCTTTCGTAATTTTCTTCAAACAAATGCTACATTTTCGTTTTGTGATATGAATGTCGTCTGGTTTCGTTTGCTCTTGAAATGCTGCATATGTTCGTCTATCTACGATCTGATAATGTTATTCAAACTGCACGAACTGTCATCATTTGACAAAATAAAAGCTTTCAATTTATTTTGATGCCATGAATTGACATAGTTGTCATATTTATTATTTAACATAAATTTTTTCTCTAACATTATTCTCAAAAAGGATACTGCTGGTTAAATTAACGTTTTGCTTGTAAATTTTAATTACAAGCAATTGAAACCTAAGTATACTAAATTTAAACAATATCACATCAGTAGTTTCTGAGTTACAGTAAAGAATAGAAATGGAAAAGAAAAGCCCGCAACTTCTTGAGAAAGCAATTTCGCTAATTGCAAGTTGGGCTCGACGTATTTTGACCCCAGGAATCTACCCTTAAATGTTGTCCCTTTACTTTACGGACACTCTGTATAAGTGCAATTTGAAAACATTGTCGATGATATTACAACTCTAACAAATATTAAGCTGTACATGCTATACATGCTGGGGCGCTTTTTATAACATAAACGGTAAATTATTCTGTTAGGTAAAATCACTTAAAATTAATTCTTCTGTATGCCTATTTCATTTCTATTCAGTTTTTAATAATGATCAACTAAAAGAAGCTGTAAAACACTACTACAGGGCCTTTGCTTATGCAAACAGGATTATTCCTACATTATTTGATAAAATTCAGAGACCTTTAATCGAGAACAGTCGCAGCGCGTATAGAAACATTCTAAACTGCCATAGTAGTTTACGTTTTAACAGTGTTGTGCATTATCTAGATTGTTCTATCTGGATAATTCCTGTAGATAAAAAACGTTTATCTATTATCTTATCTAGATGTATCTTTATTAAACCATCTCTTATCTGCATTTAGATAAAACGAATTACGTTAAATACTAGACTATTTTTTTTGTAATTATAATTTTTCATTTTTCTTTGTTTTCTTGCACATTTCGGTGCTTAATTTTTATTTCTTAAGTTTGGTAGTATTTTAATTTTCCTCCCATCGAGCGCTTGTTTTCCCAATTTAGTTCAAGTATGGGGAGTACACGTGCATTGTGCATTCGGTTAACTCTAATGAAAAATCTAGGATTTGACCTGAATAAGGCTATTTTTGATTTCCGCATTGTTACTTACTTTTTAAAATAAATTTGGAATTATCGGTACCCAACACTGCATTTTAACTTTTTAAGTGTTGGATGCTACTATGATTATAGTGCATGGTCGCTGGACGCTAGTGATTGACTGAACATAAATACACGTTTATTCTTTTCACTACCACAGACCTATAAAATGTTTCTTTCGTATATTTTAATCGATTTAGACTCCTTTAGATTAAGTTTAAGAATTATATTTCCGTATATTGGCCTCCACCTGCTTTATATTTTTGATTAAGGTTAAAATACGGAATACGTAACAAGTTTACAATTTCTCACGCAAACTTTGTCTTGAACTTGAAACAGAAACGAAAACTTTGGGAGTCAATACTGTCATCTAAATTTCATATAATTTTGGTTGGTATAAGTAAACCTACATAATCTATATGTTAAACCACATAAATACCAGCATGAAACATGTAGGTAGTTTCTTCTCCTTAGAATCATCAATAACTACTATACATGAAAACCTTCCGCTTTACGTTTACGTGACTATGGCTAACAACTTTTATTGAAAAGAACTCCTAGCTATTATCGACTTTTCTAGCTGTTGGTGTTGAAATATTGCATTATAGAGGAAACAAAAACAAATTTACCATATATAAAAAATATATCATAGTAGCTTAATTTATGAATATATTAATGTAGTAAGGGGTGATTCTTTAACCGAATGCTATTTACAAGTCTCTTTTACATCGATTTTAAATAAATTGCGGTTATGTTTATATTTTACATTGTAACTTCACATAGAAATTTATAATTTTGAAGATAATATAAAAGAAATCAATAAGAAAAAAATAATAAAAGAAGACTGTACCTTTTCTTTATATCACCTAATCTAATTAATTAAATAACTTTTAAAAGTTAGAAGAGCTTTTAGCTAATATAAACTTTGAAGAACAAATCCTAGACTTAGCAGTAATTGCGTTTTTCGTTTTCCAATGCTTTATTTTTAGAATAACTTAATTTTGACTTGCAATGAGATCCCTAAAAAGAATTTTAGTCAGCACCACTTGACACCTAAGGGTTCTTCTCAAGAGTATTTACTCTTCTTTAAATGGCAATTAAAATCTACTTAAAATTCAACTCGAGTGTTTTCGACGTAAATATTTAAAAAGAAAAACTGTTTGATACTTGAAAAGTATATTATGTTTCTTGTGTTAAAATTAAATTAAAACATTAATCTTCTAAAACATAAAAGTTTTATGAAATCAGTAAACCTATATGTTTCTTGGAGAAAATCAGAAATGAAGGTAAACCTCCTGGGATTGACCCGGGTAAAGACGTTGAAGCATCTAAACTGTTGCAGATGATATAAAATAAACTCCGTTGCGTCCTTGAGTCTTTTTTTTGAAGTTCCTGTAATCCTTAAGAGATCTTAAAATGTGAACGACAGTTTCAAAGAATTTTCTAAACTTTTTATTATTTTATTTTTCCTTGGGAATCGTTCCCAGTATTTATGTGTTTTTCAGCACCTTTCAGGCGTGAGTTTGAGAGTATAAACAATAACTATGAGCGATAGTAAAATAGTGATAAATGGTATCCAATCGTCAGAAATTCCAAATCATCTACAAGAAGTAATCGACAAAGTGTTTGAGTACGAAATCACCATAAATGATAAATTGAATGGGTTAGAGTTTAAAGTCATATTTACAAAACTAAAAGAATGAGACAAGTTATTGCTCTCCTAGAACGTTTCTGTAGATTTTATTTGAAAAAGGGATAACATAACTATAATAAAGCCAATACAAAACGCCAGAAAAAATATAAAATTTTTATATCTAACCACTTTTCTATTAATAGTAAATGACGGCTTTAAAAGAATGGTTTGGCAGTAACAACCAAACATTGATAAAACCAAAGCACTTTATTTCACGTCAAAGAATCATAACGTAACAACACAAAATACCTTATCACTTGCCAAAAAAATTGTTGAATTTGTAAATAACACAACATTTCTAGGTGTTACAGCAGACCGTTCTTTAAAATAAGACAAGCATATCCAGACAGTATCTTGTAAGTTAGGTTCTCCGTACACGGCATAGTACTCAAAGGTATTATTAGCAAGGGAAACCTAGAAACAGGTAAAACTGTTTATTATGCAAATTTTGAGTCACGTTTCCGTTATGGAATTATCTTTCGGGGTTTTTCTAGTCAAGAAATTCTTTTGTTAATATTTAAAATTCAAAAAATACAACAACTGCATAAAAGACAATGTTAGCTGTAAGCAACTGTTTAGGAATATCAAGATTTTAGCTTTATCAAATATTCTAATACCAGATCTACATAATTTATCTTAAGCAATTCACTTATTCTTGCCTGGTTGTTCCTATGAAACAAGAAATCATAGCAACTTTCTTATTATATATATTATACTTTACAATCACTTGCCTGTTTTTATAATAATCTCTAAAACCATATATCAAAGCAGGTATTCAAATTGTTTAGCACAGAAATAAAGAAAAATTAGAATGAAAAGAAGTCTTCTCAAAAAAATAAATCAAGTAAGTCACCATGTCAAGACTTAAACAGAAAACAGATTATGAACTGAACATTTTTAATTTTGTACAGGTGGATGTTACGTTTGTGGAGCATGCCATACAATTTTTAAAGTCCACATCAAGTGTAGGCCCTGACTGTATTTCAACATACATTATAAAAGATTGTGCTGAGATTTTGAAATCTTCACTTACAAGTATTTTTAATATGTCCATACGTGTAGGAAAGTTCCCCAGCAGTTGGAAGCTATCAAAAGTTATTTCAATCTATAAAGGATGGGAACCAACGAATAAATGTGACTACAGACCAACTTCAACTTTCAAAAGTCTTTGAAAGGATATTATATAATCAAATATACGAGCGTATAGAAATTTCTCTTTTTGTACCTCAACGCTGATTCAGAGAAAAAAGAAGTACTGTTATTAATCTAGCAATCTTCTTAGAATATGTAACGCTAAACACTAATGGTGAGCAGGTGTGTTGTGTAAAATATAAGTAAAGCATTTGACTGTGAATTTTCAGATTATTATTCGAAAATTGCTTAAATTTAGATTCAATGGTAGTGCAATAAAGTTAATAAAGTCATACTTGAAAGATAGGAATAACTATGCTGTAGTGAACGAAATATCATAATCTACATTCAGTCCGATTTCAGGTGTACCTTAAGGGTCGTGTCTTGGCTCGCTTCTGTTCAACATGTTTATTAATAATTTACTAGACTGCAGTGTCCAGTTCTCAGTGTTTACTTTATGCTGATGACGTTCGAGTTTTCTCGTCTGTGAATAATGTGGCGGACTGCAGTACACTACCGGAGGACATAAATAGTACAATTGGTTTAAAGATAATGATTTACTATTAAACACTGATAAATGCTGTATAGTAAAGCAAAAACTACCATTATCTATAACTTTACAATAAATAATGAGTTATTAACAGAAGATGGTCAAGTAAAGGATCTAGCAGTATTGTTTACTTACATTTGATGTTCATATAAAGGAGATTGTTGCAAAAAGTTATACAACTTTATTTTTTTTAATAATGTCAGATTGCTATGTACACTATTTTTTATACAGGGTGTCTATTTACAACTTTTAATGAGCTGTAATTTCTTAAAAAAAAGGTATCGTAAAATGCTCAAAACCGTTTTGACAGTATGGAGGGGGAACCTAAATGGCCTTCTAAATATGGCGTCACCCTAACCCCCCGCTCACCAGCATCCCATAACTTTAAAATCTTAGATAGCAGCTCCTCGCATGTAACACATCGTTGGAAAGCTCTTGAGAAATGCTTTTGATTGATACAATACAAAGGTAATTTTGGGTAAGTAATTATTAACTGATTCAATAATAAGGTGTAGGGATCATTGTGAGCTACATAATTAAGATCAGAGTTTGCTTACGTTTACTGTAGAGATTAAGAATGGAGTGAAATGGCGTTTCAAAAAACAAAACAATAGTTTTTCAACAAACGTCATTATTTGACATTTTAAAAAAATATTCTTTTGTTTTCTGAAATGTCGTTTTACATTCTTTCTTTCTTTCTTTGTTTATTGAAAATAAATTGAATTTTAATCAGGCAATTATAACACTAAGCTGCAGATTTAGGTATAATAGTTTGTTAATGACTTTTGAAATCGCTTGATAAATAGTTTTCAAATTCAGATAAATAGCCCTTGGTGGTTTCATTACATTTCATTGTTTAATATTCTTCTGCAGTCATCATACGAAATCTGTAAAGTCGAATATTATAATGGTGTACACGTTGGCAGAGAGAGTTGAAATAATTTTTATCCATGGGGCTGAGAACCACTGTGCATTAAGAACAGCTACTGTTTTTAATACTAAACATCGCAGAAAAAATGTCAGTCATACTACTATTAATCTCGAAATGTGAAGAAACAGGATCAACAGCAAATAAAAAACGTGCAAAACCACGAATATTTGATTGATTGAAAGTTTTGGGACAGTTTACAGTGACTCCAGAATTATCTCAATTTTATGAAGAGATGGCCGAGAAAATTCGAACTATCCCGGAATTGGTGAAAAATATTTGTTTGATAGCCCCAGAAACTTAACGTGTGGGCGGATATTCTTGGAGATGCAGTTATCGGTTCTCTCTTTATTAAACAAAATTTGTATGGAGAAGTCTATTTAAAGTTATTGTAAAATACGACCGAACATCTTATCGTTCAGGAGGTGGAGATCCAGAAGATGTGGATGGAAACATAAATTTGCGTGAAGACTTAATTCATTTGCAGCAAGACGGGGCACCACCTCACTACGTTGTGCTCGTTCGACAGATTTTCTCATCAATGGATTGGCAGAAAAAATCCCATAGAATAGTCAGCAAGATTGCCAGATTTGATGCCTCTGGATTGTTTCCTCTGAGGGCGTTTAAAGTCGGTGGTTTATAAAACCCAACCAGAATCACTTGAGGATCTGCATAACCGTATCATTCGATAATGTCGCTTACTTCCTAGGGCTGCGTTCGAAAATGTGAGAAAGGAGTTTCAGAATCGGTTATACTACTGTTTAGAAAAGAACGATGAATATTTTGAACAATTTATTAAATAAAATGTTATATTTTATATGCAAAAGTAGTAATAAATCAATAGCAATTGTCTGGGGTTATTTAATCGAATTAAGTAGCTCACAAAGATTTCATCACCTTATTATTAAATCAGTTAATAATTACTTACCCAAAATTACCTTTTTATGGTATCAATAAAACGCATTTTTCAAGAGCTTTCCAAAGATGTGTCACTTTAGCTAAAAGGAGAGATGTTACTGTCATACCTTTTATATACAAATTGTTAAATAATTATATTGACACTTCATTGTTACTAAAACTAATCAATCCTAGGGTACCTAAGATGCAATTAAGGCATATATATGTTATACTCCTCTTACATCGGCTTCAATAACAGCTAATCATATATTGATATATTTTATGACTCATGTATAACGGTTACTAAAAGCTATCTTGTTGCAAACCACTAGTGATTTATTAGAACATGTAGTGGTGTACACTCTAGACGTGGATACACAATGAGTCTAAATTAGTGGATATTGTTGAGTTACTGGGAGTCTATTAGATGGTGGTAAGAGAGATGTGCTTGTTTTGTGTTGCATTGATTACAACCAATTTGGATTTTTAACATGTGTTATGTTACTGTAAGATATTTTTATAGAGTACTATTACTATTATTATTATTATTATTATTATTATATTTAAGTAGAGTTAGTGCTACATTAAAATATTTTTTATGTTCTGTTTTACCAGGTACATGTAATGGTCAGTTTTAAACTGCCGTTTATAGACTGAATACTCAACATACTTATTATTATTATTTTTATATAAATTCTCAGTGAGTTATTTTTAATATGCTATTACGTAACGTTCTGGTGACAGGATCGAATTCTACTTTATCACATATTTATTTGGGGTATTAGGTCTTTTGGTATTGTTGAAAAACCGCAAACGTAAATCGTATAAAGCGCGTAAAAGAGAATTTTATCAAATAAATACAGAAAATCAAAGTAAAAGCGTCCGATCGGTTTAGGAAGACAGTCACAAACTTTCTTAAGGAAACCTCGATGATAAGCAAGTCAATTTCCATTCAGTGATCTATCAAAAAGCTCTATTACGAAATTCAGTAGATGTATTACTGTAATTTAGCACGAGCAGAAACTTATTTGGTAGTAATCCTTTAGACAACTTTGTAAGTGGAAGCTGAACTGTATAATATCTGATGGCATAGTAAAATCCTCTGACGAATTCGATAGGATGTGTTGCGTGCATTTGAATTGAAAATAATTAAATCGTGTCAAAATCCTAACAAGAAATTATAATCGAAGAAATAATAATTAGCTGTAAATTCCATTTTTTTCATTGTTTTTCTCGTTTTCTATCCAACATAAAACGTTGATCCAATGGATTGTCAGCACCTAAGGGCTTTGGTTGCTTACAGAGTCCTTTAACAATAATTGAGATATTAATGATATCTTCCTTGCGTGACTGTCGGGAGCAAAATCATTGGGCCTTATGGTTGCCTAGAGCGCGACTTTACTCTGAACCATTAAGGTCTTTAAAATTTAAATGATAAATGTCCACGAACAATGTTTATAACAAGTTGTCGGTAAAGCGATCTATTATATAATTATAATATTAAATGTAAAGATGAAGATAAATAACATTGTTATTTAATTATTTAGATAATAATAGCAAACGGATTTGAGTAAAACCACAGCAGTTTAAAGTTTCGAAAGCAATTGAAATTTTGCACAAAACTTCAAGAAGTTACAAACGAACAAAATATGATCTATGGAAACAGCGACGTAAATATAATTTTAGCCCGTTATCGTATAACACACCGTGTAGCATGCAGGTACTTTAATTTACTTAGGTAACGTAGCAGTCATCGCCCACCTAAATAATATTCAAAATTCAAATTCGTTTAAATATAAAACTAAATAATATTTATGAATGAAACTTTTTGTATAATTACACAGCTTAACAAAATAAAAAAAAAAGTTTTGTTGCCATTGCTATTTCTGCGAATTTTTACGATTAAGAACACACAATTTACAAATAAAGTCATGAAAGTATCAGATTGGCTCCAGTTTTTGTGTTATGAAGTATGCCTGCAAGTCCGAATAATATTTAACATTTTAACTCTGCTCACGTGTTAAAACGCGCTTAATGTGCATTCATTTCGCGCATCCATGCATCGCGTGGCAGCTCATGTGACGATGATTCTCCTGACGTCTCTAACCTCATGTGACAGCTAAAGTATTTAGTTTTTCATTAAGATTGAAGGACACTTAACGTGCTTTCTGGTAAGTTATGATCAAGACTTTGTTTATAATTTATTTATTGATTTTTATAATAAAAATTATTCATAGAAATATGAGTTCATCAAGAAAAAGATGCAAATGTCATCCTGATATGTTTTGCTACATTTGTAATGTGTCTATAACAGCAAAACAGAGACGAAATATCACAGACTTTAGAAAGGAGATTTATGCTCCCTGTACAAATCAAAAAACAAGATAAGTCATGGGTTCCTCATAAGGTTTGCAATTTTGTATTGAGTCTTTGCGCTTGTGGAAGAAAAGGAAACGCTCAGGATTAAACTTCGGTACGCCTATGATCTGGAAGGAGCCTACGAATCATATCGGTAATTGCTACTTTTGTGTAGTAAAAGTCAAAGGCCTTAATCGGCATGAAACATGGGAATATCCGGATATAAAGTCGATACAACGTCCTGTGTTACACAACGAAGAACTGCCTCGACCTATTTACGGCTCACAGCCAGAGCGTACACCGTCAGAATAAATGGTATTACCAGGCTCACGGGGTTCAATACAATCTGTGGGTACAAATGGAAGTGAATATGCAGGAGAAAGGTCAGCGCACAGTTGTTTTCTCAAAATGAACTTAGCGATTTGATACGAGATCTGAATTTATCAAAACAGGCATCGGAACTATTAGCGTCCAGACTAAAGGCAAAGAATCCATTGTGACCAAAAGTAAAGATTACAGCATATAGAACAAGAAAAAAAGAGATTTTACCATATTTCAGTGACAATGAAAAGCTTGTCTATTGTAACAACATCGTAAAGTTACTTCTAGACATGGGTTTATCTGAATGTAAACCTACTGTTTGGCGATTCTTTATTGGTAGCTGCAAAAGAAGTTAAAGTGGTTTATTGCACAATGAAAACCGATATGCATCCATCCCAATTGCTCATTCAACCAAACTAAAAGAAGAATAAGAGAATATTAGATTGGTTTTGCAAAAAATTAATTACTACGAACATCAATGGTCGATTTGTATTGATTTAAAAATGGTCAACTTCTTACTTGATCAGCAAAGTGGATACACAAAAAATATCGATTATTTAAAAAACTAGAGCCAATTTCACAAAACCAATGGTGGTTTTATAATTGTTAACATAAAATCATCCTAGAATCACTCTTATATCAAGGGCAACAAAATCACTGTTGACCATTGTTATGTATCGTATACATAAACGGCATACATACTCAATACTTTCAATTACTTCAATTTTCAAGTTTTTAATAAATCAAAATCATAAATCTTATTTAATTTCTAGTTTTTGCAATAAACTTTTTATTCCATTTATTTTGCCATATAAACCAGAACTACATGATGTGTGAGCCTTGCTTAACTTGTCCATTTGCTTGCTGTACCCTCACTCCATTTCACGATCCGCGCTGGTACGAAAATCTTCCATCAGCACAGCAGCTTGAACAGAGCCAGGGTATACTCATCCCTCAACCTGTTCGTCGGTTGCCATTCATTTGAGAATGTTAAGGTCACTTGATTCCTAACAGACAGACAGAATTTAGACCTATATCTACAGTTAAGGAAAAAGCCAATTCTTTGTAGTCGAAATAACCGCACTTTATACTTCCATTGTACGCAAGGTACGCAACAACCCAATATTTTTATCAAGAGATTTTAAATAAACTCTCAATTACACCTGTAAATCCAAAAAACTTAAAATAGAAAACGAGAAAAACGTAAAAGCGTAATGCAAAATGAAGTTAACAAATAGTTGGCATGCATTTTACTGTCATTCCGCCATTTGTGTCTTGCTATAGCAACATGAAAAGTTACAACATTTATATGAAAACAAAAAAACATAACCTTGTTTGATCCGCATTGAAGATATTGCAAAAAATGACGTTAGCACAAGTAAAATGGAACTTTCTGCAAACTTATTGCAGCTTATGGTATATAACATAATCACAAGTACTTAACTTTCATTAAGCATTATTAATATTGTCAGTCCTCTCTTGTCCATAGTATAATTGTCTACCATATGTCTGTTTAGTGTCAGTCAAGTCACAAGCTACAGATTTTTCATGGCCTCCTTAATAAAATGTTTGTTATTAGTCTATGCTGGTCGATATCTTCTAATCTCAAAGAATACTCTTTAAAGATAGATCACAACAAACTTGTATTTCTTATTTAGCATGGATCAAGGTCATAACCAATAATACCTAGTTCATATCTTAAAAAAACAAGAATGTATTTAATACTTACATAATTCATGAAATAAAATAAATAATAAAGTAGACAACTATGTATAGATAGCAAAGTACGCAAGAATATATCTTCCATTTGTTTCTATCTCTTTAAATAAGCAAGACTACCTTGTGCTAAAAATAAGAAAAAAACCTACTGTTGCAGAATTATTACGCAGGAAGCCAAATGTTACAGATAACACAGTGCACTTTATACACTTACAATGAGATCATATCGAATTCGTTTAATTCCGTTTCGTCTAGAAACCTCTTATTGCTGTTTCTTGTTGACCTGTCCTCGGGTTTTAACTTTAACAGGTAAAATTGTAAAATCGATCTTTGAACTAGCTTAGTTGCCCTGAAATGCCTTCTCAATAATATTACGTGTCGTCGATTTTCATATTAATACTAGAATTCAGTTATTACACAGCCATTTGTTTAACGTCCAGCATGTTTAAGAGCAAAAAATATTTTCTATGCATGTCTGAAAGGAAAATGCTATTGCAACTTAATTTGTAAAACATTCTTATTTGAAAACCATGACTTTACTCAAAAAACCACCCTAGAATCTGAATTACTGTAAGACGTCTTCAGTGAAAGACATGCTCAGTGAGTATTTTCCAAATTGTGTGCACAGTTCTTTTAAAATATTTTCCAACTATTTAAATGCTTTTTAGGGCTATACAGACTTAAATTGAATAGTACCTACTAGGAATGAAACTTTTTCGTGTAAGGCAGGGACAGACGGGATATAAAAGATTATTCTGTAATAAATAATCTTACAATATGCAGGTGTTTCTAATTAAAATTGTATATTAGAAGCTTTGTTCATACTCTGGGAAGCATCATACTAATCACACGAAGAGCTAATAAAAACGACGGAACCATGATCTTTTAAAATGTAAAAGTTTTTTTAAAGAATTCAGAACTTTAGATTTTTATTAAAATACATTTAACCAAAGAAGGTAAATAGAGAATTTTAGAAATTCTTAAGGATGAAAAAATCAGAATACCGACGGACTGAATTGCAGAAACATTTACTTTTTTCACTTCTAGGATTCCATGATTCAACTTAATAGTAAATTGGAAAACTTAAAAATCTGCCCATAAAACAGATTACCATTTGAGCAGCCACATCTGATCATTTATAAATCGATCTTTAGATTTCCGTCGAATGACAATACATAAATACTATCTATCTTAAGCAAAGTTGTAAACATTGTTTATAGTTAGTTATTCTGGATAATCATGTTTGAGATATGTATGGACTGATTTTTAAAATTTCCTTACATACTGCTATACTAAGAAAGCATGTATTTTAATAAAAAAAAAAACCAGGAAGTTTCTTATTTCTCATTTCGGAATTTTCCGAAAATTTGTGTAGTTATACCCCCCCATCCCTAGTATAGCTCTAACACAGGCATTTATTATTAACATTCTCGATTTTTAACCCTCACTGTCAAATTGAACTATTTACACTTCATATACATTTTGTCTAGCAATCGATTCATATCTCAGTTGATCATTTCCATTATCAGTTGTTTCATGTACGCCGTCTACATCTTTAGGTAGGTATATTGTGGTATATTGCACTAATCTCCATGTCAACATGCAACACTCCTATTTATAGCCATTTGGCTAGGGAGATTGTATTGGCCAGCTCAAATCGTAAGAATGGAATTGACAGACAATAACATATGATCTTGTGCCTAGTGACTCAGAAGGCTTACCACATGTATCTTCTCCGTGTTGGAATGTTTGCTATGGACTTCTCTTTAAGTGAATTGAAAAAACTGTTTAGAAAACAAACACTTCATGGATAATAAAACTTACACAGTGGAAACAACTGCAATCCTATCAAAAAGCAATTTACTGTTACATTTTTGGTTTGCTCCAAATACTTCATAATGTGCAGATATCATGTACATATTTTTACAAAAAGGAAATAGCAGTAATTGTTTTTAACAAATAATCCCCACGAACATATAATTTCAAATCTCCATGTTAAAACTCTTTCAGAAAGGTGTTAGAATTCTTCAAATTAGTTACTATGTAGATCCGTGGCCTCAGTGCATTTTAAACAGCTATGTTACCAATTCTTTAAGAAAGGTTAAACATACTTATTAAAAAGAGGTGTTACGTTATGCATATAAAAATAAGTTGTATTTTGTACTAGCTCTTGTAGTCATATTGTTAATTTTCTTTTTTGTTAAACTATCGCAATACCTAGGTCTGGTTACTTGACTGAATAAAACAGAAGTATTTTGAGTTATAAACCTTTCAGACTTAGTTTGCGATAGAGACTGACGCCATAATTATCATAACCTGAAGACCATTCAGATTTACAAGCACAATTCAATCGCTTTAGGTAAAGACAAGACTCATGCAGTGTGTTATAAAATTTCTGACACAGTCTCAAATATTCCCTGTGCGGAAGATAGAAGAAATACTATTTAAGATACAAGGTTAAAGTTAGGTTAGAGTAAGTAAGAATCAGAATAAAGTTATATTTAAGTTACAGTAAATTTTGAGATTGTGTTAAAATTAAAAGGTTTGTTGATTTAAGTGCGGAAAGTAAAATTCTTAAAATATTGTATTTTAAAATGATTCTGAATTAAGTGAAGTAATTGTATATTGTCTGTCACAGCATTCATGTACTTTGAAACACCTTAAAGAATAACTAAAGCAATGCTCGACACGGTTGACTCTTAAAGGAGAAAAAATATCTTAAATTCACGAAAGCTATAGGAATTACCTTGGTTATCTATTGACTAGGAGAAAAAGCTGTTAAAGTATCATTTTCTGTATTGAGACGGTTAGAATAAAGGAGTATTTGCTTGAAGGATTAAAAACGGAAAGAAAACATCTTTTGCAGTTCATGTATCTGTGTTGTATCGGTTAAAGAGTCCTCTCAGGATTTTTCAAGGCATTTAGGTGATGCCGAAACAAATGTCGAAACCATCTAGGCTTCATTTGTATACGTCAAGATCATGCAAAAAGTTACCTACTTTAACGAGATTTATGCTAAAGCAATTTCGATAACATAATGACAAAAGTCTAGAAAGATTACTTTTACTACTTTTGGAATTTTAATAAAATTTCTTAGAACACTTTACAAAATGTTGACCATTATTTATTATATCAAAAACATGTGTAAATAGATTCAGCTTGGCCTTCTATTTTGGAAAAATTGGGCATTTTTGAGATTCTCTTAAAGCAAAATGACATATGAACGGAAACAGAATTAAAAGCAAAATTAGATTATTAAAAAATATGCACAGGTACTATTTAGAAAAGTAAAATTGATACAAATTCATAATTAAGACTCATCGTCTACTCCAAAAGCTTTAAATATGGGAGAATTGTATAACGTACCCCTAGACAGATCTGTTTCGACCTTTTTCTGGTCTCATCAGTAGGGGATAACGTTTTACAATTCTCACATACTTCATGCTGCCCAATATATAGAGCTATAAAAATGACCTGCTTAGCATGAAGCTTTAGCGGCGACATCTAATAATCGTCACTAGCAAGCACACAAGATGCAAGGGTCAGAATGGCCCGACTAGCCACATTTAACCTATACAACAAATTTAAAAATACTGCCACTAAGACTGAAAGTGACCTTGAGAATGCCACTTAGTCGAAAGATGACAAACATGATGTTATTTCAATATTCCAGATTTTCTATTTTAAAGTATAAGAAAATGGCGGTCTGTCTCCACTTCTCGTTGACATCCTGTATAAGTATATTTTCTCGTAGAACAAATAAAGATTATTACTTGTAAAATTCCAAAATAACAACAAACTGTCGATAACATCAAAATCAGATAAACGTCTCATTTAAAACAAATGCGATATATCCGTATGGAATCAAAAAGCAATCGTAAAGATATTTTTTAGATATCCAGAAAAATCCGGTTTTAAAGAAAATCGAAACACTAATAGATTGATCTTAAAACAGACGACTTGTTTCAGTTTTAACCTATGTATACTTCGTATCGCTCAGTTTACGAGATCCCAATTTGGAACACAATAGGTTATCAGCCTGTATAACTATTGAGTGCTTATACGATAACCAGACAATAAGACGAAAATACATAGATGATTCTTATTTTATAGATAGATAAATTAAACATTGCACATAAATTAGATCTATTCGTAGAATAGTCAGTTTTGTATTATAAGACTTTGAGTGAGAGGGTAGTTAAGTCGAGTTGACCGCGGTCAGTACTAGGGTAGGTGAACGCGTCAACACATTCAAAGTCACAACTCGCTGGCATTTAAAGGAGAGGGTGGAAGATTAGCACCTGCTGAACCCTCCACCTATTCTATAATATGCACCTATATAATAATAATTATATAATGTAGGTATAATAGAGTAAATAAATATTATTATTATTATTATTAACACTGTTTTTTTAAAAAAATTAATATTCAACAGGTAGAACAAGACAGTACACGTTTCTTCCTGGTAATCTTAAAAACGTTCACTAAAAACGTAAAATTGACTTATGTACATATGAAATTCTTGGGATCAAATTTGTTAAGTCAATATCCATAACTTGCTTTTTTGTACAACCTATTAATTCCAATTTAATCTTTTCTCTTCTTTTTCTTTTACCAGATTTTTAATTAGTTTATCTTTAAACTATGTTTATTAAATCATTCAGTGACAGTAACAATATGTTTTGCGTTTCACCAACCTATCATAATGCACATTTACCTTCGTCTTATTATATAATTTCGTTAAAAGTTGGACAATACATTTTGTAAATGATAAAAATAAGTAAAACCAAAAGTCAAATGCACGTTGAAACATAATCTTATTTTAGTTCTCGAGTAAAACCTGCCCTATTAGAAAATATCAGGTTTCACTTTTGCATTAAGTAATTGGGATAATTTGTCATCCGTATAGAGTAGTGTGAAGGAAATGATGTAGATGGTATGTGTGCAATGTAATATAGGCATAAAATATCTATAACTTCCGGCATAACGTTCAATTTTAAGGGTGACCTAGATGTTTACGCTAATAACGATCCCCCATTTAGCTTATATATTCGTCGTTCTAATGTTACATACAGACCCCCTAACTTAGAGTAGATTGCCCTAGTTACTAACTCTATTGACAGTGAGGGTTTCGAAACTTTCGTGCAAGATGTACAGACCGCACCGACTCATTTTAATTTAATGATCAAAGCGATTAGATCTTGGGAAATTAGTTTGATCTCTGTTTAGTTGACTGTTTAAAAATGTAGTTTTAGGCGAGCTTACTTAAATACGTTATACAATACAGTATGTATCTATTCGTGTAATTCGGTCTTAATAAGCAACATAAAAGGTTCTTTGGTTGTATTGTTCAAGTTCAAGAAGGTGTGATAGATCTGGTCATACGATCTAACGACAGGGTTGCATCGCCATTAAATTATCTATTATGGATCTTCTGTCTCTATGGCTGGTTAAAGAAAATATTTAGTCGCGCGGAAATGCGTTTACGTGAGCATATCTCTCAGGAAATAGTACGATTCTTTTATTTTAAATAATGATAAGATAAGTAACAATTATTTATCGTTGTGTCTTACTAGATGGGTTGGTGAACGGTGGTCATTATAAACACAAAAACAATAATTAAAGATAACGGTAATTAAATAATTACTTTTTAAATTAGCCTTTAAAGAAATACAGACAGATGTGCAACGATGAATCAACTTCCAATTAGAAAAGATAAATAAATTTTTTAGACTAAGAAGAACCTTTACAAGATCAGTGTTTCAAAAGGAAAGACGTACACAGAATATCTCTACAATTTTTGTTAAGATGAATATTACAATGAAACCAATCTGAGAATCTACATTTTAAAAAAGCTTCTTGAATTTTTTGTAAACTTCATAAAAAACAGCAAAAGGTAGATCTAAACATTTTTGACTATAACAAATAATGTAACTTTACCAAGAGAGAATACTACAAACGAATGAAAATCAGCAATGACGTCTTTGGCTGTTAAGTTCAAATTGTGCATTGGAAACAAAAGGTATCTAGTGATACTGTAATAAAAAGAAAAAGCAGAAAAAAGCAAGTAGGTAAAGATCAAGTTTAACTTTTTCATCACTGAAATCTTATACGGTTCTAAATTTCAAAACTAAATAGGTACCTCAGCGACGACGATGAAATCGTCCGTTAAATACTATCCAAAAACTTCCAAATAAATTAACAACCAATATTGAAATTGTTAAATAATACTCTAAAACTTTTACTTTTCTGCTAAAACACCATCAGGCTGTTTTTACAACAAAGGTCAGAAATGTTGCAATAATAAAATTCGCGACAACAGTCAGTTTGTCGAATTCCACTGACGTTCTCACATGTTGTGAAAATACAAAAACTATGCAGCTTGATGGAAATCGAGCAATGCTAAACATTAACACTTAATGAAATTCCCAATTTATTTGTAGGTGTCCAGCATAAGATACAGTTTGTATAATGCTGTTTTAGAACAACGCTGATAAATGTTTAAGTTAGAAGCAGTGTAAGACAAACATTTCTTCTAAATGGCATTTTGTTTGATTTCATTTGGTTTAGGAGTTGCTGATATTTAGGTAATCATAGGTTATACAGTCATTGTTTGTAAACATATTAAGAAATTGAATTGTTCACTAGATAGAATGGCAGACCAAATCAAGAGCACCCTGTTTATTTCGGCATTTGTCAATTCCTTCTTAAACACTGATTAATGAGTACATGGGCTTAGCGTTATTCAAGCTGCTCTATTCAACGTTATTCAACTATTTGTTATCAGATTTTATCAGTTTTCCTTAGATTTGTCATTTTTCTTCTGACAACTCTAGTTAGTTATTATAAAGATAAACTCTAGTTATTACTGTAATGTATAGGATGATCGAGAAACGGAAATTGTAATTTTTATCGATTTTATGAAATAGAACACACCTCCTGAACATCAAGATTTAGTTTGCAGTTGCTGATATTATAATTCAACTTGACTAATGCGTTTGTTCAGATATATCAATTCACATTTGGCAATATGGCAAGTCATTTTGCAATCACTTCATATAATAATGGGGTATAGTTCTAGACCAAAGAAACAGTTCTTGATGAATGTTTACATTGTTTTTTCAAGTAGGAGAACTTAAAAAAATCTTATAAAATTTAAAGCTATAATAATAATCAGTACTGAATAAGAGAACTAAAAAGGTCAAACTCCATTTATGACAAAAGCGTTCAAGTGACCTAGTCTTGAACATTCTATATAATGAGCAATACAACTTTTGTAAATAATACTTCAATATTTTTCATAAATAATGACTGTGTGAGTCAGTTTGGTTACCCCCACAGCTTTAAATATTATTATTTACTCAATCCTAAACAAATTGTAATTGAACAAGATGCGATTTAAGAGAAAATGTTTGTTTCGTTAAGACGAACCTCTCCTGGAAATTGTTGTTCCTATTTCAAAACACCGAAGCATCCCAAAACTATAATAACTACTTGAAAGTGGAAGATTGAACCTGTCGTTAAGTTAGACGTCCAAGTAGGTTGATGGTAATAAAAGAAGCAAGAGAGAAGATTATTGTATATAGCATAGTATGCAGACTGGGTAAAATGTTTCGTTCTATATCGAAAAACCAGTATCGAGATTATCATTGATGTCAAGAATAATTGTCAAATACTTAGAAATATATCTAGTAAATAACAAATTCTCACACAGAAAAACAAAAAAAGATCGAATGAATTGAAGTCAGCATGATGACAATGTTAGTATCTAAAAGATTTAAGCTAGCTGGTTGATCACTATAAACGAAAAACAAAACTAAAGATATAAAAGATTTCTAGAAGAAAATATAAAAAATATACTTTCAACTTAATTTTGATTAACAGAAAATAATAAAAGTATGTTTAACAAAAGTAAGACAAAATAAATATTTGTTATAAATAAAAATACTAATAACAGTAATAATTCGTAGAGATAATTGCTTGGAACTCCTCTGTATTCTTGCTTTGCATCGTGCAATATTTCCTGAAGTCCGCTTTGTAAGG
This sequence comes from Ignelater luminosus, assembly GCA_011009095.1. Classification (NCBI taxonomy): domain Eukaryota; kingdom Metazoa; phylum Arthropoda; class Insecta; order Coleoptera; family Elateridae; genus Ignelater; species Ignelater luminosus. Next base: position 683,593 of record VTPC01091258.1, on the reverse strand, counting down.
TTATAATCAGGGTTGCCTTTCAGCCTGTATTTCACTGATCCTGTCTCTTCATATATTATCCTTGGCTCTCCGCTTGCATCGAGACAATGCAAAATAAAGAAATTGTTAACCAAATAAAAATGCAATCTTTCTAAGCACTTTCCATATATAAATTATTTATTTATTAAGGGAACAAGGCAAAATAATTGAATCTATTAGGAAAGTATTCTCAGCCACCTCTTTTTCTTAATTCTAAACATTTAACAACTATTTCTTGAAAATGCAGCGCTGCGCTATGTAGTTTTCAGTTGCAGAAAATGACAACGATATATCCATCATAACAACTTAGAAGTTAAAATTAGATTTATTTCTTAGAGAGATTCCCATTCTACAAATAACACTGTTTCGTCTTCGAAGAGATAGTTTGTAAATTATAGTGTTACAAGTAATAAGTTGTCAACACTATAGGGTAGATTTGAAGAATATTTAAGATTACCCTCCATAAAAAACTTACAACTTACATAGTAAATCCCATAACACAAGATAAAAGATTTAGTAAAAAGAAGAAAAGGGAAAGATTTCTAGGCATTTACAAAGAAAATTCATTGAATTGAATTGAAACAGTTGAGAATAAAAGTAGAAAGTTTTAAGCAGCTTGCAAACAAGAATAGTTAGAAGTAAGTGGCAAAGAATATTCCAAATTGAAACTTCCAATTACGTATTTCTGAAAACTCTTAACGAACCAAACACATAATCCCGATAGCAATTCGTTTATCAGTCATATAAGGTGGGCCAAGCAGATAATTTGATCATTTGAAGATTGATACAAAAAACATGAAGTTAGTTATCAAATTTAGTTATCCAGCTACCGGACTTCCGGGTTTTTTCAGAAATAACAACCACTTTGTAATCTTAAGCGATTGGAGAGTAATAAATAATAATTTATTAGAGTATACAGAATGTTCCATTTAGAATGGAAAAGTTAGGTAGTTGTCATTTCCGGCAAACCCAGAAGTCCAGTAGAAGTCTTAATCATTTATTGTAGTAAGCATGCTTTTCCTATATTTTCAGATAACCAAAATTTCCTCCTGGTTCACCTCATCTTTTACATCCTGTAATTACCAGACTTGTAGTAAGGTTTTTACAAAGTCAAGAATATTTAATATAAGATTTTAAAAGTTAATGATAAGCTCCTTACATTTTCTGGTTAATTTGTCTACAAGAATCATTCTCAAAATCTTATTTTGGGAGAATGAAATTTTCCACGCCAAGACTGTATTTCAGTAAAAGCATTTATTCTGGTTAGAGCTGTAAATACAGCCAGATCCATGAAAAGATGCCATTGCAGAAAAAGTTTCGTTTTACTAGAATGTCACGAATCATATAGTTTCCCTAAAACACTTTTCAAGATAACACGATGGATATGTCACAGAAGCCATCATATTTAATGATATCATAAAGACAACAATTTGGCAAAATGAAATATTAGCACAATTTGAAACCGAAGAAAAAAGTCCTTAATGTACTAGACATATCGATTTATCGACAACTTAAGGAAGGTCCAAAAATAATTTCATTATAGTTATAACCATTTAAAATCATAAACAAACGAAACTTAAAATTCCAACTTTAAATAGAAAAGACTTGGAACAATTGTTTTGTCACTGAATGATATATGTACGTATGTACACATTTTACTTAATTTCGGTTATCAGGACCGCTCTTAAGAATAGAGCTAGAACCCTGACGTTTTTCGTGTTCTTCTAACCGTTTTCAGTTAGTATTCGTGCATAAAGACCGATCTCATCTAGTAAAGCTAGTAGCTAGCTTTATATATTATGCATATACGTATCAAATAATCAATTCGAATGCCTCGATATTTAACGTCTAAAAATAGACTCAATGTTACGTATAACGTATTAAATTGTTTTCGATTCCAGTATTATTTATTTAAATTAAAACTCGACGAAAATAGCTCACTCTGATACATTTTCAAAAAATTTACACAAAAAGAGAGTGCCAATGTATAAAAGTCCTGTAATACAGACAAAATATCAACACATACAATTAAAATATTGAAACAGGCAATGTGCAAGCTGACAACATACCGTAATGATATATAAACATACACTAATTAATGAATGATGATGTGGGGATTCGATTGATGCCGAATGTAGGTACATACATGCGTTAGCATGCAAAATATTTTTCTAAAAAGCGAAGAAATTAAGACAAAATTCTGGAGGTTTCCAGAATAAAGAAAAGAATCGTGTGTTATCTAAATAATTTAACAGAGTTTTATGTAGAGATAGAACAAGAAAAAGAGAAAAATGTACGTGAATAAATGACGAGCAAAGATTCCGGAAAGGAAAACATACATACTATGAGGGATGTCGATGAATAAATGAAGAGAGCAGTGTGCCGTGAATGAAGGGGTAACAAGAGTTATTATTATTAGGCAAGAGACCCACCTGCATTGAGGTTTTTCGGAATGATCACATGGCACCGTTTCTAACATTGAAGACAGGCGGTTTCATGGACAATGTACGATGCACAACAGCGAAAGCACTGCAGAGACGGCAAAATATTAAAGCAGTTTGTATGTGTGCGGGTTAGGTTGGCTTGCTAGTAAAAGTGATAAGCTCAGGAAGGATTGTGAACGGGCCTTACAGTCACCCCTATGCGACAGAACAAATCGATATTAAGGAATGACCCACAAAAGTTAGCAGCAGAAGCGAGGCGTTAGTTAGTTCCTCTAGGAAGGACCTAGGGCCTTGTTGGGTATAAAGCCACTTTACTTACATCAACTTTCTTTGTTATGAATATATGTCCTTGAAAAATCATGTGGGATATTAGTCTTCATTTATTGCTAGTTGTAGTACACAACGTTACGAATACTCTTGCAGCTAACGGCGGAAAGAGAGTACATGCCGGTATACACTCGCGTTCGCGGTTGTGGCCGGGGAGCATGTCTTAAATCACACGCGGGCTTGCGCCCCCAGCTGTAGTCTTAGCTCTAGTGCGATCGCCATTTTCTTTAAGCTGCAACGTCCATCTTGTCGCATAGAACGCCGGGAAGACGCTGGTGGGGACCTTGTTGGTGCGCCGCCGCTGCCGCTGCCTGCAGAACCTTTCAATTATGCAGGCACATGCTACTGCGATACAGACATGTGCCCAAAGTTTGGGAAGTTTTCTCGTTCGCTAGCCCCGTATACCTCCCGGGAACTGGATAGAAATTGACGTTTCTATTACAAGCAGCGCTCGATGAGAACGAGCGACCGGAGAACCGAAAGCTCTGCGTTTGGCGCGCTGCAGAGCTTTCGGATTCAAAGTTGTCTTTGCGCACGCAGACAAGCTTCTGATGTCCGCTGCGCCTGTGCTACCCTATAAACACCTGCCCCTAACCCTTTCCTGCGAGACTTGATGGCGCGTTGGTGACGTCATAGGGTCAGTAATGTTGCGGAAAACGTCTCCATGGAGACGCTGTCATATACGCCACCACGAAAGCTTCCAACACGTTGCTGATCAATAACTAAACTGATTCAGAAATACCAGACAACTCGAAGGTTTTAGTACGAAAACCTGCTAGGAGAGTTCTCCACATGTCGAAGAAATTATAGCGCACCTTCGTATCACAATTTCTATTGTTTTTAATAACGTTGGCATAAATAAGTATGCTTTCCATCATTCTGGTTTTACAATTGTTGCATGTTTCTTCCAACTTAACGTGGAAACGAAAATTTTATTAAAGATGACTTCCTGCGGTATGTAAAAGGGTATTAAATAGCAATTAAATACTTTACTATACATTAGATTATTCCTAATTGCAAAAAGATTGCTCCCTTTAGTTCCGTCTATTTTTTATTTTTAATTTGTTTTAGTTAGGTAGTGAATACGCCACTAGTTCTGGTAGGTCATTGTAACATAAATAAGTTTTATTAATATCAAATAAGCCCGCATTAAAGTTTTTTTTAAGTGATTAAGGAAAAAATCTAATTTTATGTTTTATTATAAATGTCAAATTTTATAAGTCTGATTGCTTTTAACAGTGTAACTATACTAGAGTGATGCTACTTTGTTTAAAAAATATCAGAACTATTGAATAAATGAATAGGTACGTTTTTCGGTGGTATGAAGAAATCTAGAAGTAAATTATTCTAAAGTTTTAATTTTTGTAAACCTCTATGACACTCTTTACAAGGCAGTTATTTAACGAAATACTATACCTATGATATTTAAGGAGCATATAAAAAAACGTTATTATATTATTAACTGCAAATATGCAAATCATCATCAAAGCGGTCTAAAAAAAAGGCAATGGGTAGAAGCCACTGTCACTCGTAAAAATTTTATATGCTACTTTTTAATTTTATGTTTGTACATTCATATTCAATATAAGACGACGTAAACTTGTGTTTGAAGACTTCGCAAGGCTCTTTTACGGTCCTTTGTTTTACATGTTCCCCGCTCTTTATTGTGGCAATGAACTTAAATAATTATGAACAAGAATTAAGTAGGAGATTAATTTAGAAATCCAAACATTCCACTGAAGCGAAGTATGCGCTGTAAACAAATAAAGAATGTTGACAAAGAGTTATTTCAATTTCAGGGTGATTTTCAACTTTACAGAATAATTCTTTATTCGGCGAATTAAATAATTTGGACGCTGAAACTAGTTTTTAAAAACGATTTTTAAACACTTGTTTGAATTAAAAATATACACTTTTTAATTCTTTGTTGTAGCTTTATCCTTTGATGTTTTGTTACAGACTGACTAAAATCAAAAATGCTACATAAGAGAAATGTCAATTCAATTCAACTAAAATGTTAGCTATAACGATCTACAGGAAATTACATAATATTTCAAAGGTGATCGTTCAATAACTCCTCCATTCCCAGACGTTGGCATATTTCGTGGGATGAAAAATGCCACAGGGTGTGCCGAGGGATCTTGTTGCTGCTGCTGTTCAGCTGGAGTTGATTGACTTCTGTGCGCCCCTTTCTAATTTCTTCAGATGTTGCATATTATACAATACATTCCAGAGAAGGCCAAAATTATATAAATTGGAATAATCCAAAAATTAATTGAAAGGTTTTTATTGTAAATTGACATCGACGGTTTCGAATCTTGTTCTTTTTGTAGTTGGAGTATCTTGTCGAGGTTTATATTTTCAATTGTAACTCTTGGAAGATTGAGGGTCGAAGTCCCACAATGAATATTGATTTCGAGGAACACCATTGCTTGACCTCTGCTTATTTTCTTCTCATTGGTATAATTATGATGGATTGGACGGCACCCTACAGGTAGATAACATATATCAAATGTTGGCATAGAGTTTGATTTTAGTTTGATTAGGGAGGATCTCTGTATAATGCAATTCATCGACTTGCCATCAGGACAGTAGCATTCGGGATGGATGCAAGGTATTGACGTGTAGTGGTAGTAACTTCTGTCCATTACCAGATAGGTATCAGAAGTAATCGTTGTACCATATTCGGTAGGATGCACTAGGGGAAAGCGGAGAGAGAATACAATCTTATTATTGGAATGATAAGCTTCAACTTCTAACAGGTCTTAATATCAATATGTATTATTTGGTAAATTTGGAAAAAGCAATGATTCGGGAGAATAATAGTTAATATAGTCTGCATAATCGATTCAAATTTCTCGATCTTTATAATACTACTGTGAAGTGTGTTAATCTGACAAATGTGACTGCGTTTTTGACATCACTGAATAGCTGTAAAATCAAATTTGAGATTAAATTTATTTGATCCAGAATATTTCTTATTTCCACATAACCATTTAGGTTGAACATTAAATCTTTCAACTGAAATTGTATTCTATTTAGATTAAGGGTTATAACTTCTTGGTTGTGTTTAATTAAAGTAACCGTGCTATTAAAATTTTCAATAATTTGTGTAGTAAGAGAAATTTCCCTATTTAGCTTACGAACAACCTACTTGTGGGTATTTTCCAAATCGTGCCTAATCCGTCAATGAGACTAGTTTTACTCGAGCGTTAGGACTCAAGGAATTGGATTTTTGTTCAGCCGAATATAATTGATACGGTAAAACTTTTTGAAGTTATCTAATTCGAAAAAGTATTGTTCGTTTAAATGTTTCGAAATAATGGAACTAATATTTTGACAATGCTGTTTTATAAGAACAATTTTATTTCCAGTTGATTCTAGATTAAAGTAATAGGTGAAAATATGGATTTTATATTTTATTCTTGCTGGACCTAATCTATAGGGTTCTTGTTGAGGTTGGTTATGGTCACCTCTTGAAGAACTACCAGATGACATCTGTAACCATTTTGGCTGGTTAGCCGGGGGTTTCTTCAAATTCTGTTTATGGTAACTACTGCACAGAGTTTTTACCTTGAGTTTCCTATTACCTACTGCTTTTCTTGCAAACTGTGGCAACAACTTGTTTCTAACATTAGTAGTAATTTTCCTATATACTTCAGCGTCAGGTTTGTAAGTCAATGGGTTTTGTCGACTTTTATTATGACTTTTGATAGTACGTTCTTTTTGTGCGGTCAAGTGTTCATTTAATTTTTTATAAATTTTGCTAATTCCTGAATATATTTATTTAATAATTTCTCGTTAATATTTATATCAAACGAATCTTTTGAATTTAAATATCCGTTTATGACATCAATTGATTTTTGTTTGGTTGCCGAATGAATGGAGTCATTGTAACGTAAAATTGCATAGGGCATCTATTTTACCTGATCCTTAAGCCTTAACAAACGCAAATGTTCAATAAGGGTGGAATGAAATCTTTCGATCTCTCTATTAAATTGTGGATTATTATTAACTGCGGTAAGATGAGTTTCTATCTGATGTTTTAAAGAATTCTTGAACAACTGAATTTTTTAGTTTTATTCCTTGCATCTGGGCCTTTGCATGGCTCTGAATATTTTCAAAATTATTATTATTATTATTGTTATGTATAATTAACAGTTATTTAGCTAGATTAGCACTCTCTCTTTTTCTAATATTTTAATAACTTCTCCTATTAACAAACCACTGAAAACAAGAAATGTCTGAAGTTTGATTATACTTAACAGATCAGTTCAATGATGTTAATTTTTGAAAAAAAAGATTTACAGTATGATACAGTATAAATACCAGAATAGGTTAAATATTTCAGTAAGTATACTTGCTTACTTACTTATCCTTTCTCTTCTACCGCAGTGCAGTGTAGAAGTTACGGGTAAATTTTGTGGTTTAGGTGACAAATTTCTCCCATGCTTCTCTAGCATGGGACAGTTGTTTAGCCTCGTTTCAAAATTTTTCTTTCCTTTCGGGAATCTTAGCCACTTCAAGACACCACGTCTTCTTAGGTCTTCCCACATATTTTTGCTCAATACGCCAGTTTTATACACAATTTTCGGCAGCCTTTTTCGAGTTTATACACAAAATAATTATTCTAACCGCTTTGTTTCTATTTCTGAAAGTCATAGTTTCTGCCATATCGCTTTGTTACATGTTCTGTCTTGTTTTGTTTTCCCTCAAATGTAAGTAAGGCTCCATAGTTCAGAACCATAGCTAATAGGTATGAAAAATGATTTATACAATTAATGGGGTTTTTGTATTTTTTTGCTGTTTTTTTTTTTCTATAAGGCATATTTTAAGTTATAACTTATTTGTAATTTTATATTCTAGTGTCTAATTGTTCGTTCATAGTTCTCTGTTTTTATATTATGTAGCCTACATATTCAATTTTATATCATTTAAATTGCATTGCGCACTATACAGGGTAATCTAGCTTACTAAAACCATAGGAATCTCCGGAGTTTGCTCACGTCTATTATAACCATTAAGAAATATGTAAAATGACATTTAAGAAAACAAAACAATTGTTTTTTCATTAAGTGTCAAATAATGATGTTTATCAAAATATTATTGTTTTGTTTTCTGAAATATCATTTTACAGTATTCTTAATGCCTTAATAAAATTTTTCCATGTTAAAAGTTTTATGGCCTTAGTAAGCTAAAACACGCTGTATGAAATGATATCAATTTTATTGAGTATTCTTTGATAACTATGATATTTTTTAAACCTATTATTAAGAAAACTACAAGTTATGTAATTTTCTTACACTTATAAAACATTAAATTTAAGAAAGGATAAAATCAAATAAGATAATAGTTAAATATTCGTTAATCTACACTTATCAATGTTCCCTTCAATAATTTCAATTTTAAAAAAATACCAGATATTATAAAACGTATTGGAGAACGTAACGGTTACAACAATAATATAATTGATAAACTTTTAAACAAAAAGCTATATAAGAAACACGTAGAAAATAATACTGGTCTACTTCCTGACAAAGAACAAACTAACAAAAACATATACGTATTTACCATACGTAGGCTCGATTTCTGATTATATCTCTAGGACGCTTGGGAACTTTAACATCAAGGTTGGTTTTACTACGAATAATAACAATTATAATAAATATTGTCATTACAAAACTAAACCCGCTATGAAGACAAATTCCGGGGTGAACAAGCTAAAGTGTAAAGAATGCAATGCTGTACATATTGGTCCGAATAGAAGAAATATCAATACCAGAATCAAAGAGCACCTAAAATGCATTAAAAACAACAAAACTGATACATTATTCTGCTTTTGCTGAAACTTATCAGAGGACACATCCTCATGCTGAAGTCCTACACGTTACTGATAATTTCAATAAACTTTTTACATCGAACAACCTTGGATGCCCATGAACATAAGAATTCTGATTATTTGTGCGTAAATGAAATTATGCCAGCATGTCTAGTCATCTTATTACACCTACAAAACTTAACTCCTTATTTAATTTTGAAATTAACCATTTTTATTCCAAAATCAAACAGGGTTTTCTTTCTAAAGAAAGTCGTCCTAGTTTCCAGTTTTTCTTATAAAATTTAAATCACGAACCTAACTCAAACTAGTTAAGAAATTTCTAGGTCATTGCAACACATTTCATAAAGTAAAAAAATGTACGAAACCACTAACGTTGCATTTCAGCCGACGCAATAAAAAGTGTATCAGCTTATACATCATACTATTTAGATATGAAATTACCATAAATACTATACAGTATGGGGTTAAAGTATGGAATATTATTTAAAAACACGAACTCAACCGGTTTTTTTAAAAACGCTGAAACACATCGGTTTCAGTTTTTAAAAATACACATTAATATGTGCGATTCATCTTCCGACTTTCATTTGTTTGTTAGTTATGACGTCATCACAAAAAAACTTAAATGACACTATAGATTTTTAGTAGTTAAATCCAATAGTGATTTTCCTGATGCAAATAAGGTTGCATAACAAAAATTCTGAGCAAAACAAGCTCAACATTTAATGTTGATATTATCGTATTTAATCGAGAATGATTCTAAATTATCATATTAAAATACTACAACATAAGATTAGATTGAATGTTAGTATTATCCAAGATAACAAATAATTCAGACCATGAACGGAACGTAAATTGCTTGTTGAAGTGCCTTTCGTTTTTAGCTTACAACCTATGCAGCGTACTAAATAATCAAGCTACCTCGATAAAACTTTTAAATCTAGCATTCTGTCAATTTTCAACGCTCTTGGCATAATTATTGTAGTTTATTGTAGAATTCTAATAATATTCTACTAAATTACGAAATACAATAATGTCAGCTCGATTTTTCTCAGAATTTTTGTTATGCGGCCTTAGGATTTATTTGCATGATCATAAAGGGAAAGAAGTCTATCGGATTTCACTACTAAAAATCTATATTGTCATTTACATTTTTTTGTGATGACGTCATAACTAAAAAACAAATAAAAGTCAGAAAGTGAATCGCATATATTAATGTGTATTTTGAAAAACTAAAACCGACACGTTTCAGCGTTTTTAAAAAAACCGGTCGAGTTCGCTTTTTTTTTATAATATTCCATACTTTAATCCCACACTGTATACTATTATAGTATAGTAAAAAATAATGTTAACGTGTGAACAGTTGTAAAATGTCGTATTGGCAGCTTTGTTACCTAGTTTGTAATAATTGTTATATCGCAGCATGTTAAATTTGTATGTAAAGAAAAATTTAGAATTATTAAAACAGTATTAAGTCATTCATTTGTCTTATGTTCGACAAGGGTAATGCCGCACAACTCTTTTATACAAAGCTTAAAGGGACTATGAGACTGTAGTTCCAGCATTACCCCACCTCAGAGATTAACCCTAAAAAAGTTGATCTCACACCACAACTTCCGGATTAATTCCTGAAGTTTGTTTACTCCTAAAAATAAGCAATCAAAGCTCACGATGGACCTGATTGAAATTGTTAAAAAACGGTTTGCGCCTAAATATACCATAAAATGCATTAATAACATTATAATGTATGTTGTTGCATCAAAGCAATTTTAAGAAGTGAAACATTCCTTAATTAAAGGGATAACTTCGACATTTAAAAGAATGACTAAATTGCGTCTGAATGTAGGATGGGATGTGCTGCAACCCCTTGCAATACAGCTGGTGAGGCTCCCCCACCCAACCTTGTACAGGTTGGATGAATTTGTTTTACCAATGCACAAATACATACGAGCAAACGAAAGGAATTAATATTTTACATGAGTAGAAATGAAATAGCACGTACTACCAATAAAGTTCTACTGCCCAACTATCCTTCAAAATAAGCCTAAAAGCTAGCCGCTACCTCCTTTGCTAAATTGTCATAAAGTGGTTGCACAGAGAAATTATTTTTAGCTTAGGTTATAAATTCATCATCGTAGAATAAACTTCCCATAATTTACTAACTTTTGTAAAAATAAATTGTTTTTTGTGTTACCAGTTACAATCAATTAAATTTCATTGATCAATGGATGAATAAATTTATGATCAGTATTCATTTAGTATACTAGTTTTATTTGTTTTTCCATTTATAATTGTGTAATGCTTTTTTGTATTTATCCAAAGGTTAATTGTAAATAAAATGCACCAATAATTCTTTGGTTTCCTGAAATTCTGTACTACGTAAATGATACCATTTTAAAAAGATTATTTTACTGTCAGGTAAAAAGGGATTCACTGCATTGTAGTTGCAGTCAAGTTTATGCGTAAACAACCTGTTATAAATTACCTCTCTTTATCCTAATGAAATTACTACAGTAGCCCAGCTATTTACTGAACTGCTACAGGTAAATTTAAAAATTCCACCCTGTATAGGATGGAGCTAGCTTTATGTAATTTTTTAGCTCATGATCGCTAATATTTGCCATGGAAATTAGTAGATGTCTGTTTTAATCAACAGTTCAATATAATATAGATCGTTCATAGTAGGTAACACCATATGTTATTTTTTTATATTTTAGTATTTTTTAAATAGAAAATTGTGTTCATTTTGAAATTGTTTAAATTGTTTAAATGTGTGCTTTAATAACTTTCACTAGGGGCTCAAAATTAAAAACTGAAATTCCTTACTTGATCTACTTCTCAAGTAATTTAATCTACCCTTTTTATCCATAGACTACTAGCGTCTTTTTAGTGTTGCCAGGTTAGTGTAACTTCCACCAGATCTGTGGTTTGAACTTGTGTCATAAATTGGACGTTTAGCTTTAGTGATTTTTCTAGTAGTTACAAAGTCTGTGCCTTTTGCTTATTTTCTATAACATTTCTATCAATAAAACCCTTAAAACTTTTTTTTGAAAATTTCTTTCCATCGAAACAGGATAAAACCTCTGCAAAAATTTTAATATAGTGAACCTCATTGTGATACAATTAATGATCTGTCCCAGAAATCGGTGTGTTTTGAGTTGTAAGTACGATGGTATGCGAGGGCGCGCGGCCTCCATTTTAATGGGAATGGTCTTTGAAGATCTTTCAACACTGCCTCTTTAGGTGGTAGTAGTACCACAGATTATATAAGATTACAGTATAATCTCAGCGTATAGTGGTAACCACAGACGTAGGATAGATAGAGCTCTTATATCCTTATAAACAGAAAGATCTTGAGCCCGAATCAACGGGCGCGTTCGGGGGCACTCAGCGGACCTCAACGGTTAAGTTGCTGACAATACAGAATCACTGGGCGTTTCCGCTGCGTAAGTAATTGGAATTGCACTGCTGCTTAGCACTGTTGGCGTAATTACCGCCATTGATCGTCGAGCTGATGTAGCAGTAAAATAATAATAAAAAGGTTACAAGTTACAAGAAAAAGGGCACGTAATTCAAACTTGTAGAGAACTCCGAGTGCAGTAAAAATAATATACCTATAAGATCGTCAGTAACAATATTATATTAAAATATTTTATATAATACTGTGTATAGAGTAACCGATTGAATGATGACGTTTAATTAAGCTCTTTTTTGGTTAATTAGAAGAAAAACTTTATTAGTTTAGTAAGTAAGTAAGTCAGTGGCGTAAATAGTGGACGCAAAAGCCCGCAGTGCGGGGGGGGCGAAGGATTTGGGGGCCCCCACAGTCGTTTACAGATATAAAATAAAAATACCCATATAATTAGAAAAGTCTGATAAGCGAAATTTCTACTGTCCAGTTCATTTGTTTTGTTACCTACTACCACATATTTAAAAATACAATGTAGTATAAAGAGCTGTTTTTTTTAATGTTTATTATACTTCATGAAATACTAAGGGGCCTCGAAATTATGTTTGCGAGCCTTGTGGGGGGAGGGGCACAATTATATTTACGCCGCTGAAGTAAGTAAATATATACACTACAAATTATTCAGTAAATTAAACTTAAGAAACGCATAATTATTGTTTTACAGATTCCCTTATAGTCTTTAAACTTTTATAAAGATCCACGTACATCTGTACATCTGTAATCGTTATTAACCAATCCACTGGGAAGCATGCAGCCTAAGCAAGGATTTTAAACAAGTTCTCAAATATTTATTTTGTGCAGATTAGATCTGAATTGGCTAGCATATAACTGATATAATCTTTAATTTAAACTAGATCACAAACAGTACACATTCGCAGCGTAATACTGTTTTGTTTCAACATAAGGATCACGATAATAAAGATTTAGAAAAATATAACCAAACCGATAACACACCTCGCCTCGTGTGTTAACGTAAAATCATAACGTAAAATACACTCTTCTTCATGTGTGTTTGTTTCAACCTTCCATAGAGAACCCTACGCGATTTCGCGTAGAGAGAAAGAGAAGCAGGTCGTAATCATTTCCAAATGTATCTTGCTCCGCACACTGACAACCAGTAGTTGCAGATAGAGTTAAAAACATTAAAGGGCTGTAAATATTAACAAAAGTAAGAACCATTAAACATTTTCTAAAAAGTGACGTTATTCTGCTATGATTACGAATCGTGAAATACACGTCGAGCGAATTCGAAATTCGCGAAATACCATTATCGAGTTCGTCCTATATGTGGCTGTGAAATAAATTGCATTTATTTTCTTCAGTAAAATGGAAAATTATTGCATTGAATTCTGTTTGAATAATAGTGCCATTGTTTATGATTCTTACAAAGAAGAAATTAATATTAAATAATTGAGCTGAAACTGTTGTGCGCATGAGTATTGCAGCGAAGTTATCTAACGTTTGTGGTTATTCTTGCCACTTGTACAGGCTGTACAGTACAGTTGTTGTATTATATAAGTATGATATAAAATATGTTTAATTTGGACTTATGATAAGTAAAGATATTTATGTTGAACTAGCTGACCCGACGAACTTCGTTCCGCCTAACAGTCCTGCATGAATACATACACAAAAATTCATTCAAGTCGAGATACCGACTGCAGCGCCATCTGCCGAGTTTCGCAACATGGCGAATTGTTGTTCTCCTGCCACGAATCCCAGCTAAGACATCCGACAGACCGAGGCCAACATGGCGATCGCACGCCAAGTACCCTCTGACGGCGGACGTAGGTACTACTCGCCGTAACATCGGCTATATTTAAATAAACAATTTAAATTGGACCAAATTGAAAAACCGGGTCAAATTGCGAATCTAACCATTCTCGAATCAACTTGAACACACACAAAAAATTTCAACAAAATCGGTCCAACCGTTTAGGAGGAGTTCAGTGACATACACACGTACAGAAGAATTATATATATAAAGATAATATACCGTTTCAAACATAGAAGCTGCAATTATATAAAACATCAAAATAGCAGTAACAACCCCCACCAAATGCCCAGACAATTTTCAGTTTCACGTTGAAAACAATGCTAGTCATAGTGACGAGAAACTTTGAAGTGCTCCATCCATACATATAACTTATGATTAGAAATCTGCCCAGAATACGAAAAAGTTATTTACAAGAACATTATGCTATTTAGGAGTATCAGTAGTAAAAAGCTGTTTAAGTATATGTATAATATTGAATATCCAAATACATACAGAAGAGGAATTTATTAAAGCAACTATAATTATACAAACATTAATGTTGTTTTAAATTCTAGGAGGAATATTTCAAAGAACATCTTAAGTACATTCGATCTTACAAGAGTCTGCATTTTCAGTTAGGTATGTATATGACTATGAGCAATCGTATAACATTGTAGAATCACCATATTACACGTATATGTAATTTGGAGCCTTTTATACAAGTGACACTAACAATTCAAAATGTTCAAAAGGAGATTTTCAAAACATTTGTAGTTAAAGCTTTGTGGTGCCTATTCTATTGAAAGAATCGACCGTCAAATTATATAGTATTATACGTTATGTGGTCTACTCTGTAACGGGTCTGCGTTGTATGATATACTATATTGTAATATATTAATACTAAACAATTCAATAACGTTTAGCTATTTTTATTTGTTTTATTTTAACAGACCAGTTTTACTACAAAAGAAAATCAAATAAAAATATTAAAACCCCTTAATGCTTAATTGGTTAATTGGTTCCACTGTAAGTTTATTATCTTTAGTTACATTATAACTTAAAAAAAAATAAACAGCTTAATTTGTAATGATAATAATAATAATAATAATAATAATAATATATAATAAATTCTTACTTTACTACTGTAGGGTAAACGCACCAATTCCAGGTCACCTAAACAATATTTAAAGTTCAAACTAGTTTAAAACTAAAACTAAATAATATTTATTAGTGAAACTTACTGTATAGTTGGACTGATTATTAACTTGCAGAGGTGGCCACCATACTGCGTGGGAGCATTTGCAAAGAACTTGCTTCAATGCGCCTGGGAATGAATTGCGACTTTTGCCTACTCTGGCGGGCTCCATGTCATGAATATTGCAAAGAACGCTTCCAATTTTTTTTAAATTAAATGTCGCATCGGGACTGGCAATGGAATGTCGCTTTCGCTTGGTAAAAACGCTCGACCTCAGCTCGCCCCATTTGCAATGTTATATCTGTGCCATGGACGAATTGCTTTCTGATTACCCCTCGCCATTACCTGCATGATCACCACATCCATCACCGCTAGCATCGCCAACTCCATCGTTCACGGCGCTGTTTTACCGACGTCGGGACTTCCACGATTGGTATTCACTATTCATTTTGTAAAAATTTCTGCTTCTCATACCCCTTCACGTGGACGACTTCTGCCTTGCTGATTATTCGCCTTAAAATATCATTTCACTGGATGAAATGGTGGTTGTTCATAACCCACCATGCTTGCTTTTCGAACTTCGTTAATAAATTTCAGACGCGATGGGTGGCGCAAAGAAATAATGGACTCATTTCTGCCCATCGAAGGTTGCCAGCTCCTTCACACAGAACTTCTTCTCCTCTACCATAAAACCTTGTGCATCTACTACAATTGAACTCATTTGTTTTCTTCACGATATAGTTACCACTAAGCTAGTGAGGGAATGCTTACACACATTTTCACTCACTCATTTAAACAAATCCGAAAAATGCTTTAAATATCGCACATCACATCACCCTCCTCAGTTAGCTGCCAACATGTGCATCGACACGATTAAAACGTTCTTTTACTCACCATGCACTTCTAGTGTGCAAGGTGGGTTGTGTAAAATGTGTAATGTAGCACAACCGTTGCTGTCGTATGCGACGTATTATCAACGTGTTGCGTGTTCATACCTTAAAGAACTGGCCGGGTGTACAAAAGCCCACAGCTCTGGATAGAGGAGGGTTTTTTCACACCGGGAAAGAAGATGTGATGCAGTGCTTTGTGTGTCACATTAACATCCATGCATGGAAACCACATGATGATCCCTTGACGGAACATCTTTGGTGGTTCCCCCGTTGGCACGTACTCCGTCTTGAAACATTGTTCCAGTTATCCACCTGCCATCTCAGAACACCTCTTTCGATACGGTTTCTTAACTATGTATAAAGCATCGTGTTTTATGTGTGCAGACTTACAGGCAGCATTACGGGAACATCTTTCCTATTTTATAGACATGATATTATTCAGTGGGAGAGGGCGTCAATTACATGCGGAAGTTATATGTATCTTAGCCGACGCAAGTGGAAGATTATGTTATGTATTCATAACACCTCCCAGACAAGTAGTGGAATCCCTCAACGAGTGGTTCGAAATACTTATTGTGCAACCAATTTGTTCAGACTTTCATAGACTATTGGATAATAAACCAGATTTAGAATTTGATAATAATTATAGAATCTTTTTTATATTTTCATATATACTAATAATACTTAATATAAATGTTTTATAGAAAATAACATTATATGTAATACTGTATTTGTTATTTTTTAAATTTCCTCTCCAAAAAAAAGTTTCACTCTACAACTCCACATCTTCACATCTACGGCAGCTATGTATCACCTAACTTCAACCAACGGCGACGTATACAGGATCAACATCAAAAATCTGCTATATTAGCTAATAAATATTTTATATGACGAGATTGAACATGGGAATGAAGATTGATTCTCAAATGAGTAACATCATATCCCATCCTTCGAGACACACTAGCACGTTCATAACATGCATGCTCCTCAACAAACCCCCTCTATACTATCAACCACTTCCACCCACCACTTTTTTCTTCGACAACAAACTCGTTGTGGAAAACCATCCACTCTAATCGTACTACTTCCAGTAACGTCCACTACCCGAAATATTTCCTCATCTGTTTTACAACGTTTAGCATTGCGCGTAATATCTTCCACCTCAAATAGCCAATCATTCAACGTAACCCGTCGTTTAGAGCACAATTTCTTTGAATATTTAACTAATGCATGTCGAAAAACGATACTGCATACTCCTTATTGTAGGTGGAGAAATAATTTCGTGTTCTCTTATTGCGCATTTCAACTTTGATCAATTATTTACTAATTCACAAGCATAATCAATACAAATTTCAAACAATGTGCGAGGATTGTAAATAGACTTATCCCAATCAATTGCTCGCTCTGCACTATACCTATGTACTAACTTCATTTTGTTTAACGGGGTAGCTGCAAAATTTTAAGATTATGTTAAATACCCATTTTTTTTGTTAAGTCATAGAGACAGAAGCCTACTGAGATACAGAGACCCACATGTGGTGGTGGGAAGATCTAGAACTCCCATTCCTTCCCTATTCATTTTGTAACTCTGCGTACATTGGGCAAACACTTTGAAATTCTGACACCGAATACAAACAACACGTGCGATGTTACAAACATAAGCACCCCTAAAAGTCCAATTATGCCAACCACCTAATAGAACACAATTATCCACAAAGAGTTGAAGGAAGCAAGATTAATCCCTTGTTAAGGACCACTAAGTCAATCGATTGTTGCACAGGTTGTAACGTTTATACTTAATGTTCTTTGTCTATAAAGTCCCTCATTTGACTCAATGACAACACAAAATAACGTTACGTCTAACATTTAGGTTTGCAAATACTCTTCTCTAGTATTAAATCACAAATGCTCCATAAACCATTCTTTTGGTAGTCGAAACCAATAGCCAATACATTTGTATCTTTATCAGTCGTTGCTTCTGCAAGTTTGAGCTTAAAACTCTCAGCTTTCCTTAAATGTAACTCCTTCGCTAGCACTAATAAACTTTTGGATCTTCGTCGTTTATAAGCGAGTCAGTAAACGTGTACATTCCTTGCGTATGTCCTTTTGGGGATATACAAATGTAATGTATTCTTCAACAAAAATTCTGCGGAACATCTCGTAGAACACTTTTTTATTTTCGTGAATATTCAAGAATAGAGAAGAATCTAGATATTTACGAAGCTTAATATCGGCTCTGGAATAGTGAGATTTATGAGCTGGCAGGTCTTCTATAAATTTACGAACTGTCTCTAAAACATCTGCTTTTATTCTGTTCAATCTGGACTGATGATGGCCCCTCAGATCTTTAAAAGATTCCCTTTTCAAAATCTTTCTTCGTAGCCTTGATCGTTTTATGCCATGTAAATCTAAAAATGCTAACTGACAAACTGTTTTATGGTCTTCTCTGCAGTTTTTACAACATAACAAAAGGTAGCGTTACGTACACGGGGAGAATCTTCCTTTCTAGGACGTGCACGTTTTATACTCTCAGATTGCATACATCCTTCAAGATAAAGGTTTTGTTCACTGTGCGAATTTAGGCTCGTATAATGATCAGAAATAGTCTTTTGTTCCTCTCTTGTAATATTTGTTGAACATTTACATAGATAGTCAGGAATGTCTCTTTTTTGAACCGTCTTTAGTAATGATTTCTTGCTGTTTATCATCCGTTTCCATTTTTCTTTATTTAATTTACTTTTTTTTTCTTTTTTGCCCTCTTTGCATTCAGAGATAACGTTATCTGCTTGATCTCGCTTATCTTGTCAAGCAGTCTTATTATTTCCAATTACTAACTTCGGTACTCTCCTTTTCCGGTTTATTATATTGTTTCCTTCCTGTCTACTTCCCTCGTTTTTGTTGGATTCTCTTTCGGAAGAGTCTTCACTATCAGAACTGCCTCATATTCGCCATAACAAGGCAAAAAGTCAGACCACTTATCCGAATCTAGAATAATAAGAGCCATTGAAATAGTCTGGATTATCTTCTAATTTATTAAATATTGGCTGTATGTCTTAAATAAAATAAAACAAATGTCAGGGAATCTTTTATTAAAATACACATACATTTTAATTTCGACTGAAGATAGTGGAAGAATTATTACCGATCGGCGACGAATTGCCGCTTTGAAACAAATTGGGTAATTTTAATACATTTTTATGTACAGAATTTCGAAATGATTATAAAAACTCCACATCACGTCAGGTTTCTAATTTCTATTATTAATAATTGTAAAATCTTATAATTTATTGTATAAACTAAAATATCTTCTCAGATTATCTGCCATTGCTGTTACTGTATTTCGTATACAGGCTGCAAGTCCCTAAATATTCGTTTTATTTTATGTTACGTTATGTTCTGCTTTACTACGAACGACAATATTTTATACAAAAAGTTTTATATGAAACTTTACCCAAATAGTTAAAATCTTTTAAAAGGACGTTTATTACCTGTATGGCTTATCACAGTTAACCGAATACAACAGAATAGTAAAACAAATGCACTAGACCACAGTCAAACTTTACTAAACAAACTCGATTCGATTGAACTTGGGTACTTCTTGCACTGTACTTGTCAAAAACTGGACTAAGACACATCTTGCATTGAAACTAAAATGAATTTCTACGACCCACTACTGAAAATATAGGACTTAGGCACAAAATCTAGCTGATCCGAAACTCCGGGTTTTAGACTATATCTCCGGGCTCTGGGTTAATGTTGGAATGGAATGTTATAACTAAATTTTTTTTCCAATTTGTTTGGGAAAGAAATGTGTTTTTCATGTTAATTATATGTGTAATTGAACGAAACTGAACTTTGTTTTATGCCAACTACGTTATAGGAAGCGACGACATCTGTGTATGCCTCTTGACTTCCTATTTTGTATTTTGCACCACAAACGTTATGTAACCTCCAAACAAGTATGTTCCTAGAATCGGTTCAATAGGATACACTGAGAACAGTATACCAGAAGTAAAATACGAGCAGAACTTTTGACTAAATTAAATTACAATATGCCATGTGGGGAGTGTTTCAAGTTCGTTAACCAACCAGTACAACAGGAGCTGTTACAAAATTTTCTTAAATCAAATATGTCTGGAAGAAGTAGATTTCAAGTTGATGTTTAGAATACCAGTGGAAAGCTTATGAAAAGCTACGGTAGATGGCACACTGGGCCCGAATTTCGATAAATAAATAAATCTTGCATTGGGCCCTTAAAATATTTCCACTACCTAACAAAAAATATTATTTTATCCAAATTTCACCCCAAAAGCTCATTGAAAAGAAAAATGCCCAAAACGTAAATATAGACGTGACGTTTTCAATCTAATAACTTTTTTCCACCAATTTATTTTTCAGAAATTTAAGACCACAACATCTACATAGAATGGTCAGAAATAGACCGTAGTTAGGAAAATAGTAATAATAATAACAATAGCAAACTGTATAAAATAGTTAGAACAGACCGTAACAAAATGGTTACAATAAATAAATCTATACATACCTATGAAAAAGAAAAGGTTTTAATTTTACGTCAAATTGATTTGTTCATACAACGCAACAACGGAGGAAAGTAGCTCTATAAAGAGTACGACACGACTGTCGGCGCGAATGGATGCAACATCATACATAATTCTTAGAACATATTTCTGTTACGAAGCTTTTTTGCATACACTGCACTCTTCATAAGTCAGAGATTGTAGTCAAGGGGCCGAGATCAAGTGATTTCAGTGACCAAGCAGCTGTGCTTTCTTTCCGATTTTTATTGATACCTCATAATAGTTTAAAATAACTGTACCTTCGTAACGATTGATCTTTGAATATATGTTGATTAAACATTTTCAACTTAAAATGACCTGACCTCCTGACCAACACGTATTTAAACTATGATCGTCTAGTTATGACGATTACGGGACACCCTGTATATCTAATAAAGCCTTGGTACAGTGATGTGCGTGTCAACAATGTCGACTTCAACAATTCATTGTTGACATGTCAACAATAAGAATTGTTGACATGACTTTATTGATGTCAACAATGTCAACAATTTAGACATTATGAATGCACATGCGCAAAGCTGTTAAACTTGATTTTTCCTTTATTATTTAAATCTTAAATAGTTTATTAGAATAATTTTTATTTGACTTAATGTATGTGAGGGCAAATAGGAGGCACAGGGAATTGTGAGATGCTTAAGTACGTTCAAGTCTAATGTAAGTATAGAATAATTTTGATTAGAAAAAAAATAAATGCTAGGATGTTGTTCATCAGGTTAGCATTTGTTTTTTCAATTAATACTAACTGTCACATTGCTGGAACTGCCCCCACCACAGTTTATACCTTACAGAATCAGTTGGATCACTTCCCCTACATTTTGTCTTCCACTTCAAGAAACTCGCGGTCTATGCGCAGAGCACTATTTTCTGTCCAGAAGTAGAGGGATGAAAAACCTAACCTTAACCTTCAAAGAAATAATCTCATAAAAGATTGTATTATTTAAATTAAATCAACTTGCATATTCTGTAAGTGAATTAGTGAAATTGTTGAGTGTTGGTAAGTTACATTAGTTGTGAAATTTGAATATCAACTGCATATATAACCTCCCCTACGTGCGCAGACCAAAAACCAGGAACACGAAAGATTAAAAGAACCGCTCTGAGTGATCTAACTGATTCTGTAAGGTATAAACTGTGCCCCCACATATCCGAACTAAAAATCTTAGTATGGGCCTATGGAGCTATGAGTAAACATACTTGTAATTTTACTGATTCCATGGAAATAAGAATAAATACATAGGATTTAGTTTTTTAATGCCATTTTATTTAAATAATGTTTTGGTTTTTCTTTTCCATCTTCAGTTACTGTCACAGTCTTTTATAACTGAAAACCCAATTCATCAAAATTCTTATTCTTGGGCTTTTCAGCCATTTTGATTCTTGAATTGTCTTGAACATCTTATTAATGATCTTATTAGACATTTTTGCTTATTTTAGCACCTGTGTTTACAGGTTAGGTTTAACGAAAAATGTGCAGAATCCTACTTTATTTGCAAAGTTGACACATTGTTGACATTTTTGACGTGAAAAATCAATTGTTGACACGAAAATGTCAACAATCATTGTTGACGTGTCAACGCACATCACTGCCTTGGTATTAAACATTCTGAATCTGAAAGAACTAGATTACATTATTATATTAATGAGAAAAAATATAATTTTATACACATTTGGTCATCCTCTGGAAAAACTTGAGGAGACGGCCATGTCAAGCATCAAATTAATTATTTTGTATAACAATTGATTAAGCTTATGCAGATTTTATATTACTAAGCCATTTTATAATTAAAAATGCAAATAACTGACAACATTTGTTTTCAATACTTGAAATTAGAACAAAATAAGCTAATATCAGTGAAATTAATTAATGTTAAATGACCAGTGCAGTAAATTCTTTAATATCATTGGTCGCTTTTGAAGAAAACATAAAAGAACGGCCAAGCGATCTGCACACCGATCTGTCTTCAGTGTTGCCAGATGTGAGGATTCTTCCGTGCATGTGGGGAAATCGATTAATGCCCGGTTTCTGAAAGCAATTTATCTAACCGATAAAGTTATGCATTCCATAAATCGCCAAAAGGTGTTTCTGAAACGCTATGTTGTATTTATGAGACCGATATCGGCTTCATAAGTTATCGGAGCAAGTCGGTGCGATAAGTTATGTAGCGCCGGCGCATTCTACATCGGTTGAGGTTTCGCGCGGCTTTTTTTCAATTACCTATCGCTAACAGCAGGTTATGTTTAAGATGAAAGTGCCGGTATAGAACGACAGTATTGTTGAAAAATGTGTAACAGTTTCAAATTATTTCAGTTTTTTAAAGTATTTTTTGTTTTTCTAGTGTTGCAAGTGCAGTAGCCACCTATTGGTTTCTCTCGTAACTACTTAAGAAACCGATAGTTATAAAGTAGAGTACAATATTTTGAGCAACACTTAAGAAGTTTATCGGTTCCATAAAGTTATGCATCCGATAACTATATGATACATAACACCAGCTTTCAGAAACCGGGCATAAGTCAGGGAAAAGTGAAGATATGCGGAATTACATACCTTATTGGGGATTTTATTTACTCCCTTTTTATTGTATTAAGCAACAGTAAATCAAATTAAAGCCAGTTTAAAATAAAATTATCTAGATTAATTTTAGAAAATTATTATTTTTAGAATTAATTTCAAGATTGATAATTCAGTATTAATAAAATGGTTCATGCAATCAGTGCAAAGACTTGATTTAATAATATTCGCTAATACTTTATTTTTATTTAGGCAACTACATCTCTAAACATATAACTCAAACTTTTTATATTTTTATGTTTTAAGATTGTGGATATGTATTACATGTGTACGATGTGTACTTATAAAAACAAGCTTACTTTAATAATTTCTACGTGAGTGAAAAAAGTGGACATTTTCTTAACAGTAACTGGAGGAGAAATGATATTTTTACGTCTGACAACACCGCTTTTCTGTCCAATGTTTGTTATATGTCGTGCTTGTTATTTAGGCGGGAAATAGCCGGTTTTCTTTAGAGAAGCCGATAAGTTTTTATTAGTTTTGTATTACAAGTTTGTGTTTTGAAGTATTCCAAAAAAATTCTCGATATTTCCTCCTCTAGTCGCTGTTAACTGTAAGCAATATTATTTTTAAATACATATCTTACATACAATTTGCTGTAAATGAGGTTATGTGAGATCTTTCAGTAGACTCCATAAACCAAAACAAACTAACTTTTTTTTTTAGATAATATTTTCATTGTCAAATTTTAAAACAGATATTTAGACTCGTGTTAATGCTTGCTAGTTTTTCATTGTACTCGTATGTATGTTAACTTTTGATCATATCTTTATGGTATTTTGTAATGGTAGGGAAAGTTTAATCTGTTTAGATTTATATCCAACTCCTTGCTTTATCTGTGAAATTCTACTTATATTTTAGTTACAATTTCTACAAGATTCACACATTTTTAATTAATAACTTTTTGAACAGTAAACAAAGATGGATGCACCTGGTACATCTAATGGAGGTACGAATAACGATGCAGAAAACCAAGAAGCACTGGACATTGCCAAAATAACAAAAAAAAGAAGAAGCAGTGAATTAGATTTAGAGTTTGACAAGAAAAAAGAACGAGCTTTGAGTAGTATGCAGTATTTACTGAAGTGTAGTTTAAAATACTCGAATTTTTTCCAAAATAAATTAGAACAACACATAAATAAAACAGAGAAGTAAGTGTTAATGATGATTTTTTTTTTAATTATTGTAGGTAATTAAGCATTTTCATGTTTAGAAAGCCAATTAAACAGAAAGCACAACTGAGGTTAGAAGACATGTTGGATAAAGATATGTTTAACAACAACAGCACTAATGGGGGAGCATCATCTCTAAGTAAGTTCTGTATAAATTAGTTGTTTATACTACAGTTTAAATTAAAATGGCTAGCCAAAAGCCAACTTATACTAGCAACCAACGGAAAAGTTGGAAAATGTCATCAAACTGTTGATAATGATATTTTTTATTTGCTAATCGTTTTGTGAGCTTTTGTTAAGAAGTTGGTTGGTTTAATATAGCGGGTAAAATCAAATGTAAAATGTATTGAAAAGTAATCATGTTATATACGTACAGAGAATATTTAAAATTGTTAAAATAAAAAGCTGTTTTTGATTACAAATTATTTAGCCATAATTATCTTGAGTTTTAATAAATGCATAAAAAGTTTTTGGCATTAAATTATTTCCAAAAAGAAATAGTTAAAAAAAGACTTAACAGCATCGATTTTAAAAAATGAAGAACTGATTTTATACTGTAGTATTTGAAGCAAGAACTGTGCTGTTTGAGTTCATTATTTTAGAATAGATAATTCTGTATTAGAAATACTTACTTTGTTGCACTCTTATTAGGTTACTAAAGTTTTAATAAAATCATTATCCTGAATTTTAAAGATTTGTTTGGTTATATAAAATAATAAATGCGTATGTAATTTTCTTTTGTATTTACATTTATCTTTATCAAAAGGAATGTATAAAATCTTGGGAAATTAATGATGTTTGTAATTAGTGTAAATTCATATTTTAGAAAAATCCAAAACAATTAACTATTTTAACACATTGAAGGATATTAACATCATATGGCATCTGCTCTGCCATGCTCGTTGTGGCAGAACATTTTGCACCATCCAAGATTGTTTTGTAAAAACAGACAGAATGTTTATCAACATTCCATTTCAGATGCATTTACAGCAATGTTGCCAAAGTGTGTTCTTTGTGTTTATGAAGCTTTGTATGATTGGCATTAGAGAATACCAAGACCATGTACGTGTCACACTTTTAGGACCACTTGCACTAAGTGTTTTGAAAATGTTCATTTTCTAGCTCGAGTTAGAGTATACGGGCCCAGAGCTCAAGAATCCACATGCTTGCCTATTGCTGTCGTGTTCAACTCATTTTGTGTTACATTCATAAATACTTATGCCTAGTTTCACAATGTTAGAATCTAAGCAGGCAGTGAAGTGAGGCAAATTCAGCAGTCACAGCAGTGAAAAGATTCGTTTTTTTTATACGATTTTGTTGCTGCACAATCTATATGTATAAAATATTTATAACCATCAAATTAATTAATGCTACATGCAGGGTGGTTTTGAAAGTAGGCTGGACTTCCGTATACCTGCCTACCACAGATCAGCAGTGGGATTCTGATTGCTCGACTCGAAACATATCGTATGCGAATCGAAGACGATATATAATTCCGATACTGTACTTTTGTTTTCATTGTCGAGTAAACCTTCTAAACATATAGCTACCATTTTTATTTTTCCGTAGCCTTAGTAGCTTACTGAATTATTTACCATACCGTTATTGCTTGTTATTTTTATTATTATTCTTTAGCCTGTTGCACACATTGTTGATGTTTTTTTCATAAATTTCTTTGTATAAAATACATATTTATATTATTATAAGCGTAGTATTTGTATTTATTATTTTTATTTTTAATTTGTAAGCGTAAATTTTTATAGGTTAAGTTTTATAAGTGTTTATATTTTCATTAATTTCAGTTCTAGGCTATTATAGATTGTGTAAATTACTGTAAATATTTAGTGTTTTCTAAGTTAACAAGTTTCTTGTGTGTAGGTAAGTGTGTATGTTATAGGTTATAAGTTTTTGTATTTCTATTTTTAATTTAATTTTTATTTGCCGCGCTTTTTCAGATAATATCAGCAATTCTAAAATACTTTCGAGTTTCTGGCTGTTGTAGTCGATAGTAAAAATCGTAGTAATGGTAGCACTCAGCATTGTTACCCCGCTTTTCAAATATGGAATGCGTGTTTTCAAATGAATGTTAAGAAATCTAATTTAAAACATGTCTTATATCCAAGTAATAACTAATAGAGTTTGGGCAATTCCAAACAAATACCACTAATAGCTATTAAGATAAATTAATAAATATTGCAAATTGTAATAAAATAGCTATAAACACTTGACATAAACTGTAATTGCAAAACTAAATCCTAACAACTCATGAAAGATCTTCGAATACGTACCATTTCATCTAGAAATTTATAGGTATATTACGTCAATTAAAAGAAAAAATACACTCAATAAATATTAATTAATTTAAGATGTTATATACAAAATAATCTTGTGTGTCATGTGTAGAAATTAATCGTTTACGTGTGATTTATCACGTAGAAAACATTTTTTACTTATATAACCCTGATAATTATAAATTGTTTATTAATAATTAATTTTGGAGTCAGCCTATAGTATTTAATGGTCAGTTAATATTTATTTGATGTATGTTTTTTGTATTTAAATATTATTACATATAATTCAATTTAATACTTCTATTGTATTTTATAAACAAATTGAAGAAAGTGAACCCACCATATACAAATGAATGATAATAAAGGTCCATCGGCTGCATATACCTTTTACTTGTGAAAGAAAGAATACTTGCTGTCGATCGAACACAAAAGCAATTAGAATCCCATTTCGTAGCACTTGCGAGATATCCGATAGTTCATGGCTTCATAACAATAGGATTCTACCACAGACTGGCTCGATACGAAACAACACGAAAGCATTTAGAATCGCCAAGTATTGGGAAAATGGTGCATCCGCATCCTGTCGAGCAATTAGAATCCGTATGCAGGTCAATTGAGGTGTCATATTGCCAGATTTGTTGAGAGGGCCATGGGGGTACTGAGTCTAGGTGCCGGAGAAGTTCCCGTTAAGAAGCTATAAGCATTTAGGTTACAGGTTAGGTTATTTTACAGAATGGCATGTTAGATTTTCGTGGCACCTTCGTTTATTGAGTCAAAGGCTCGTTTATAGTCTAAGAAAAGTAGTTGTAATGGTGACTCATATTCCAGTGACCGTTCCAATATCATCCTGATATTTTTCACATGAAAAAGATGCCATTCTCCGGGAGGGATATAAAGCAGTGGGTTCCATTGTAACTCTCTTTTTATATTTATGTAACACTTCTATCTTTTGACTAAAAGCAACTCTTTCACAGAGGAAAGTCAACACATATGCGGAAGCTTAAGAAGTTCATAATATTGATGCAATCGGCAGTCAGTTTTTCCTGGTAGCTGGGCATCGGCTGATTGTTCCTGAATTTTCATTTTTTTTTTTTGCTTTCTAGATGAGTGCCACCTAATTTGGCAACCTGTAGATTCGACATCTTCAAAAATTAGGAAACAAAGGTGCGGTTGGGAGTAATAAATTATGAATAACTTTGATGGAAACTTATTTATTTCTGTATTTAGCCTCAGATCAGTACCTGATAGATTCTAATTGTTCACAACAGTAATAAAAACAAGAGAGAACCTTTGGACAAGCACTATACCCTTGGTTTACAGAGGTGGGGGGGGTTACTAAATTTAATGTTAATATTAGTGATAATTAGGCTGCATTAAATATAACATTATTATTTTTATACTTATAGCTTCTGGAATAATCAGCAGTAGTTTGTGCAGTAAATGATATACATAAATAAAAAGTAAGGAAAGATCTTTTTAGTGTATTGTAATTTTAGTTTTTAAGCCTTTAGGATTTCGGCAGGAGAATGCTGTCGGAATTATAACCTTAATAAAGATGTGGGGCCACTATGCCACCGATCTCATTTTGAGGTGGTCAGGATAGTGCAAAAGCGATAATAATTAGCTTTTCTGTTGTGTTTATGAATTTCCTAGGGTGTTTGGTCGCAGGATCTACAAACACAGGGTTTGCATTAGATGAATAAAAAACACTGAATTCAAATAAGTTAAGTAACAGTATTAATTCAACAAACCTGCGTTAAGACCAACTTAGGAATTAGATCCACAACTTGTTGCACGTAAACTCGTTGGATATCGACTTGGCAGGCCTGCGAATTTATTTTCTTGGAAAGTTTGTCTGCTCGCACATCGCTTTGAACTATCTACAGATTGTTTCTATGTAAACCAAAGGCATTATTGAATTGTAGTAATTTAAATTGCTGTTACACCGTGTGACTATGATGAGTTGCATGTTAAAAATACCTATAGAGATTGGAAAATCTCTGGTTCAGCTAAATTCTAGTTGGTGGCGAAATGACCATAGTAGTTGAAGCCATGAGGTCCAAGGGAACCACAAAACAACAACATTGCATTGTATGGTGACAAAAATGCTTTGGTAGTTGGTTTCTTTGACTATTTTTATTATTTTCAACAGTCTTAAGTCTTAACTGATAAACACTAGCGCTCTACCCATATACCTACTCTTAGAATCACAACATATAGGTTATATCCAAGAATAGATAATATGCATCTTCAAAGTTTTCAGTTGTTCGGGTTTCACTTAAAGGGGATCACAACACAAAAATTGCAATTTATTTTTTAACATATGTTTGTAGGTCATTGAAATGAAATTCGAATGTTCTAAGTCCCATTGCAACACACGGAATAGTTATGTCAATATTGTTATTTAAAGATTTGAGTGTGATGTCAAACTGCAAGACGGCTGTGTTGCGTCTATCTGCAGCATTGCATCAGGAACCGATTTATTGCACTCTTAGTTCAAATTACATGTTGCGACAAATACATGTCAATTCCGTTATATTATGTGGATTATTTCAGTAAGACTGTTACTGTAGATATATAAGGGTGAAATATTCATAGTTTAAATCTTCAATTTTAACCAATAAACCTTTATAAATTTAAACCTAGTGTCCAAATTCAAATTTGTTTGTTTATTTTTAGAATATTTGTGTTTTTTTTTTAAATTAATTCAAACCTTATCAGTTTGAATCTGTTCGTGAGAATTTTCAAGAAGCAAGTAATTCTAATAAACAACGAATATTAAACATCACAGTAAGAACAAGACAGATTAAGTGGTGTAAATGCAGGAATCGTAGATGACTGATGAAGAAGGCATGTATTGTGTTGAAGTCAGTGGAAAAAGTTAAAAATGAGGATTTTTGTTGTTACCGAGTGCCCCCAATTTTCAAAACTAATCTTACTCGTAAGTAAAGACCTATGCAGTAGGCTAGACATATGTCGGCTTAAAAACAAAAATCTGTTTTAAGAAACAATTGGTAACTGCAGAAAATGTTTTAAACAAAATTTGGCGCTATGTAGTACCTATAAAAACAATTCCCTGTGTGATAAATTCATGAACATTTGCAGCATTCTAGCCACGTAGCAAATCGTTTTGGGGAATGATTCCAGTTTGGAAATTTATAAAAAATATTCCCTTTCCTCAATTGTTTTTATTCTTTGAACTATTTCTTCAACTGTACATACTACAAGCAGGCACTTTTAAATTAAGTTTAAAACGTAATCTAAAAAACTGCTTGTAAAAACACCAGCAAATGTGAACGTAATGCTCCAATGCATATAAAAGTCGAGCGTCTCTCGCAGCCGGTCTACAGTTGGACGTCACACACATTTCGATTGTTGCTCATAACTTCTTTATCTTATCAGATAAAGTTCCGAGAGATTACACACGAATATAAATACCTGAAAACTTCAATTTGAGACAAACTTGTTTTTTGTGTTGTGATCCCCTTTAATATTATAATTTTTGGCCTATAACAAGTTAAATTAACAATTTGGGTGCAAAAAGCTCTGCATCTAGATAAATTAAATCAGTCCCATAATTTGTACTAGGATGCTTATCTAAAAATTCTTCTTATCCACTATTGTAGACACATTGTTTATGTATTTGATTATTTTGTTATTCCCTGCCTGGTTCATTTCTTCAAGTTTTCTTTTTAAACACTGATAGTATTCCTTTTGCTTTTTCGTTTAATCACTAAATTTTAATATTTGGTACTTACTGTATAATTTTCTCTTTAGTACTTCTTAGCTTGCTCATGATTCGTGAAAGTTATTTTTATATATCCTATTTTACCCGGAGTATATTTTCTTAATCCCTGCAATCTAAAATCACTTCTATTCATTCTCCACATTATTTAATACTTCTTGAATTTCATTCCTTTACTTATATATTTTTCTAACTCTTAAAAGCAATTAAATTATTTAAAATTGTCTAATTATACTTTACTACACAACTTTCTTTTCATTTCGTGATTAAAATCAAAATCATGATTAGAATTTAAATAAAACGATATAGCTTTATCTCATCTTAATAAGAAGGATAAGAGTGCATTAGAAACAATTAGAAATCATCAGTTTGTAGATTATGTTGGCATGCATTGCGTCTAAGCTATGTCCTACAGAAAAATTTGAATGCTTACTAGGAACTGAGATTTTAATGATTGCCTGAACAGTCAACAGCAACACATCAATTACTGCAAGCGGTTGTAAAAAGCTGCAACGATTCTTAAAAGTACTGTATTTAAACTGACAACGCTACCTGCTGATGTTTTATTTTGAACAAGATGATTAATAACCTTTTTGTGCATTTTGACTATTTTTTACCACTTTAATTACGCTAGAAAAGTGTTTTTTTAAATTATCTATTGTAGAAACAGAAAAAGTAAAAAAATAAATTCCCAAAGACAAAGTTCATTCTACACGATTATGAGCAACTAACATTTCTTTGATTTTTCTTTTAGGTAAAGTTCCTGTACTGGATCAGTTAAAATACTTTGAAGGAGGGACATTAAGGCCTTATCAAATAGAGGGATTAACCTGGTTGACAGTAAGTATCCCATGATAATAGTGGTAATAGTCTTATTTAAGTTATTTGTGATTGTAGATCTTATACGAAAATGGCGTTAATGGAATATTAGCAGATGAAATGGGCCTAGGAAAGACCATTCAAATAATAGCCTTGATTTCTCATTTATACGAAAGAAAAGTTGAAGGGCCTTATTTAATTATTGCCCCCCTTATCGGTTATTTCTAATTGGGCATCTGAATTTAAAAGATTTGCACCAAAAATACCAGTTATAGTATTTCATGGAAGTAAGGAGGAATTAGTAAACCTTAGAAATCAAGTTGCAAAAACTAATTACAAACTGAACGGTACAAATGTAAAACCTGTAGTTATAACTTCCTTTGAGGTTCCAATGAGAGAAGGTGACTTTTTATCTAATTTGCTTTGGCAATATATGATAGTCGACGAAGGCCATCGTCTTAAAAATGCTCAATCTAGATTAACACGGTATGTAACTTTTTTGTAGATAATGCACTGCTTTACAATTCTTAATATATTTTAGAGTTTTAAAGAAATTTAAAACAATAAACCGATTGCTATTAACAGGAACTCCCTTGCAAAATAATCTTACAGAGTTGTGGGCTTTACTTAACTTTATTTTACCTGAAATATTTGTAGATATGGATACCTTTGCATCCGTATTACTGTTGGAAGATATGGAGGTAAGTTCTTTTATTGAAGAAAAAAGCTAGGTCAAATTATTTGTACTGCACTTATTTTTAGGACAGCGAAAAGATAATTGAAAAGGAGCAGACATCAAATATAATTTCTACAATACACAGTGTTTTAGCTCCATTTATGCTGAGAAGAATAAAATCTGAGGTGCTGGGAGATTTAGTGCCAAAGAAAGAAGTGGTTGTATATTGCCCATTAACAAAATTACAGTTTGATTTGTGCCATTTCACTCTTGACCGAAATGTAATCAAATTAAAAGGAAAAAACAATGTAAGTGTTCTAAGTTCTGATTGCTCAGTTTTACTGCATCAATAACGATTAATCGTCTTGAAGAATGTCTTTGTTACAGAGTGATGATGAAACACCTGATAAAGAAAATGAAAGTGTTAATACTGCACGACATAGAAGCAAACGAAGGTGTGTTTGTATTAATAAAAGCTATACGGAACCAACTGAAGATGATGTAGAAGATCTATTTTATGAAGATAACCTTGGAAATAAGAATCAGTCTGTTAACTCAAATTCTAACGTCCAAATTAAGACATTTTTGCATTATATAACTTTGCAAAGTCCAATGATGATGTTAAAAAAAATCGTAGATCATCCATACTTGGTTCAGTTTCCATTAAAACCTAATAGTGATAAAAAAGAATTACTTATAGACGAGCAACTAGTCACACAAAGCGGTAAAATGCTAGTATTAGATGCAATGTTAAAGAAACTAAAGGAGCGCGGTCACAAGGTAAAAATATGTAATTTTCAAGTCGAATGATTTTTTAGTCTTGCGTTTTTAGGTCTTAATCTTTAGCACGTTAGTGATGTTACTAGACCTATTAGAGGAGTATGTATTGATGCGAAAATATAAATATTGTCGCCTAGATGGACTTAGACAGTTGGCTGATAGGGACAGAAGTATTGATCAGTTCAACACAGATCCAGAGGTTTTCATTTTTCTGATTTCTACACGAGCCGGAGGACTTGGTTTAAATCTTACAGCTGCTGATACGGTTATTTTGTTTGATCGTGACTGGGTAAGTTAAAAAATTCATTTTATTTCTGGTGAAAGCAGATAACAAAGCTTAGTAGTTAAGTTACTCTAAAATCTAGTCATTTCTTGTAGTAAGCATATTCTCATATCTCTTCATATAACTGGGATATCTGTTGCATCTTGTGTGTTTAGGTTTAGCTGCATACCCAAAATCTCAAATAGTAGCTTTAATGAAATATTCAAGTTTTTCCATGTACTTACATTGAATTTATTGAATTCCTAGAATCCACAAGTGGATATCCAAGCACAGGACCGCTGTCATCGAATTGGACAAACAAAACCAGTAATGGTCTATTCATTAATAACTAAAAATACCATTGATGAAAGGATACTTCGTACAAGCAACGTAAAGCGTCGACTAGAGAGAGTTATAATAAAAAATAGTAAGTTCATGTAATCATTCATTTTGTATATTATACAAGTTGTTTTAGGACAATTTAGATATGCCAAGAAATCCTCTGATGAACGGTTAGATTGTGAAGAACTATTAGAACTTCTAAAATCTCAAGATTCTTTGGTTAACATACATACAAATGGATATGTCCTTTCAGATGCAGATTTAGAACAACTCCTAGACCGCTCTGAACTATATAAACAGTTAGATGAATCTAAATGGACTGAAGATACCAAATAGTTATTACACTCTTATTATTTTCAAATTTTAGTTTTATGTTCTTGTTTACTTTCAGTACAAATAATTATAGTGGGACCAATTGTATTCAGGGCTGACTTTTTACATATCGTGTACCAATTATAGGATGACACTTGAATTTTACAGGTAGTAGAATTTACCTTAAACAAGTCGAAAGTTATTAAAAGTCAGTTCCAACTAGGACTTGCATGTACTATGAGACAGTTATGTTATGTTTGATAATATTTCTAACATGTTTGTATAGTTATCATCAAGGTTACTCAAGCACATATATATTATACTAACAGAGGTTGTTTTATTTTAGACTGGGGGTGCCACTTCAAGGTGTAATGTTTGTCACAGCCCTGTATACTCTGCCCATTCTTGCATGATACATTTAAATGCTGTAGGTTTAAAAGTAAATTTGGAAACTTTACTTAGTATTTAAGGTAGATAGTAAGAAACCAATGTACACTATTGGCCAAAAGTAAAGAAATACGATTTTTGTAGAAATACTGTAAAACCTCCTATTACAGACACTCCCTATGAGTGGATAGATTTTTGTAGAACCAAAGTATTACTAAGACATGCTAAATGGCCTTTTTCAACTGGATGCCCCTAATAAATGGACAAAAAGTGGGGGACTTTATTGTAACTTAATTGTTATTAATGTAAGATTATCCAGATTCTGTTTAATATTAAGCTTTTCTAGGCACAGTTATAAAATTTTAGGAAACATAACACATAACCTCAATCTTTATACAATTTTATTTTTTCACACAAGACAAAAGTAGAGAAACATTCTGAAATCAAAACAAATAATGTAATTGTAATATTGAGTAGCGTAGCTATTATTTTTTATTATTTCTACACATCTTGGCATCGAAGATAATAATTTGTCTATATGTTCTGTAGAAACTACTGCAGGTATCATATGGTGTGGAATAATTCCTCTTTGAATTTAGATTTCTGTGAAGATGTGTTCCGAATTTGCCTGTCTTATTTTATCCCATAGATTCTCAATAGGGTTGAAATCCGGACTTTGTTTGAAACCAATCCTTGATAATCTGCCGTGTGCTTAGAATCATCCTGTTAAAATATTCACTCTGTGGCATATTTTCTTCAGCATATGGTAGCATGATTTCTTTCAATACGTCTAGTTATACAAATCTATCTACTACATTCTCAATATAATGCAGTAGCCCCATCCCAAAGCCCTAAAAGCAACTCTAAATTTTTATACTACCTGCTCCATACTTGACTGTGGCTTTTGTGTATATAGCATTTAGTCATTTACTAATAGGTCTTCTTATCCATTTTATTTCATTAGAATTTCACATAACATACTTTGTTTCATCAGAAAATAGTACAGTGGATGTGCTTTCTAACAAACTGCAGCCTAGCTTTTAAATTGGGTATTTCTCTTTGAATTTGAGCCACTGATACTTCTGTGTCAATCAAGTTTTAATTTTTCTGGGAGTTAAGTTATGCGCTTTCTTGATCTCCACTCTTATGGTTATTTACTAGTGTTTTATGTTTTTTAAAATTTAATGTATTTAAAAAATTTTTATTTTTTTTATTTTTTATTTCTATTTTGTTTTTCACCTAATTCAAATTTTTTTACAATGAATTTTTGCATGGGTAGAGATTTTCTCTTTGGCATTCTGAATAGCATTGAAGAAAAAAAATGTAAAATGTAAAAACTCAAAAGTTTAAAATAAATTTAAAAATTGTTTTTTTACTTTTGTCCAACCAAAAAGATGTGTAGGTGTATTTTATCAAGACTATGGGCTTTTCTATATTGCCATTTAAAATAGTAAATATTAATTACAAATGCACTTATCCAATTTTGCTTATACAGGGTGTCCCAACGGTCTGTGCTCAGAGGATGGTGTTATTATTTCTTGTGGGGAATAAAATTTGCAGCAATTCTTGTTTTACAGTTGACAAGAATTGACAACTGATAGAAGCTAATAATATCAGTATAATATATTGACGAGTAGACTTAGAGGAGTGACAAAAGCAAAAGTAATAAAAATATTCAACCGTACAACCAATAAATTTGTAAAGGTACTTCAGACTAATTCTTGTGGTCAATATAAAGTTGCTTCAATTCTATTTTAGATTTATTATTGTATTAATATTTTTCTAATTATCACTTCAAAGAATTGTACAAAATAATCCCGTTAGCAAAAATTGCCGAATAGAACTCATTTCCATTTTATAGTGTTATTTGTCAAAGGGTCCTAAAATATTGAATTTAAACTCTACTTGGTAATAAATACTCCTCAGCTTGTCACTACCTATTGAATTAGTTACTAACAAGCTAATTATTTTGTTATGTAACAAAAATTGTTTATTATTGGCTTTCTACTGTTCAAGGTATCACTTGTTATTTTATCAGTTTTATGAAACAGGCCCTTGATCGTAAACTTTTCAACTTTTTAACGTATGTTCTTTATTTTTTAGAAAATTCAAGTAATTGAATCTTATGAAAATTCTGTGATTTATAAGTCTGTAATACTACTTCATTGGTATTGCCAACCTTTTTCATTTGTTGCATTGTTATATATTTTGTTTTTAAAATTACTGTAATACACAGTTTTGCGTCGTGTCAGACTCCTTTGCAGCATTTTAGTGCAACCTCTTATTAGTATACATATATGTGCTCAAGCATCCTTGAGTTATCATGTAGTTTGTAGACAAACATTTATGTTTAATTACACTAAATAGTTATCAAATCGAAACTCTACGAGTTGAATTTTCAAATATGAATGTGATTTTCATTTATACAACTACTAGATATGGCATCGGCTGACATTTATGTTTAACTGCAGTAAAGGGTTATCATATTAAAGCTAGCTGAATCTCCAAAGAAAATGCAAGGAATGTGATCTTTGAATCTTGACTATAAAACAGTGTCAGCTGATTTGGTTTGGCTCATACTTAACTAGGGGTGAAAAGGAATTATATTGACACTTGTGAAATTTTTGGTGAATCTTATTCATGAGTTATGATATATCTGACAACAGTATATGGCAAATGTTTCAAATTTAATCTCGAGTTTGAAATCTATCATAAGTACTGCTCATGTCTGACAAATGATAGAAGTTTAAGGTTGATAGAAGCTGTATACTGCCATAATCCACTTTTCATTAAAAATCAGGAAAGAATAAAAACTACGTCGATGCAATTTATAAATTACTAACAAAGCTCGCCATACTCTTTGAATCTTAATTTGTCATTTTTCCTGTTCATATCACTGCCCTGAAAACGAATAAAACTTTACAGTATTATTATATTCTATCTTTGCATATTGGTTTACATTGACTTTCTGATATGTCTATCCTTTTTGTATGATATTTTACACAATTTATGCCATACTTAAAGCATCATTTTACATTTTTCCCTTATGTTATAATTCTTTGTCTACATATAAATGTTGCAGCTTTTCACATTAGACAGCGCCTGAGTACAATGTTCACAGTATGGAAGCATGGATAGAGATAAATAAAAGTTAGTTCACTGATTTAAATACTGTTTGAGATACTTTTACAATTTTAAAATGCAAAATAGTCAAATTATGCAAAATTGTTGCCGTTGAACATGGTGGTTAATTAACATAAAATTAGAATTTGAATATTATAGCCTGTAATGTCATATATAATTGTAATTCACAAATCAGAGAGTTGTTTACCATACAAGGGCAAAGAAAAATCTGCTTATAGAATGCACTTGTAAGTAACAGCTATGAACCTGTCAATCATGTGAATACAATCCGAGTAAAGTTGAGGCAATATTGTCGAATAATAAAACTGATCTGCTCTCTGGCAAATGTGTTTACCTCTCGATAACAATATGCTAACTAGCGGCATTAAGTTTTATTTTGCATTTTTAAAAGCAATTTTATATTAATAGGATTGGCACGATTAAAATATAATGTTTAAAGTAAAACTAAATGAAAAATTTATTAATTTTAAATAAATAAGTTCATTGATCGTTTTAATGCACAAAATGCGAATATGCACGAACCGTCCATGGTTTTTATGATTATTACTTGATCTTGGTCTATCTATGTTCTAAGTTTACAAATCACAAATTGCATTCTCCAATAATTTCACAATTGTGTATAAATACAGGGTGATTTATAAGTACACTGGTCAGCTGATTCATTTTATTAAAATAAACAGGAAAGTTCTTACGGACCATTTCGTTTATAAAATCTAACTGAACAAATATTTTCCTCTGGTATTTGGAGTATATTTCTGTTCAATCAAGGGTAACTAGAAGACATTATTGCTTTTATTTTATCGTACCGTTTTTTCAAATTTGATAAATTTGATAGGAGGTTTAAGTTCCTTATATCTATGGTAAAAATAAGGTCCTCTTGTTTTATATCAAAAATGTGCGCCATGTAATTTATGTCTCACAGATTCCTGTAAAGTACACCAACATTGTTGTGAAGTGATTCCTCTTGTTAAAATAAAAATGTTTATAATGAGCCATTGTCTGTGAATGCATGGTTTCGTAGGTATCGACTATTTTAATGTACTTCTAATGAACATGTAGGCACCAGTTAAGTTGTCAGATTCCCAGTCGATGTAGTTTCTCCAACCCACTATTTTGCCTTTGTGACCTAGAAATGAAAATTACATTTTTAATGAGATGCCTGACATGATGTTGATGACATTAATCTATTGGATGTAAATTACAAGGTTGCAGATAAGTGGTCATAATTCAGAAACAGTGCACATTTTCAATACCTTATTTCTACCATAAATATGAGGGGTCTTAAATCACCTATCAAACTTATCAAAATCTTTAAAACAAAAAAGCTATGATAAAAAAAGCAATGTCGCCCTTCAGTTTAACCTCTTGCAGACATTTTTAATACATGGAATTTATATCAAGCGGTGATCCTTGCTTGAACAAAGATATTCTTCAAATGCTAGAAGAGAGTATTGATTGGTTTTGATTTTATAAATGAAGTTAATGATTCTTTTTACCCTCTAACAACCAATATCTAAGAAACCATGCATTATCGGAACATAGTTCACATGAACTTTTTTTGTTGTTTTAACAAGGAATCAGCTAATGACTGTTGTCGAGGTACTTACGAATCACCCTGTATAAAGTCCAACTTCTGTATGAGTCTAATAAATCCTTAATGCTGGAATAGGCAGGTCATATCTAGGG
Source organism: Ignelater luminosus (assembly GCA_011009095.1). Classification (NCBI taxonomy): domain Eukaryota; kingdom Metazoa; phylum Arthropoda; class Insecta; order Coleoptera; family Elateridae; genus Ignelater; species Ignelater luminosus. The sequence goes on along the minus strand of VTPC01091258.1, from coordinate 644,872 downwards.
TTAAAAGATCCTTAGATGTGATAGTTTACCAAGATTAACCTCTAGTTATATGTCTTATCAGTATTATTACTGTTATTACGTGAGTAGCTCTTATTACATTAATTACATTTTTAATAGATTGACATCAACTTAGATTTTGTGAAATATAGCAGACTTGTGATATAAGTTTCCTTTTTTTCAGTATGATTGTTAATACTATGTGCCTTGCATGTGTTATTTATGTTTGTATTTTTATAATAAAAAGAGTTTCAATTTACAATATTTCTACTTATAAGTTCTTGGAAATCTGAGTCAGTATTATGGGAACTTAGGAGAATTCTGACCACCTAAGAAAGAAATTGTAATTACTGAATAACTATTAAGTCAGTTTCAATGTGATTAATCAACTAATTCTGTGAATTATTCACTTTGCCAAATTATAATCAAATATGTTTTTAAAAATTTGCAAAAAGTAAGAACTGCACTGTGGTTCTATTCTTGAATTCGACATTTAAATTTATAGATAGTGTTTGCAATGTCTCTGGCATACCAATGCAATTGCCTCTCAAATTCTTTGTTTGAGTTCTTTCTGATCTCTTGACTTGGATTGTTCTATACACATATCATCACAGAAAAAATCAAACAGTGTGATATCCTAGGAATTTGATGGTCAAGAGTTGGGGTCTTTCTCTGCTTATTCACTATTCGGAAAATGCTTTATTTAGAAGATTGCACATTTAAAACGGAATAGGGGAGAATGGGTATTCAACTTTTTCAATTTACTTGATCTACATTAAGATTCTGCAGATAATATTTTGTTTGTAAGTGAGTACCATTAAATACTCTTATTGTAAAGCCAAAAGAGATGCCGAGGGTCGTCCCAAAGGTTCTTTTTTTTTTTAAATAAAAGTGCAAAGTAGTAGTTTTTAAGATGAGTTTTGGATGTAAATAATTTGCCTATTACTTTAAAACAGTGCATGTTGAAAACGACTTTTTACTGGATAATTGGAGGTAGTTTTGACCTCAAAATGCAGTAGGAACCATAACCTCAAATTGTTTACTTTTGATCTAAAATTGATAACGGACGTCGGAGACATTTCTCATAATCCTAGCAGTGGGATTTCCCTCTTCCCATTTATGCATTCTCTCCTGTTATGGACAAACTACAAAAGATCAAAAAACAAAGGAAGGCGTCACTAGCTTCATTTGAAAAAACAAAGTGGAAAGTTATGGAAGAAGAAAGTGACGGTGAGATATGGAAAAGACGAATTGGTTGACTCATCAGTGGACGATTTTATTCTGTCGTTACAAAAAAGATTTGATAGTGCGTGAAGATGATTTTGTATTGACAAGTTTCACATCAACACAAAAGAAAGGTATTATGTTGGTTGTGCTATAGCAAAAGATGCAACAGACTACGAAATTAAATTTCATTGCTGAAAAAAATAACAAATACCTTAGTTTATCCAAGTGTCAATGACATTAGTAATGTAGACAGAGATAACACGGTCAGCATCCTTCCGTAGCCACAAACCTTGGGGCATGGACATTGCCAGGAAGTCCTCTATCTACAAGTGATACATTAATTTTAAAAACTGGAAAACAGTGAAACCTCTCTATAATGGATAAAATAATCTAAATCATAATATAAACCTTTTTACTTATTTTCATGAGTACTACACGCCCTTAGAGATGGTGATGAAGCTGGAACAACCATTGTGGCACAACCACAAAAAAACTATTACAAAATTTAGTACTCATTAATTACTAATTTATTACCCAGAAACGAAATTTATTACTCTTGCCATTAAAACAATAACAGGGGTTGTTCCAGCTTCTCAGTGAACCTAGAACAACCAAACATAATTAAATAAAAATTAGTTAAATATTTAGTACCAATTTATTACTCTAATGAGAAATTTATTATTCTTCCCGTTAAAAAAATAACTGGAGTTGTTCCAACTTCTCTGTGAACCTAGCACAACCCAACAGAATTCGTGTCAGAATCTATCTATGTGCTTCTTATGGCAACTGGATGCGTCTGGATCATTGACTTTTTTCCATATTCTATTACTATTTTCTCAATTCCTTTAATTCTTATTGGTCGTTGCTTTGGGCAATAATCACTGCATGAACTTTGTTTTTCTCAAGTGTGACTTTTAGAACTTTGCAATCTTGTAATCTGCAACAAGTAGACTCTACATTTTCAAAATGCTCTAGCAACTGCTAATTTCCAATTCGAAACTGTGATCTAGTGAAGTAAGATCGCTCTACAGTCAAATAAATTCACATTTGTGTGCACTTGCTTTTCTAAAGTCGGATCATGAATTTTCAGAACTGGACTTGATGTAAGGGTCTTTTTCTGAAATTCAATTAGTATTCCCAAATGTCTGTCCATCAACTTGAACTTGTAATCTTTCTTGTTAAGGAAGGTCGGTGGTTTTGCGATCGTCAAATCCCCATTGCAAAATTTTTTAAGGCTCGCACTGTCGCAAATTCAGGCCAAAGTGGTTAATCTATGACCTTTTGCAGAAAAAAACATTTGTTCAAGCGAAACTTGTTCTTGTAATTACGCATGCGTTTACGTATAAGAAGAATGTGTGTTGTCTCTTATCCATACACCTATGAGCCCAGCTAATCGGTACTTGTATTCTTAAGGTCTCAACAATCCACACCTGAAAAAACTGTTGTGCTCTAATCTGTCGAATACTCTGGGTGTCGTATTGTGCGTCCTCACCTGCTAACGGTACCCGAGTCTTGTGTCTCAGAGACACATTTCTGCTACTACTAGCTAAATGCAAATAAACGTGTTTAGAATTCTAATGCACGCTACGACTTGGCAAGCGCATTTGAATTCAAATATCATAGTTCTTCGGTTAGCTTCTAGTATAGATGCATCAAATTCGTGGTCCCAAGCCCAGATAAAGGAGGAGGGCTAGGCAGCAACAGGGGATATGCACTCCAAAAACAATGACTTTCGTTTTTTGGAACATGGAATGTATTAAGTATGTATAGACCAGGGGCAGTGCAAACAATAATAAAGGAACTGAATAAATATAATATAGGCCCGTGCGCTATACAGAAAATAAGATGGCTAGGAGTCGGTGAACTAAACGCGGATGTTTCAACAATCTACTACAGTGGAGATGACCACAGACATGAATACGGAGTTCTCTTTATAGTTAGTCAATAAAAACATTAACGGAACCGTAATAGGATTCCTACCAGATGGTGACATTTAATTTATCCATAATCCAATGCTAGAACAACTGCCCAAGCCTGACATTAAAATCGTCAATGCAAAAATTGGCAAAAAAGAACGTTACAAACTAACTATAGGAGAAGATCCTACACAATGAGAATGGCACGCAACTGATAAATTTTGCTACTTACAAAAATATGGTCATAGGTAATACATGCAGATCCAAGAAGTAACGAAATAAGAAGGGTTTGATGAAGAACCTCCTAGAAAAAAACAAGAATGATCCCAAGACTTCATAACCAATATGAAGAACAAAGAAAGAGAATTCTATAATCATAAAATAAGAGAAATGGGAAAAAATATAATCAATTAAGAATAATAGACTTTTGCAACAAAATTCGACAAAAAAAGAGATGGATTCAAAGCAAGACTGAATTCAGTTAAAAAATTATTTCTCCTCAGAAATCTAACTACCTGGTTATCTTCCTAAAAATATTCTATACTTGGAAAGATAATACTTAGACCTCACACGTAAGAAGTGACCCAACCATATACAAGATATACCATATACATTCCGTTTTAAGTTTACAAACCGAGTATGTGAACGGAAAATGATGGTGTCCTTAATGATGAAGCAATATGTTATCTTTTGGTAAGAGCCGACATGATTTGGGCTACAGAAGATCTTTATGCTCACTACAAATGTTTTGGCTTTTCTTCTTCTTGAAGTCAGTTGCCACTTGGAGATTGTACTTAGATGTATTTGAACTGCTTCTAGTCCTACAACTGCAAGATTATATGTAGTGATGTGATTTTTCAACAAGACGATGAGCTACCTCAACGGACTAATGAAGCATGCAATTTTCTAGATGAGACATTTTTTGAAAGATGGTGTGATGGAGAGAAAACAGTTACATTACTTTGCTCAATTTTTATTTGTATCGCGCCACATGTAAAATATTTAACAACATTAACGATTTTAGAAGGAAAATAACTTTTGCGTTCTAATTAATTACTTCGGCAATGCTGGAAAGTTTGTAAATTTCAAATTATAAATTAAATAATAGAAATCTTGCAAAATTAATATTTCAGTTTCTCAAATAACTGTTTATTTAAAAAAAAGGTTTATCCATAATATACGATAAAAACTGTTGATGTATTTTATAAAAAATACAAAAGTTCGAGGTCAAGCGATAAAGTGCACTTTCAAACTAACCCAAACATTATTTTTAACAACCAAGAGATTAATAATAGTAAACATGTTGAAGAGGATACATCTTGTCTGTACTGTGCTGTGGTTTATAATCACTACCATTATATGTACAACACTGGCAGCAGGTATGTACATTTTAACAATTAACTACAACGAAATCATGATTTGACTATCTTCATCAAGATATCAAACAAAAAAGGCGACACATGTAAAACTCCAAATGGCTCAAATGGAAAATGCGTTCCATCAGAATACTGTCAAGTTATATCTAACAAGGTGATTTATTCCGGGTGTGGAAATAATTTGGTTTGCTGTGAAAATCCGGGCCCGGCAGATGGAAATTACTTGAAGACAAATGTTTTTTTCCGATTACAGCGTTTGCGGTATAGTCAAAGAACAAGCAAGGATCTGGGGAGGTGAAATAGCAGAAATTGGGGAATTTCCTTGGATGGCCGCTATAGAATACAAGAATAGACATGATAATAGAGAGGTAGATATAATATGTGGCGGTAGTTTAATAAACGACGAGTTTGTTTTGAGCAGCGCTGTGTGTGTCTTAAATGTGGAATTCCAAGCGTATGTGTTTGATATTTTATTAGTTTGATTCATTTTTGAGTTTGCATAAAATATTATAGGACGGCTGTACGATTAGGAGAATGGGATCTAACTACAGATCCTGACTGTGAAGAATTTGTGGCCAATAAGCTGTGTGCCGATCCAGTGGAAAAAATCCCAATAAAAGAAGCTATAGCGCATCCCTTTTTCAGCAGAGGAACAAAACACCATGATATTGCATTGATTCGTCTAGAACGTAAAATTCAATTTACGGGTAAGATATTTGTATATTGCTTGAGTTTAAATAAATAATAATAATAATAAATTCAGAGTATATCAGACCAATATGTGTACCACCTCTTGATTGGCCAGATTTAGAAGTGGGAACGCGTTCGATTGTAGTTGGATGGGGATTAACGGAAGATAGTAAGCTATAATGAACACTAGAACAAAACATGATATTTATTTCTCTTTTAATGATAGGCATAAAGTCGAACAATTTAATGAAAGTGGATGTTCCAATAGTATCACAAGACATATGCAACCGTGTGTACACTGGGCCACGCTCTTTACCACATAAATTACGTTACCTTTGTGTCGAGGGAGAACTGGGAAAGGGTTCATGTCTAGGAGATAGTGGTGGACCTTTAATGAGAATCTACGAAGATAACGAAACTCAATCGATTAAATGGTACCAAGATGGAATTGTATCTTCTGGTTTTGGATGTGCAAGAGCGGGATATCCTGCTATTTATACAAAAGTTTCGGCTTATTCTGATTGGATTTCAAACGTTATTATAGAATATGAAACTCGATAATATGTAAATAATAAATACTGATGGTAAACTACCTATGCTGTTATAAGTTACTATAAATTAGTTATGAGTTATTAGTCTTTTAGTTATTGCATTTTTATTGTGTCATTATTATATTCTTAAATTGCATTGTTGTGCAACCCAGGTTGGATAAGGCCAGCAAGGTCAAAATTACTACCAGGTCCAAAATTGATCGACTACCAAATTTTGTAACGTAAAAGTCACAAAAAAATATTCACCTGATCAGCAAGCTTTACGTCAGTGGCTTCTGGGCATACGTCAGGTATAATCATATTAGAGCGTAGTGTTGATATCCTGGTAAGGGATTTGTTACCAAAAAAAGAGGATCACCTAAAATTTTCTATCCCTATACGGGAGCCGATAAGGCGTTTAGACTATCAAAAGAAACTCAGAGTTCTATATTCAAATTGTTTGTCACCCAGATGTCCAAAACTTGCTTTATGATAAATTCCTAGAACTATACGCTGTTGTGATGTCGATATCACTTAAATCAGTAACAGACCAAGACTTTCCTAACAATAAAAAAGCCTATGCTTTTCTATTGTGTATGTGTGGACAGGTTCTGTAATTGTTGCTTTCTTAGGAATCATCAACCGGGCAGCAACCAAGTTCTTTGAACAACAGATTCAGTATCTTGTATTCCTTTTGTACTACGATGTCTAAGGTATTCGTCATCCTTTCTTACTTTGTACGGTATCATGAAATCACCTAGACTCTCCTCAGTACTTTGTTGCATTATTCGATTTAGAGAAAACTGTGCCTTCTACAAATGGTAACTTTCTAAGAAGAGTTGATGACAATGACTTTGTTATACCTCTGCCTGTCATTCGCCTTGGCAGTTTAAACGGTAATTTTGGTTATCAGAATTTGCTTCTTTTTGCAAAACTCTTGGAACCCCTCGCTTTTAGAACTTCTGGGTGTCCAAGATGGTGGATGTTTTCTGCAAGAATCTTAATACTTCAGTAGTGTTATTGGTTTTGATTGGCTTCCATGAAATTAATTTTGTAAAACAATCGATGATACCTAGAATACGTATGTCGATTGCCAGTACGGGTCTTCTCAGAACCCTCAAGTGGTCGATGTGCATCGTTTTCAATGACCCATTTCCTTTTCCGTCTGGTGTACTATTTTGATCTAAATTCTTCTAGTCTTCCTTGACGCTTCATAGCATCTCATCGCCAACTCTTCTTATTGCTTATGAAATTATGATAATTTTCCATATTTTTCTGTTTGACAGGATGTAGCTTCAATATTCTCCCTCTTGATCTATTGCTCCATCACAACTACCCCAAATACGTTTCAGAATCGATTTATGTGCTTCTTATGGCAACTCAAGAAGAAGTCTGCAATTTATTCAACATAATATATTCCGGTCAGACTCCCACAACATGCTCTACGATAAGCAAGATTCTTCTTGTTGAGTTGCCTATCTCCGTATCCCCTCATAATCAAAATTTGTTTTTCGGTTAAATAACGAACCATTCTACATTAACTTAATAAATAACAACACACAACGATAAAGGGATAGAAAATTGGGTATAGTCGCCAAATTGTCAATTACAAAACTCATTGTTTTATAAATTCCGCAACTGTTTATTTACCTACTTTGATAATTATTGTGTATCAGTATTCTTTTGATCAGCCAAGATTCCATTTCAACGACTAATAACTAAATAACACAAACATTATTAATAACCCATATAGCACACGGACATCTTATGTATGTCCATTAGACGTCCAAATTTTGGCGGACGGATGTCCAGTGGACGTCCGTTTGTCACACTAATTTGTACATTTTTTTGTACGTAATTTGAACATATTCGGACAAGTTTTGGACAAATTCGGACGGTTCTTGGACATACATAATTCGGACGATATTTGGACACAATCTGGACGACCTTTGGGCATAATTTGGACGATTTTGGATGACAAATGGAAGTCCACCAACGGTTGTCCAGTAGACGTCCAATGGATGTTCAATTTACGTCTATGGACGTTGGGACGAGATTTGGATGACCAAATGGACGTCCGGTGCTATATGGGAAAGCGTCATTTCTGAGACAATACAATAGCCCCCCCCCTCCTATTGCGTACCTAGTTACACCACTGACATAATTGTATGCTTGCCGTACGCAGAATTTTTAAGAGAATCAAAATCTGCAAGAAAAAATGGCGGTTGCCATTAAATAAATTGATGACATCATCAGGGCTAAGGGTGGGGGTAAAGAAAAAATGAAAATCATTCGAATCGATGTCCCATTGGGAAATAAAATTGACGTGCCCGAGGATTTTGACGTCAGATGCACAAAGAAGCTTTTATTTAAAGCGTTCCACAGCCGGCGTTCGCACTGTATTTATAAAAATAGTCTATGAGAAAAAAATTTTCGTGCCAAAATCTTACGCGTAAATTTTAAAAAGTTTACTTGAAATAGGTGTTGAATTTTTCACTTTTAATGTACAAAGATTGTACTGTGAGAGCAAATAAAACCCAAGTCAAAGATATCCGTGGATTCTAAATTTGTTTGTCTTTGATAGTTTCAGATACAATAAAAAAGTAAGACAAAAGCTATTAATGAATATGAAATTTGATATTTCAAATTTTTTAGGTTATTTATTTAATTAATTGATTACAGCAAAAGTCATCACAATTATAATTTACAAAACTGTGTGTGTTCAGTTCACTTCAAAGACGATGATTATGTAAGAGACTTACAAGAGGAACTTCTTGGAATTACAAGACGTTTTAAGAAATAAATGTGTATGTGCATTAGTTTCATCTAAGCAATCCATTTGAAATAGGTATCTATTATTTATCTTTCACATATTCAGTATGTTTTGACACTTACTTTTAAAATAACAGCATTTCTAAGTTATTTTATAATTACCAGTTACCTTAAGTAGCACATGAATCGATTCTGAAACACATTGGGGTGGTTGTGCTGGAGTAATAAATCCCAGATGCATCCAGCTGCTATGAGGAATACATAAATCGATTCTGAAACGCATTTGGGGCGGTTGTGCTGAAGTAATAAATTCCAGACGCATCCAGTTGCCATAAAAAGCACACAAATCGATTCTGTAACGCATTTGTTGTGCTGAAGTAATAAATTCCAAACTCATCCAGTTACCATAAGAAGCACATAAATCGATTCTGAAACGCATTTGGAGTGGTTGTGCTGGAGTAATAAATTCTAGACGCATTCAGCTGCTGTAAGGAACACAGACAGATTCTGACACGAATTCTGTTGGGTTGTGCTAGGTTCACAGAGAAGTTGGAACAACCTCTGTTATTGTTTTAATGGCAAGAGTAATAAATTTCGTTTTTGGGTAATAAATTAGTAATTAATGAGTACTAAATTTTGTAATAGTTTTTTTGTGGTTGTGCCACAATGGTTGTTCCAGCTTCACCGCTATCCCTTAGAGTTTTCGACACTATCCTGTATATGAAGTTTGCACCCATTAGCGGTAGAATAGCGATTTATAGAAGGGGCGGTTTAGATAATAGGAATTGTAGTTTATTCTTATCTTAGTTTTTTTATTTAATAAAAGGTATTTAATACATAAATAAATTGCTAATAATTTTTACACTAAAATTCTTAATATTAATCTTTTTAATTTTCTTAATGCTAATATAGTAAAAATGTAAATGTCACATACAGGAAGTTCAGGTCAATTCACTCAAGGAATAAAGTTCAAAAAGTTTCAATCATGTGAATAATTGCAAAATTTATACATTTAGTAAAATCTATTTCCTGGTTGATCTATATTGCTTACTACAGCTAAATTCATCTCGATTTCCTAAAGCAGATCTGTGCAGGACTTGACGAAAAAAAGTATTGAGTCATGTCATTAATGAACTATGTGATAATAATTGTTTTACTAAAATCATTACTACTCAATCCTGTTTTCCAAAAGTCTCCCTGAACAGAAAGCTTGGATAAATAGTTACTTCTGGTTAGGTTCCTGATAGAGGAAACTCGTTTGAAATAACTGAAGTCATTCAAATTAATTTTTTAGATTTTTATTTAACTTTGTTTGTTTCTTAAGTATAAGAAGTAATTTATTTAATTTAATTTTTTAAACTGTTACCAAATTTTAGTTTAAAGTATTGTGAGAGTGTAAATCTGGTAAGAAATTATTTACTTTGTTATTGATTTATTTGTTTTGTGTTTAATAAATTTTATTAGCTGTATCTGGAGTTTACTTCGGCCGCTGGGCTCTGAGTTCTTCCTTTCCTGCAATTTCTTTCAGGAAGTGTTAGTGCTACAAAAAGTTATTTTTCTTGTCGTTAAATAAATCTAAAAAGGTTCGACCAGTACCACCAGTACAAAGTGGTGGTGGGTTTCAAATCAAGGGTTACAAGGTGTTGAAAATTTCTAATCCTTACATTTTAGAAAATTACCACTCATTTAATAAATTTTCTTGATTTCTCAAAACGACCCTACTGTAATTTTGAACTATGTTATGTGGACTATGAAAAACCGAGTAACTTAACCAACTGCCGACGCTTACAATTTATGTACAGTTATATTAACCGCTAATCATGTCTATTCATTAATTGGCTCATGTAATTAATTTAGTTGATAATTATTTTCTTCAACTACTTGATATCGTTGATAGCTTAATGCGATCGATTAGTTTAGTCAGTCAGGTTAGTTTAATCGTTAATCGTTTCATGCAATTAATTTTTAACCGTTAATCGTTTTTAATATTTCAATATTTCTTAATACGTCAATCGTTTTTTACAATTAATAGTTAAGTTAACCGTTAATTGTTTTATGCGATTGACGATTAATTTATTCGTTAATCGTTCGTGACGATTAACAACTATCTTTAGTCGTAAACTTTAATCGTTAGTTTGACTATAATTTTTCTAACACTGCATACAATTAATGTCAAAACTAATCGATTTATTAATTACCAACTACTTGATAATGGGTAATGGCATTACTCATTATTGTAAGTAATGGAATTGATAAGTAATTAAGGTACATTACATTTATTAAAAGTAATTGGTAGTGGTAATGCATTACTTTTTATAAGTAAACTAGACAACGATGGGTTCAAAGTGCATAAATAAAGGCACAAAGACATGTCAAAGTTTTACAATTAAAATGGTTTGACGTCACCGTTATACACGAGCAGATCCATCCGTAAACAAATTTTACAATGCTAAAATAAACAATTTTAATGAAGGGCGCGGCGTAACAACAAAGAACTAAAATAATAATAGCAAGGTCACAGACGCCGAATTTGTTTCTTAAAAACAGTTTAGAATTTATGACATAACCTTATTTTTAACTCGTTAATGTCTTCAGACGATATTGATAAATGCTAGAAGTTAAATATTTTAGCAGACAAGAAACTAATTCTGAAATTAATAAAATTTCCCGTTTGTCAATGAGGTTAAAAATCTAGATTAATTCTACACAATATTCCGACAAAAACCTTGATTTTCATGTCAACGATAATATTCTTGTTATTTTAGAATCAAATATCTGAGAACGATGTAACAGCGACAGTAAGAACAAGACTGTAATTTTCTTGTTTTAAAGTAGCTCAGTGCAACTGCCATACAGCTGTCATTCAAATTAGTGTATGTCTGTAGGTATTTCAAATTTTACTATTACCTACACTACCCCGCCAAGGTAGGGTGATTAGTCATGCTACACTTTTTATTTTGCACGAAGTTTCTGAACATAGTATCATTGATTTACTAGTGCTATATGTAGGTTGAAGAACAGAAATACATTGGTGTAAGCAATGCAGAATTTTCAAAAACATCTTTGCTCAGATATAAAAAGTTTGGGCCATCGAATAATTTCAACTGCTTTCCTTTTGAAAATCTCATACATTCAATGAAATTAACAATAAAAGCACCCAACAAGCCACTATGGCAATTTATCAACAGGATATATGAAAAGCAAACATTTTTAGAAGTTGGGCAAAACATGAAACTTCTTCAAGGGGAATAGTATAAAGTATTTTAATGGCTGTATTCTAGATACTTTTTGGTTTGTGCAGCATCGAAATTTCAGAGTGGAATGTAAAGAACCTAATTGTTATTTCTTATTATGTGATGGGACCCTAATATACTTGAGATTCTTAAATACAAGCAGCAGTCTTATGTTTCATATCAGAAGTTTGAAATGGTTTTCTACTTTGAGAATCCCATGGACAGCACAGTATTTTGGTTTGGACAAGTTCAAGCAAAAAAGGAAACTGAAATAATAAGTGTGGATAAAATTTTAAGAAAATTATGAAAATTGACGACTTTTTTATTTGTATCTTAGATAAAGATTAATATTAAATAAAAAGTCGGTTCAAATTATTTTTAATTGTACAGTTAGGAAGCAATTATGTAAGGTGTTAGTCAGAGTGGAAGGAAGTATACATTTCATTGAAGGTTATTCTAATTGTTTTGCAACCCTTTCCATAAATATTATTGTACTATTGTTGGTAGTGCAAGAATTTTTAAATCAGTTTTCTATGGTTTTATATGTTTTTAGTTTCTATTTCTGACTTATCAGGAAGACTAGAAACGGGAAAGCCTGTGAATGAAACAAGAGACATTACATCAATACAAGAAAATATCAACAATATACCTATAGTTATGATTAGAGAGATTGAAAATGAAATTCCCATTGAAATAAGAGAATTAAAAAATGATGTTGCTGACTGAAAATTTCAGTTGCTGAATATCAAAGCACATTATACTTAAATGTTATTACGTACAATTATTCATTGTTCAACTTTGTCGTGTTTTTTGTGTGTATTCTTTTTCGACAAGTTTTGGGCATGCAGCGACAATATGTTCAATTGTTTATCATACTGATGACAAAATTTATACTTTGGGCCGATTTCTTGTTTTAATATGTGTTTTGCGTAATATTTTGTTTTAATGGCTTGATCTTGAGCCGCTACTAATAGATTTTCTTTTTTACTTTTCAGTCCTGCTCGTCTCAACCACATGATCGTGTTCTTCTTATGTATTATTTCATCATATAATCCTCTGTAATACTGCCCGTGCATTGTTTCTGTAGACCCATCTTTTTCTAATTTTCTGCGTACTGAAAATTTGCTCAGTTTAAATTTCATATGACTATCATTACTGAACTTTTTTTTACCGTGGTTAATTGTTGTTGTAAATCTTGTTGATTTTTGGCTATAAGCTTTAAATGATCCATATATTAATAGACGGATTGGGAGTTTGTTACTTCCGTGTACTTGATAGCCTGATTTTAGTATATTTAATTTTCTTGATAACGGAATCAGTGATATGCAGGATAATAAAGGGTATAACGAGTCCCGTTTTGATTAAATCAGACGTGTACTATGTTTCTATGTAATCATACTTATTGCTTTGATTATCCAGCTATGTAGTATGCTATCGTAAACTTTTTTTATAATAGTCTATCCAGGCGAAGCAAAAGTTTTTGCTGTACCCTTTGCGGTCGTCTAAAATAGCCTTAGATGTTAAAAGTTGGCCTAGACATCCCCTGGTGTTTCTGTAGCAGCTTTTCTGCTCTACAGGTACCTATTACATTAGTAGATTTTTTTCTAAAAAGGAAGGTTTTAAAATGAACGAAAATCAGGTTCAGTTATATTTCGTGAGGAATAACCAAATTCTAAAAAGCAGGTAGTTGGTCTGAACAATTTTAAAACTCATTTGTAAAAAGCCATTTTGTTTTTCATTCTTTACATCAGGTTTATATTCTATGTGACTGCTATAGCTGCAGTCGCAGATCAGTTAGTATCGTTTGGTGTTTGATCATTCTTTGTAGTGGTTGTTACGGTGTTAAATGTATTGTAACGAAGTTACTGTGATTTGATTTCTATACCGGAAAGACAAATTTATGATGAATAATTAATTGCCGTGGATTGTGCACCACCGCACATACGGGTATTTACATGCAAAAGTTGGCCAAAAGGTCAAATTGTAAAATTTATTGTTGCTGCAAAAAAATATCTCATATGAATCTTAAAGTGTTAAGGAACATTTTCACTAGAAAAACCGCCTCTTTATAGCACTTGCAGTACTCGTCAGATAAGCCCAAAGTCGACGGTTTATTTAGTTGCAACCAAACACTTGAGTTTATGTGTCGCAATACCTATATTTTGAAATTAGTATTTTCTTTTTATGCGTAACATTATAAATTTGTGTATTACGGAGCATTCTGATACAGGTATGTACAGTGTATTTCAGTATATATTATAGTTGTTGCAATTAATTTATAAATCCCATGACGGTTTTAAAAGATAATGCAAAGAATTGTACTTTTTTCATGTGACATCAAACTTTTTGATAGGTTTTGTTACACTTCCGGGTATTTCCAGGTGTTGTTTTTTATTTTACAATAAAGACCAGACATTGTAATATCACTCAATATTAAAATTAGTTCCAACTTGATCCAAATCACTGAGTTATTAACTTGAATATAAATCTCTCCCAAAACCGTTAATTTCGATCTGCATCATTTTGTTGGTTTTTCATTTATTCTAGGACCTTCAGGAGTCAAAGTAATGACTCGGCAGCGTTTCTTTGATATAATTTAGGAATCTAATAAAAGTGACATTAATGGCAAACTACAATACGCCGAAACTTTTTTGGCAAAATGCGAAAAATATACTTCTGAGAACAAGAAAGAGTTCAAGAATGTGATGTCTCGTTTAAGGTATGGAGTATTTAAAATATCTGTTTTTTCTGTTAATTATTATTAGTTAGAAATAATTTGTATATTTCTGGGTTTACAAAATTAAAGTTTATAATTTTGAACACAACATATAATTTTTCAGTTAAGTTTATAAAATGTAATTACAAGGATTAACCATTAAGTAACTACTAATTCCGTGGGGAGATCCGTTAAGGAAAATTTAATTAACACAAAGGGAGTGGGAACGACTAGGAAATTAGTCTCCACGCGCTCGCTCTATTCGCCCCGAATTCTTCCACTGCGGCTGATTGCCTAACGTGGGGAAACCGGACGGGTATATTACCAAGCGACCGACCGGGACAAGGCAGTTGTTGAAGCAGCCATTCCAGCAACAGCCAACAACTCGACGACTACAGTGCGAGTAAGTACCTGATAAGCCGTAAACATATAGTGGTGCCTTCTCCTTTCCGACCGATATACCTTTTCTTCTCACCGTACCCTTATATATTTACATGATCCATTTCGTTTCTCTTAGTGGCGGTGTTACGGCGGACGGTTTGAGACCATTTGTCGTAATACTGAATAGGTTACCCTAGTGCGGGCCCGGCAGTTGAGTCGCTGGATAATTCGGTTCCTTCCGCTTTCCGAAGAACTCTTATATAAGCCTTTGGTCCTAGTCCTTTGAAGGCACCTGTACCAACCGAAACCTGCTCCCGATTCTTTGCTTGCACCTCGACCTGCTTGCTGCACTGCTTATTCGTTGTTTTATTTGTGCTGTAAGCTCTGCACCCTTTATTCCAGCTGATCGGTCCCTGGAAGGACCGGATCTTCAGCGTAGCTGCTCGATGAACCCTCGTCTGACCGCATCAAGGACGAGGTGGGGGAGTAAACCCCCTTACAAAATCTGGCGCCCGAGCACCGACCGCCATCACCGGAGTGTAAAACGCGGCACATTTTGGCGCTTAAACAGGGACATCCCATACATTGACGTCCGCCAACGCCGCCCGCAAGAAAAACGCATCACAGTATCTTTATAAATCAGAATACATATTGCCATAGTTCTCGGCTCATTTGCAAAATTAAATAAAATTTTGAAAATTTTAAAAGTTGCTTAAAAGTCAGTAAGAATGTAACATTTTATTTGCACAATAATTTTGGCTCCTACTACTTCAACAATACACAATAAACCACATTAAATTGCAAAGAATAACCGAAATCAAAGATTTGAGTGTCACTTTTACTTCTCGCTTTACATTTAGCAATCACATTCAGAAATGCGCGAAACAGGCTTACCGCACATTGGGTTGGGTACTTAGAAAATAGTAGAGGCTTTTCAACTGAAACTACGTTAGCACTGTATAATGCATATGGTCGTCCAAAACTTGAATATGCTGCCGTCATATGAGCGCCTCGTTTCTACACGGACATTGAAGTATTAGAAAGAGTTCAGAAATGCTTCTTGAGACATATGCATTATAGAAAGTTCGGCATTTTTCCAAATTTTAGGAATCATGTATCTTACCAAGAGCAACTTTACAAATTTAACGTACAAAGGTTAGAAACTAGACGTAAATTGATGTCCGTTACTACTATTTATAAAGTTCTGCATTTTTAAATAGATTGCGAGCAATTACTGCAAAAATGTAATTTGATAGTTCCTAACATTAAGTGCAGACCGCGATCTTTACTTTTCAAGGTATTTGATACATATTCTCCAGTTGCTGACATTCTAAATGATGTTAATAACTTTTTCAAACTGTACAATTTCGATTTATTTAATGACACGCATACTTCTATCATTAAGACCTGCAGTGAGAAATCACGGTAAAATACTAACAATATGTCTATGAAGTGTTTTACTGTAAGCACGTATATGCGCTGCAACTTGTACCTGATTTTATTTCTTTTTTTTACAAATTGTTTATTATATTGATCCTGATATTTATACTTACATTCATTTCATGTTCCTGTATCTGTTTTAATTTGTTTTAGTTTGTTTTTATATAAATACGTAATCATGTCTTCGCTGTTTGTTATTTACATGTTTATTGTTGACCAGTTGGTTTTAGGATTTACACTTCTTTGTATATTTTTAAAACATTTTATTTTTCAATAGACTCACACGGTATTTTGGGTATTTGATTTTATCTTTATTTTGCGTTGGTCTTTTAGTCTGTTGGGTTTGTTCATACCAACATTAAACTTAATTCTGTTTCTACTATACTGTTTATCTTTATAATTTTATTTATACACTTATGTTAGATTATACAAATTTTTACGTATGTCATATACTTTTACTTACTTATACTATATTGTTACTGTATCATTTTGTATATATACATATTCCTGTAAATGGCTAAGCTGTTGGAATAAAGATGATTATTATTATTTTTATTATTATTACATCTTTCAATTTTAATTTATGCTAGAATTTAGTTTATTTCTATCACCTCAATCTTGAACTCTGAAAAGAGACATTAAGAAGGGCCTTTAATTCACAGTTTTCAAACGATAGCGCCACTGTTGAAAATTGACGGTATTTTATTTGCATCATTTCGACTTTGGTATTAAAAATACAATGGTTCTGTTTGGATATTACGATTCTATAGGTGATATTGTTGGTATTAAGTTTGTTGTGGTTCACAATTGTAATTAATAGAAGCAAAAATTAGATTTAAAATTTGAATATTGTTTTTAACGTAGAGGCATTTTTAGATGCTTAATACCTAGCTTGGGAAATGGTGAACAAGTTCCTTCAATCATAAGATGAAATTCATAATAATAACCACAATATCATGCTAATAAAATTAATAATGACAGATAAATTATTAAATGGCTGTCACAAATGTTACTAAAGTTTAGCCATACTCTAAAAGAGGGTACTTTGACAGTTACCTATTTTCTAAGCTATCTGAAATGGAAAAAGTAATTTGAACAGTGTTGCCGATTTTATAGAGTTTATATAAAAAAACTGTAGCAGCGACTTTGCCAATCTCGGAAGGTAACGACTACCCGCGCCACAACAAAAGAGTAAATAAGCGGAAAATATGTTGTAAATGTTAATCTTTTATGTTCTTTTGCAGGTAGGTTTGAAAAGCAATTGAATTTGTAATTTGCAAAAAGAATATATTTCTTTATGTATATTTTTAACATGTCTTATTATCTATGTCGGAAAATTCCGTTTTAGGTGTTTTAAAAGTTTAAATCCTCAACATAAGCGTAATAAGTGATACTTTCATCCCTATCTAATTTATGTTTATGTGAGATTATGAGAAGGAAAAAGTTCAAATTCATAGATGTGTCCACTATGGTGAATAACAAAATTTGTGTGCGTCATCTAGGGTTCAGAGGTAGAATTACTCAAAATTATATAGCAGTTTTCAAAATATAGAAAAAAAGTCGAAGAGTGACCTCTATGAGTGATAAATTTATTAAAAGCGACTGAAATATTACATTTCGAATGCCTTCAGCGCCTCTAAAACATTTTTTAGCAACTCTTTATCGAGGCCCCTTTTAATCAAATAGTTTGAAGGATTTATTTATTTCATTTTACAATGCAATACAACCACTGCAATGTTTATAATTCTATAATATTATTGCTTTGTTATAAAAATTCCGAAAGTTAAAAAGCACTGTAAAGGAATGGATCAGAACTATTCCACAATCGAGTTACGATGGATATGTATAAAAAAAGGTAAAATTTTATTTGCTGTTTTAAAGGTAACCTACAAGAAACAAAAAATCGGTGAGGTGTACACTTCGTGCATGTCTCTTGTTAGTTGTAGTAACATGATTGTTCTAATGTTGTATAAAAGTTGATGTGTGTCAATTCTTATTTGAGGTCGCCAAGCAACGGAAGCAGAGTCAGATTGTTATGTTTCTTTGGAAACTCCCTGTATATTTATCAAAATTTATTTAAATATTAAAAATTCATGTTATTTGGTATGCACATTTGTGAGGCCTGAGAGGTATGAATGGATAGCGTCGTCATTGTACGTGAGATCTTCGCTGTGAAAGGCAAATTGGCTACGATTTATTTCGATTTTTTCACTGCGAGGGTGCAATTGAGGATAACCTTGCTTTTTTTGGTCTTTTTTGAGTGTTCTCAATTAATCTTCTGGATTTTAGTCTGCCGTTCCTCAAATATGTGCTTGCTAATGTTATCAAGCACCATTTTCTAATTTGTTCTCTTTTCTCAGGAAGGCTTATGTGAAACTTTCCACTATCGCTTCCTCGGACTCGCCCGCTTCGTTGGACATATAGGCCCACCTACATCTTGGTAAGATTAGGAATTTTTTTTCTTTCCATATCATAGGACCGCCTATAGGGTTATTCTTGTTTCAGGGCTTTAATCTCACGTCAGCTTTATTCAACGTCATTTTTTAAGTGAACGTCATTGTTAATTTAATGTGCATAATAAGGTTTTATTTCATTAGGAACTTTGCTGATATCTGTAGGCCAAACTTCATGAATATAATTTCTTATAATTTTAAGATCATTATCATTTTCAGTATCTGCTTTTAGTTGTGTTAGTCTTTCATCAGATATTATTAAATTTTTGTTCAATTACACAAACGTGAGCTTCTACTTCTAAATTATCTTTAGCTATTTGATTTAAGGTTAAACGTGACAATGTGTCTGCAATTATAATTTAGTTTACCAGTTTGTATATTAATTTAATATCATATTTTTGTAAAGACAAAAGCATTTGCTGTAATCTTGCCGGATATGAATTTAGTGGTTTTTGGTTTGTGATCCGTCTCAACTGTAAAAAGTCTACCATAAACATACTGATAAAATGTTTGTACCCCAAAACAAATAGCTAGCAGCTCTTTCTCAATCTAAGCATATGTTTTTTGTGTACCTGAAAAAGCCTTGATGCATAAGCACATGGTTGATTTTCTTGCAGCAAAACTGCACCCAAAGCAAAATTAGAGGCATCCACGGAAATAGTGGCATCTTTGTTTGGATCAAAATATCTTTGTGTAGGTTGTTTTACTATTAACGCTTTTAATTTATTAAATGCTTCCTCTTGTGATTTACTCCATTGAAAAATATTATTAAACTTTAATATTTCTCTTAATGAGTGTGTATGTGCAGATAAGTTACTTATAAATTTATTTATATGAGTTAATATGCCTAAGAATTTCTGTATTTCTTTTTTATCTTTAGGAAGAGGCATATTTGTAATTGCTTCTATTTTTTTCTTCATCTATTGACATACCTTCTTTTGAGAATTTAAAACCTAAGTGTTTTATTTCATTTAGACCAAATTCACATTTTTTTAAATTAAACTTTATATTGGTTTTTCTTACTACTTCAAAAACCTTTTGTAAACATTCATCGCGTTCTACGTTCGTTTTAGACTGTATTAAAATATCATCAATATATATTTTCACATTAGGAATAGAAAATATATCTTTGAAGTACTCTTGGAACACTTAACTGGCAGTTTTTATCCCAAAGGGTAGTCTAAGAAATCTGAATCTACCAAATGGAGTTCCGAAAGTGCATAAGTTGGAGGATTCTGTATCCAGCGGAATGTTTCAAAAGCCACTTGTAGCATCTAGCCTACTAAATAAAAATAGTTGAACCATTAAAATTTGTTGAAATTTTATCAATAGTTGGTAATTTGTATTTACGAGTTTTAATAGCAGAATTCAAATTGATTGTAATGAATTAAGTCAACTGATACAAATTCTATTAGCGTTAATTGCATCAATTTGTTTTTTCATTCATTTGAGAAATGATTTGATTTTGAACATTTATTACAAATTTTCTCGAACGCTAAACATTAAGTGGATGATTACGACCGCATTTATTACAATTTTTTATAAATTTCTGTATAAATTGTTTACGTTGGAATTTTGTTTTACATTGAGATGTGCGTTTCCGGCCTGATTTCTGTTCTTGCGCACTTCTGGTTGAACTTTCTTTGTCATCGCGCCATCTTTTCTTCTGACGATGTAGTCGTTCCATCTTTCTTTTCTTGCATCACCTTGAGTTGTTGCCTGGAAGTTTCCGTAACAAAACAACATTTAATGGCTTTTTCCAATGAAATCTTTTCCATTTCTAACAGTTTTCCTCTTATTGCATCATCCCAATTATTAACATTGTGGTAGTTAATTCTGTAGTTAATTTATCTCCTAATTCGCATTGTCTTGATGTACTTGATTATTTAGAAATCTGATAAATTGTTCAGTAGTCATTTGATCTTGTCTTGCACTAAAGAATTTGTAACGTTCGTATGTAAGATTCTATTTAGGGATAAAGTATTCATCAAATTTCTTCTATAACGTTGCAATCTTATCCTTTCCATAACAGAAAGATTAAACGAATTGTAAATCTTTATACAGTTTTTACCCATCAATTGTAATAACTTTGCACATTGAACTTTTTTATCTTTCTCGTCCAGTTCACTAGCCGTTGCGTAGATATCAAATTCTTGTTACCAAGTATTCCAATTCTCGGTTAAATTTCCTTGCAAACAAAGAGGTGATAACGGTCTCGCGTCCATAGTTTAATTATTTTATTTAATTCGTATGTAATTATTTAATACGATTTCAATGAACTTAGAAAACAAACTGCGCCATGTTATATGTGTGTGTAATTACTTAGACGTCTGGTCGGTAGAATAGTTTCCAAATCTCATGGCACACGAAATGCACAAAAGGTGGAGCTTACTGCACAAGAAAGAAAGAAGGAAAATTGTAAAAATGATGCCGCCCGGCTAAAATTCGTCTTCTAGGCATCGAAGGTCGCGTGCCACGAAATTTGGAAACCACTTTTAATTGATTTATTTAAAACAAAATATATACCTACATTACAAGAGTTATGATCATTACTTATACATAACATTTATCCTACACTATTACTTGCATATATTGCACATATCGAATCTTTTAGCATATTTAAGAATAAAACGCTTATATTTATGCATTTTTCGTTAATTTTAGTAGGTGTTTAGAGAAGTTTAAATTTGTATTCAAGTTAACATTTGCGGTAAAGTATTTTGTTGTTGATGAAACTACAGACATATCGCTTACTTATTGATAGGTGTTCATGCAGAAGATCAACCGAATCGTTCCTATTTAATTTGTTCCAAAGGGCTGGATAAAACCAATAATCTTATTATTGCACGAGTTATTCAAAAAGTGTACCTCCAGAAAAGGTTTTGCTCGCGGTAGCAGGACAAAATCTAAGAATATTCTATTCTAATCTTATTCACATTTTCCGTTAACTCACGGTATGAATCGCGTAGCAGAAGAAATTAGAAACAGTTTTCCGTTTGTTGACGATTTCATCAGCAACACCTCCCAAATCACCACTATCCCAACAATCAATAATAACTAGATAGGATACATGGATTGAGGCTACGACTTTTTACGCAAACAACTTTGACGGTTTGAAAACCATTGTTCATCAATTGGTGGATAGTAGCATTACTACTACTACAGAAACACAAAAAGCTGCTACAATCTTTGGAATTGCCTCATCAGTTGGCTTTTATATAATTACAATTTCGTAACGAAAACAATTCCCAAATTAGAAGCACAGAGTATGCCACGTTTAGAATCTATTAATCTTTAATTTGATGAATGAGAGCACTGAGGAAATCTGATTGAAATAAAAAATTTCATTAATCTCCAATGTGGGTATATTATTTGACAAGGTGGTGAATCATGGTTTTCGTCACAGCCGCTTTACCACGAATAACCTCGTTACTTCCAATGACGCTATTTAGGAGGGTTTTATGCAACGTTATCATACAGTCGTTGTTTTTTTTTTGACGCTGAGAAAAAGTCAGAACGGGAAATATCCTTTCGCCGTCACTGTAAGTGTAAACCTTCTTTTCATCGCAATAAATAGAAGTAATGAACGACTCAGTAGGAAAGATGCTCTACGTAGACGACCTATGTCTTTTCACATCTGGACCATGCTTGAGATACTAAGGGATCTTCAATTAGCTATAGATCGTCTATCAGACAGGGCTAATGCGAACAGTACCCATTCTTTATCTATAAAAACGGCATGCGTACATTTCTGTCGATTGAGATCATGCCATACCGAACTATTTATGTAGCTCAGTAGAAATAGCTAATTCTGCTTGTTATTTGGGACTTACCTTTGGTATGAAACTAAGCCAGAAGTAACATATTAAGAATTTTAGTATTAGATGTAAAATGATCTCTAAATTTAATTTCCCGCCTGGCAAACATTAACTAGCAAAGACGTACTGCTCAAAGTTTATACAAGTATGATTTCTGCAAAATGCATGTAAGTTGTTCTTAAAGATACTAGACTCTATCCATTGTACTGGGTTAAAGTTAGCAATACGTACATTAAGAACTAACCCATATCGATCAGTTTTTTGTGGAGACGGAGTGCAACTATTTCCTCTCAGATTCAATAAGCTGTTACTTAACTAGTTTTAGATTTGATTTAGTTTTGGAAATGTAAGTCAAATGGTTCTTGGCGAATACTATTTTTGACTTGTTTTCCTAGCGAAACTAAATTAACATAATCCAAATCTTTTTATATTTTGTTCTATTTTTTATATTTTACTTTACTACTGATTAGCTTCTTTTGCGGCTACTGAAAACCAAAAAGATGCTTTATATTTACTATTTCTAATTCAACGATTTCAACTACTACATTATATGTATTGTTGTTGAAGCTAATTATTAATTGAATAATAAAAATTACTAACAAGAAATATGCACAAACTGTATCTCGCCGACTTTTTTGAAACTTGATACTTATGTAAGTAATACAGATCAAAACATTAAACGCGTATTTTTTTGTATCGGTTGAGCTGGACGTTAAGGGGGTTAGAGCCACTCTCGAAAATCGGGCAAATTCTATTTAAAGTTCTGTAACTCCCAAATGTTAGTAGGTATCAAGATGGTTCAAATTGTAAAGTTTCATAACTTTTTATCCCCTGTCAGATGGCACAAACAGATTTTTGGTTTACGTTCACTCCCAACCCTCATCCTCCAAAACCAACCCTTTTTTTATACTTTTTATTTTCTTTTACTGATTTCTTTTGAGGTTACTTACTATATAATTTTAAGAGTGCATTTTGTTTTTTTGAAATTCTCGTTTGTTCGATGGAAATAGATTTTTCTAAAATTTCCACTTTTGTTTCCCTTATTAATAAACAACAGGACCCACCTATAGTGTTTTCGTCCTCGTAGTTCTTACAGTACTACTCAAAGTAATTCTTGGTAATTTTCTAACAGGTGAGCATCTATTTCCTTGTAGTTGCCATTTGTTTGAATGCCCAAAAAATATTATATGGGAGAAAATAAAAATAATTAAATTAACAATGAATGTACTAAATTCTAAGCAGATATTTATAAATTAAAAGTAACTTTGTTACAATGTGCAAAAACAATTGCTGCAGCTTGAATAGTTTGTAAACCGCAGCCAATCAATACAAAGCACAAAATAAAAATTCTCAGATTTCTTGAAAACAAATACTAAACTGTGTAGTGTAAATGTGGCAAACCCTACATCGATGAACGACGCGACGCACATATTTGTTAATATTTCTCTGACCTTACAGCATATTTTGTCTGTTTTACGGTAAATTCTAGTAATTTTTAGATTCATTGTATTTACATACAAAAAACCATATGAATTTGTATGTTCAGAGATAAAAAAAACTCACTGTATGCATTTTTATGCTGCTAAGTCCTCTTATATGCATTTATACCGAAAATCTGTTATATATGCCGTATATGCAAAATAAAATTGGTTATCTGTACAATAACCCACACACTAAAAGTTATATGGGTATCTCTCATCGATAGAAACATACAGACATGCATCATTTGCCCAGATTTAGTTATTAGTAGAGGGAGGATTTTAGGTTGTAGAAAATCTGAAAATGGGCTCTAAAATAGGCCAATAGGAATAATATTTGGATACGAAATTCCAAAACGTTTTCCACATTTTACCGTATATGAAGTCCCGTCACTATGAAATAATCTTACTTTCTCATGTTGTATCCTATTAGGCCCCAATATACCTAAAAACATTGAAAAATTATAGATTTGTAAAACAACTTTGATCTAAATTATACAGTTTATTTGTTTTTTCTACTTGTTTTGATGCTAGAAGATGTGGTGTTCCAAGTTTGTCACATGTTAACTTACAATGACATTTGCAATATATCTTCCCACACTATCTGTGATTTCATAATACTCCTACATCATTGTAAACTTGAGGTAAATATCTTTTTCTGAAAGTGGACTCTTCTAGCATATTTTTTCCCACAATAGTTTTGTAACACTTCTTTTACTTTGCTATTATTAAGCTTCTTCAATATTATAACAAGATTGCTTTGTTTGATTTTCATCACTTGTGAGATTTTATATTTTCTTTGTGGATGGCTGTGTTTCCATGCCGCTCAATGTAACATTTTTTATTGCATATAATCTGGTAATTAAACAGAAAAAGATATAACAGATAGAAATTACATTTTGTAGAATCTTTCTGTAAAATACTAACTAGTTTACTGTATGCTTTGCAAAATACGTCGAGGCTATCAGCTTGAAACACTTCTTTATTCTTAATCCACTGTTTTATTTGACTTTGTAAAGACGTCTTGACTTTAGGTATTTTAAAAGTTTAATAGTAAATAGGTATAATAAACAAAAAAATGTTCACAAATTACTATTGCACATTTAACAATTGCACGTGATAATACTGCAGGGTTAGAAGAGTAACGCAACCAGTACAACAGCTATTGAATGTGCAAAGGCAGCGTTGAAAAGGGTAACAGCGTAAGAGGTTATGTTTCTTGCTCTGTGTCATTGTTTCCCTTTCCCATCAAATCCCACTCTTTAGAAGTACTGGAAGTGGCTAAATTACGGTCGCCTAGATTTTTATTTCACCATTAAATAAAAACGCAAAAAAATTTATGTTAAAATACGTTCCTATTTAATTTTTTAGGATCTTGACGTATCGCTTTTTTTAGGCACTATAAAGTTACGTTTTAGGTGGAATAATAGGCAAATAGGCACTAATACTGAAAAATAGGCAATTAGACAAAAACAAGTAGAGCTCAAAAGAGAGCATTTTTTGTAAAACACACTTATATTAAAGTCTAGCATGAAAACCTATTTTAGAAACAAAAAGGCATTTGCCCTAAGATCTGCTCTCTAGTTATTAGTATCAAACAAAGGTTGAACTTATGCTCCGCTAAATTGGGGTAACGGATACAGAACGCTTTAAATAAAAACTTTTCTGTGCATCTGAAGCCAAGCCAAGCCTTTTTGGCTTTTGGAAAATAATGATTTAAGAGTATTACAGCGTCCATTGTTGCATTATTTTCTTTGTTATTAATAATTACAACACCCAGTCTATTGTGCTGCATCGTACGATCGATTATCATTGGTCCATCCCAAGAGATAATTGTATCTGCGTTTTTTCAAGATCTATGGCGGTAAATGTTTATGGTAAGGCTGGTATTGATTAACATCTAAATGATTATATCTAAGGGCTAAGTATTGGTGTATTATAGAACCACTAAGTATGTCTATTAATGTATACAAAATGTATCTGTTCAAAAAAGAGTAATAAACTAATAAGAAACAAGATGGTAAAAGACAAATCTCTTGTATGCCGTTATCTGAGTTACATCGAGACAGTTTTGTTGATGTTACTTTGCGTTTGCCGTCAACCTGTACAAACATAAAAAATAAATCATATACCTAAAAAAAAAGAGAAGAAATTACAATGTTAAAAATATGCTGATTCAAGGGCAGTTTGTTTCGGTTTTTTCATTCTAAAAGGTCTCCCGTGCTCTGTGTGAGATTCTTTCTTATTATTGTTTCTTCTTCGTTTACCTGGTGTTAAATCTTTGTTTATTAATTACTGACTTTTTAGTGCAACACGGTATAGTGTGTGTAGTTTCTTCATAATTGAGGAAGGTCGAGGTAATACCAATAAATTAACAGATTTTTTATAATTTATTGTTGTTTGTTTTTTCGTAACGGTGATTTACGTCCCACGTGAATTAGAATTTTATAGTTGATTGGATAAACAATTTTCTTCTGCTACAGCGGCAAAGGTAATCTGCAGATTTTTGCTTTAAACTAACAATAATCAAATATTCAGCCGTCTTCAATGCAAATGTGTGAGATTAGAACAGGTTAGTTGTGTACTCGAAGACATTGAACTAGAATTCCCATAACCTAGAACGAAGATTAAATAAATAAAAACAAACTTCAACAAGTTACAATCTTCATAATTATGTCATTCCAAGCAATTTTTCTGGAAACGTATGGGGTATTCATCAGCGATTCTCAAAACGTGGGAACCCACCTTTTGTTTTCAAAAGAGGGCTCTGTCTAAGTTAAAAATGATATCAGTAGGTATCTATAGTCACCAGCTATTACCTATCAAATTTTTCCTATTTCCATTTCATCCTGTATAGTATTTGCCGGCTGTGGACATACAGAACAGATATGCTCAATTGTTTCTTTGGGAGTAGTACATTTACGGCATTTGTTTACGATATTTCCTTTAGATATATTACGCTCGTAAAGTCTTGTGCGTTGCACCTTACCTTTAGTAGATAAAAAGAAGTCTTCGGTTTCTGTAAATAAATATCTCTTAGTTATCAATATCACCAGTATCTTTCTATTTATTTCTTCAGCGTACACCTTCTGTAAATATCTACTATGCAAAGACTTGTTCTTCCACTTATTAAAGCGTTCTGCTATATTCAGTTCTGTGATAGGCCTACAAGATTTAAGGGTATATGTCGGCTTCTGCAATGTTATGCATCATCTAATTGGAAAGATTTAAAAAGTACTCTCGCATTTTAAGTGTTCGTTTTTCACATAGGTAAGATATACCGAGTCATCCTCGGCCTCTGTTCTTTCTTGGCACATAAAGTCGATTGGTTGAAGAGTTAGGAAAATATCTAAACTTAGTTACTATTCTCCTAGCGAACCGATCTAATTCTTTAAAGTTAATTTTACTTCGTTTGACAATTTCGAACGTGTAAGTTAAACTGGTACAGTCCCGGTATTAATAGCGTTTAAAAGATTTCTCGTATTAAGTTTGGTATTGCGCAATTTTGTCAATTGTTTTCTGAATATCTCTAGGCATTCTTGTTTAATATCTGTGTGGTTCATACTCATGTGTTGATTAAGGCCCAGATACTTATATGAATCTTCAATACTGCGCAACTGAGTCAGTATTTGACGTTTGTGTCTGTTTGATAGAGTTGAAGAATGCTCTCTGACTGTTACACAACTGGCGTCTCGCTGTTTCATTATATCGTTTTAGTCCGGTCTCTTTTTTAGGTTTTTATCTGAGTTCCTTCAGTGGTTTGTCAAGGCTTTTTATTTTATTGAGAACCTTCCTTGTAGTTGTTTCACGTAGATACTTGGATATTAGACCTACCTCTGCTTGCAAGTGATTATTATTATTATTATTTTCTGCTCATACATCTGTTTCCACAGAACGTTTCTATAATAACTACAATCAGACTTACCCCTAGGGTTTATTATAGGTTTATACTTAATACTCTTCTTACCATGTACGCTGTTCCTAATACTGCTTCCCGTTGTAACTGAGCTGTATTGTGGGTTTCTATTATTTTACTTCGATGAGCTTTTAGATTTTTAAAGACAACTCTTGTAGCGCTTGTCACTCTCATAATGAAGCTTAAATATCTGCAAATTTTTCTAACAATTTTGTCTACGTGTTTATCAAAGATTAACTTGCTATCAAGCTTTAGACCAAGATCTTTAACTAATAATGTGATGCTTTATTCAAGATACAAGGATGATTTGTATGTCTGTTATGGGTGACGTTATTACTGCACATTTATTTATATTTAAACCTGAACGATTAACTTAGCAATAACGGTGTAAGTTTGATAGATTGGACTGTAATCTAATGCAATTTTGAAGTTCCTTAACTTTTAGAAAATAATACAATCGTCTGCATACAGGAGAAAGTTGCAACTTTCGAAACATGTATGTATATCGTTTATAAATATGTTAAAGAAAAGCGGACTTAAGTGCGAGCCTTGAGGTACCCCAGATGTTGCTATATAGAATTCTGAGAGAAATCCTTTAACAGTGATTACCTGTGACCTGTTCAGGAGGTAAGATCTTACCCAACGCAAAAGGTCTCATGAATACTTGACTAAGTTTCGACAATAGCAGCCTGTGGTTAATTCTGTCACGTACTTTACTGAAATCTGTGTGTATGGCGTCAACTTATTTTGTTTCATCTGTTGTTAGTAAGTTAGTATCGACTGATCGTCCTTTATAAAAACCATTTTTTTAAGGTATGATTGTGTTTTTGATAAAAGAAAATATATGATCGTATATAATAGATTCGAAAAGTTTTATTGAACACAGGTTTTTCTGGTAAACTATACAGTGGGATAATTTATCCAAAACTGCAAGGAATTATTAAGTTTTCTAACAAGTTATTTTAAGTTATTCTTGTAACACTTTCCTGACAATTCGATATGTTTTGAGTATGACGTTTTTTGCATTTAATACATTTGGGCAATTACAGTTTCATAAGTGTTTGGTCTGAATTGTTTGGTACCAATCCCACAGCACTAATAATTATTAATGGATTGTTACTTGCTTTAGATTATAAAGAGACTCGAATTAATTTGCTAATTTCAAATATTTACTGGTATCTTCCCTGTGTGTCTTTTGCAGATTGTTATTATTGGGATGATCAATATCTATAAATTTAGCATCTTGATTAATTTTGTGTACTATTACTGTATCGGGTCTGCTGTTGACGACTGTTGCTTGTGTCATTATGGTCATCCCAATACATCTTTATTTCATCGTTTATTATTGTTATTATTATTATTATTATTATTGTGTTGTATTTCTCATCTCTAGATGGTTTCTCATTAATTTTGTATAACGGATAATCAAGTTATACAAATTATTCTGCAGAAATCGGGTAACGATATGACATGCATCTAAAATTGTAGCTTTCTGCATAAATCCTTCTAAATGTGCTTAACTTAATGGAACTGCAATGTCTAAAAGTCACTCGTCTTCTTATCTCATCGTATTATTATTATTATTATTATTATTATTATTATTATTATTATTATTATTGTCCTTTTAGTATTACTTAGGTGTCTCCTGGATTTTGCTCTTGTCTGGGACACTCTATGTCCCTCAGACAGATGTTATACGCTTTGAAGTCTAAATTTACTCATTTGATGTTTCTCCTAGAACCTTCTCAGTATGTGCCAAACAATACGCCTTTCTGTAAACTTTTAGAGAATTGATGACCAAAGATTTCTTTTATATAACTTTTAAAGCTATTTGTGATCGTTCCAAGCGCTCCAATAACTACCGGGATGACCTTAGTTCAACAATTACACATTCTTTGTGTTTCTAACGCTAGTTCTTTGTACTTCAAAACTTTTTCTGTTTCATTTTCTTTCCCTCTTTTGTCTCCTGGTGCTGCTACGTCGATGATAAAACATTAATCTTCATTTTTCTTGTTTAATTACTATGTCCGGTTTGTTAGCTCTAATCTCCCTCTCTGTCTGTATTTGTTTATTCCACAGTATTATTGTCTCTCCCGCTTCTTTATTATTATTATTATTACTACTATTTTCTTTATTATTATTATTTTTTTTATTTATTCACAGTTTCAGTGGTTACGTTAGTTATAGCGGAAAATAAAAATTGAAGCTGAAACTAAGATAACAACACTCTAAATTATTAAACTACTATTGTAGGAATTTTCTTGTAATTCTACAGTTATCTAGAATAGCAACTTTCTGAATTTCTTTATAAAACCCTTCTGGCAATTGTAGTTCTTTTAATGCTCTGTGTAATGCAATATTTATTACTGCTGTTGAGGAAATTATAACTGGTACAATTTAGATTTCAGTTTGATGCCACGTGCTTTATTTTAGTAGCAAGCTCCATGTATTTTTCACTTGTCAATGGTATGGAAATTTTAATGAAATACGTCTTTCTCTGTTCTTTGTTAACCATTACTATGTCGGGTTTGTTCTACAGGATATCTGTGATGACAGGTCGATTTCAATATAATTTAGCATTATGACTTTCCAGAGATGGTTTCGGTGAGTACATATAGCAAGAAACTTTCTGTTCTATTAAATTGTTTTAGATACAAGGTGCTGATAGACAATTTTTGCTACACTATTATACGTATAATCTGTTGGTGGCCAATACAGAACAACCTGCTATTAGGTGCGTATGGTCTCTATTTGTGGATTGCGTATTTGACAAGTATCATTAATAATTAATAGATTTTGCGTAATATTTTCTCTATAATTCTTCGTACTGATTATCTTGTCTTAGATAGCAATCATGTATCCTTCTGGTTTTGGAAATAATGTTCCTTTATCAACCATGCATTAGATCCATTTTCTTCATGTACTCTTGTTTTACCTAGAAAGGATGTTGTCCATGCAGTTCTTTGCTTTCCCACCTTTTCTTTTTACTCTCTTTACTTGTTTTTCTTGTTGAATGTTATACTCCCCCTCTCTTAGTTTTAGTGGGGTATAATTGAAACCTGCATTAATAATTCGATATAACGTTGAATTGTTTTCAATTGGATAAAAATGTTTTTTTTGGTTATTCAATTTGATCATAATGTAAATTTTTTAAATCAACCACTACAGAACAGTATTGGGCTAAATGAATTCCCCTGAAATATGCCTCGAGCTATTTCAATTAGTTTAGATTTTATGATAGTATTCCAGTGTTCATTGTAAGAATAGTCGACCACCTGAACATAATTACTTTTAAAAAATATGAAATTTTAGGATGAATCTTATAAATACTTAGAATCTTATTTATCCATATATGTGGTATACTGTCATATACTTTCTTGTAATCTATACATTTGCTATTTTGTTTTTTGTGTATTGCCTGTTCAGTAACAATGCTATCTGTTGTAAGTTGTTTCTTACATCCTTTAGCTTCTTTACAACAACCTTTTTGTTCTCTGCAGTTATTTTCTTCTACGTGTGCAGTTATTCTCTGTGTTAGTAATGCCGTAAGTATTTTGTACATTGTTGATAAGCACGTGATAGGTCTGTATTGTGTTGGATGTTCTGTTTGTCTACTTTTAGGTATTAGAATTGCTAAAACTTTTCTTAAAAATACTGAAGTTTCTGATGGGGTTACTAAAACTTGAGACAAGTAAACTTTTTTGACTAGTAGTTATGGATTCGATCTAGTCCAGATGCTTTTCAATTACAAGTATTTTTAGTAGTTGCTTTTACATCATCTTCCGGTATTTGTCCAAACTGCATCTCTGGAATAATATTTCTGTGAAAATCTTCCTCGTTGTTAATCCAATTAGCTTGATGATTGTGTTTTTCTTCTTGTAACCGTATATCCGATCGAAACTGTTCAACGTTTTCTTTATTGGGGTATCTTCCTGTATAATCTTCCTTTTTATTTAATAATCTATAGAAAAGTCTTTCATTATTTTTAAATAACCCGTTCTTTCTGTTTCTGTTATATGATTTCCTGTACCTTATAATTTTTTTTGCTAGAGCTCCTAACGTTTGTCTTTTTTTTTGGTTCAATATATATTATATCGTATCATACTTATTAACAATTTTTTTAATCTTCCCTTCTAGTTTTTCTGATGTGTTACCATTTTTTAGAAGTCGTTAACTTTCCAATATCACTTTTTAATTCATTTACTCTTTGTTCAATTTATCTTTCCCACATCATTTTACTTGTTTGCCGTTCTCTTGGTTTGTCTGTTACATATGATTTTTGAGCATTTAAATATAGTGTGCTAATAACTCTACAGTATATTAAATCATTAATTTCTACTATATTTGTAGATTGTCTCAAATTATGTGTTAATTGTTTGTATAACAATTAATTGTATTTTGTTGCATTTTAGTTTAGGTAGTCTTTCGGATCTGCTCCATAATATTTCATCATATTTTCTTCTATTCCTTTTATTAAATTCAGTTGCATTACAGGAAATTCTTCTTGTCCTAAGACTCTTTCTTTAATGGTAATCAATATACTTTATGGGAGCATATTTTCTATTATTGCTTTTCTTTGGTCTTGGTTTTTTTAAGATGTTTCATATCTGGAAATATACAGGGTATCTCTAAAAGGTCTATATAACGCCCTATCACATATTCCTCAGACCAAAATAAAATGATTTAACAACCAAACTTACCTTCATCCAAAAGTAATATTACTTATACTACAGGACAAATTATGTCGTTGTGCATGAAGATAAAATATGCTGTATAGTTTCTCCTTGCTGGTCAGATCGTCTAAATCGATCTTCTATATTTTCTTTTAATATATACTTTGGATAATTACTTTTTGCCATAACCTAATCTTGTATAGCGTAAAATAATCCTTCCGTTTCAGGATATAAGTAACCAATTGGCAAATATTGGTTGCTTGCTACAATGTCTGAACTTTCCAACATATGTGGATATCTACCATGAAGTTGTTTTTCTTTCCAGTATATTATTTTATTTTTTAGTGGAGTTGTTTCGAGAGCATAATTAATGACAGATATATTTAAAGGACTATAATTGTAATCAGCCACGCATAGAATTCTGTATAAATCCGAATTATATGTCTGTTCCAAAAAGTATTGACGAAGTTTGGTAACGCAATTATTAGTAGACTTTACTTGCGAGGTATACATAGTCTTTCTATTGCTGATTTATAATAGTGTATTTTGTTTTTGCGTAGTACATAGTACATAGTACGAATAAAATCTTTAAATTTTCAAGATCCGTTTTAATCTAATGCACAACACTGACTGAATATGTCAGTACCGGAATGCAATAAACATTTATTGCGGTAAACATGTTTTTACTATTTAGTTTACTCATTAAAATGCTTTTTAATCTGTTCATATACTTTCTGATTAAATTTTCTTTTAATTTATTAGAAGAAATAGGGAGATTCTGAGCTAATCCCAAATATCTGTATGTGTCGCTTGGGTTTAGAGAATTAATAAGTGTTTCATTTAGCTACAATCTTAATGGTTCCGTTTCAATAAGTTTTTCTTTATGCACAGTTAGTATTGCACGTTTATCAATGTCCAAATTCCATTCCCATATTATTAGAAAATTCTTTTGTTATGTATGTCTAATAGACTTGATAACTGTGTTATATTTTCGGCATACAATTTTTGGTGATTTGTATTTAAGAAATGCTATATTGTGACATTTAGATGTTTACTACTTCCAAATAGTTAATAACCCATCTTCCTATTTTGCAAAAGCTGACTTAAACGGGTATATCGGTAAACAAAACCACAAAGGGCTAATGCTGCCACCTTGATATATTCCTTGTTGTACTTTTATTTCTCTAGATAGCACGTTATGCAGCTTCATATTCAAAAGTGTTCGCCATGTGCTCAGAAATGGTGCAATAAATTAACAGTATTGTCGTTAACTTTATAACAAGCGATCATTAAAATCTCAGTTCCCGGTAGGCTATGAAGTTCTTCTGTAGAGCGTAGCTTAGACATATGCACGCCAACCAAGGCCAATACATAAGCTACAAATTACAAAACCAATTAACACAATAAAACAAATTCAACCTGTTAATTTGACATATAATTTTTACTGAGAATGGATTAACTTAAGACTTGAATTTTTTTCTGGGAACTGAAATTTTAATGATCGCATGTTATAATTGTAATATTCGTATAATCAACCCATGCTGTGACTATACATTTCTGTGACTTTGTTTCACTTGTTGTATTGCTATTTGATCTACATTTAATTGATCTTTACATCCTTGAGAACCATGACTACGTCTCTGACATTGTTCAATTTTCTTCTAAATTAACTCCAATTTTATTTGTTAAAATGGAAGTGATAATCTCATGCAAACGAGTAGTAGGTCTCAACTGGGTAGGGTCATTTGATTCATTGGATTTAGGTATGAGATACGTAAGAAAGATTTTGTAAGAAAGATAGGTGTTTCTTTTGGATTTTATAATAATGAATTAATCATTCTGGCTATTAACTTGTGTGTTGATATAAAAGATATCCATCAACAATTGTTAATATATAATATCTGAGCATTGTTTTATGTTTATCTTTGTTAATCAGCACTTATAACAGGTCTATTACGTGGTATTCGTTTATCAGTAATTATAGTACTGTTCCAATAGAGTTTATAACTATTATTTCTTAATACTGCTCGTGGCTGATATTTATGAAAGAATTTCGAAATTTCTGTTAAACGATATTTCATTGCTAATGTATGATGGACTATCATTTGTTACATTGTCGTGTCTTTTCTGTAGCTGCTATATTTTTACATTCACACGGTACTTGTTCAGTTTTTCTTTTACTGTTATGGCATTTCCTACACTGGCCATCAATCTACTACGGTTGTATCTTTCATTAAGTACTTTTTGTAATTTCTCGTTTCTGTAACTCTAGCTTGTATTACTTGCATATAACCTTCTGTTTTCATAAACAATTTCTCTTTTACTAACTACTGACTTGACTGTTCTGTATCTGTGCTGTTGGTTTAAAAAGCTGTAGTAAAATCTGTGTATTTGTTTTTGTCTATAATTCTTTTTTATCTTTTATTGTTGTAATAATTATTTTTTTGTTCTTGTCTGCTAAATCTCACAGAGAATTTCTATTATCGTTGATTATTATGCAATATGCTTTGTGTATCTCTATTGTAGAAGTATGACCTAAGTTTTTTATTTATAAATTATGCAGATTCTTAACATCTATCGAGCTTCTTTCGCCCTTTTGTGTAAGGTAAAGGTTTCTAGCAAGGTTTCATTGGACTTATACTTTTTGTAGTTTTCAAGTTATTGCTACTGAGGTTTAATGAGGTATACTGCTGATCTGTTTTCACTACTGTAGAAGTATCTGTTTCCAGTGAAGATTGTTTATTAATATTATTTTCCTTTTCTCGGGATGTTTATCCCGTATTCTTTCTGGTTTACGAGATTAACTGAAGTAAACAGATTCTTTGTTCTGTTACTTATGTTGTGGGTAGTTTTAGTTTTGCCATAGATTGTTCAAATATTTTGGGTGTCACACCTGTGTTCGACATTAGGAATGGAACTAGGATGGCTGTTTGTTGTTGCTGAATGTTTTTAATTTTTAACGGCAGTTGTAGATATTTTTGTAGTTTAGTAATACAGATACTGTTAACATTGGCATCGCCTGGGATAGCTATATCTATCAAGTAAGTATGTTTTTGGTTTTTATCTATCCGTGTATTGCTAGGTCTATTGTGTGGTGTAGTCCGGCCTGTCAGTTGTTCTGTTCTTTGATAAGTCCGAGTGTTAATGCAAGCTCTTGGTGTATGACTTTTGCAGAAGAATTGTGTCGTTCTGTGTACTCGATGCTGGGCTAGCGTGACACACCCTCCTATTACGTGTTGCATAGTTTCTGTTTGTATATGCCGCTTTCTGAAACTATCATCTGTCATGTGTTCATTCATTATGTATTTTTTGTAATCTTTTGCCTGTATTACTTAATCTTGAATGCCGATTACAAATTTTTCTGTTTCTGGTAGATCTCCTCTGTCCAGCCATTTGTATGTTTGTCGTTTGTGAATGTAATTTTGGCGGGATAAGTTGTAGTATCTTCCGTATGATTGCTTCGAGCTCCATTTGTCTAGCTTTTCTTTTTAGATATCCCTTGGGTCTTTAGTTTCTAGTTCTATTTGGACTAATTTAAGACTCGTATTATTTGTGTCAACTGACGCTACAGCTGTACGTAGTATACTGTCTGTTCTGGAATGAAAGTGCTGGCGAAGGTTTTGTATTGGCGTATTATGAAGACATATTATATCTTCGTTTCGATTTAGGGTTACTCTTTCTATAGTTGATTTTGGATGATGCATTTGATGTTTTGTAAGAAGGGTACGCGTTGTACGATTTAGATGTAAATTTTATAGAAATCAATAAATTACTCGAGTTAACCAAACGCTTGTCAAATTGACAAAATATATGCCGTAGAATTAACGAAATACGAACAAAATATGTAAAAGGTGTGAGAAATGTAAAAATATGCATTTGGAATAGAATCCAAACTGTGCTTATAACCGATAAAGTTGTCTCGACAATACTTATATAACTTATTTCTCAGAGTAAGTAAAAAGGAAGAACATTAACCATAAACATTGCTTTTCTAGGATATCATGAAAATCTCAACGGGTGTCTTTAGTTAATTCGTGACAAATCAGTGTTCACCAAATTCCGCCACTTTCTTGTGAATTTAAAAGACGTCATATCTTCTGCACTTTTGAAAATTCCAAGGATGAGTTTTGCGCTGCAATTACCCTCTACGTTATAGTTCAATTTACACTTCTATAATTACACATAGCAGCTGGTGTTACTATCTGTTACGAAGCTGATCGCACATCTCTAAATTTAAAAAATATTAAACGTGCACAAAACAATTTTCACTTGAATAGGGAATGAACTTCAGAGGTTGTACACTACTGATTTAATGTTGCAATATCTGACGCATAGTATGAAGTTTAAAAGGTTAAGAAACTTCTATTTGCTTTCAAAATATACGGATTTTTTATCAACAATAAAAGCTTTTCAAATGTAAGGAGCCAATCAATTTATCCCGTTAAGGGTTCATACGTCAAAATTTAAGAAGCTTTCGATAAAGCGTTTGGCAGTTTTTAATACTCCATGACGAATTGCATGTAGCACACTAAGGTTAACTGAAATCGTCGCTTATACCTAAATGATTTCTCTTTGAGAAAGATTAACGAATATTTTAAAAGTTATTTATTTATTTATTTAGCTTTTATTCATGCATCTAGATCTTTATTGTAACAGTAGGTTTAAACGAATAAAGTTTTTATATAAAATATAACTCATACTATTATTTGTTGGTCAAATATATATTGCGTTTTAAATATAATTTGTACTCTCACTTGTAATGTATAAGTACACAGAGTTTAAGGGTAAATTGAGCTTAAACAACCACGTCTGTATAGAAATTTAAATCTTATTTACATTTCATAAAAGTCAAACTTAAACAAGAAAGTAATAAGGAAATTATTTCATCAATTTCTGTACATACTAAGTTAGTATTATTTGACTCCAAGCAGTCTTGATTAGAGAAATGAGGAAATTGATATAAAGGACATGATTGGGGAACATCGATATCCAAAACATTTTAATAATACTAACAATAATCTAATTTGTATCTATACATGTATAAAATCTATGTTTAGAACATTAACATGAAACGGGATGATATATTTTACACACAAGTATCTAACTGGTCAGTATCGAATGATATTTACACGGCAATGCCTTAACTTTACAAGCATGGACATCCGTCGTTGATATTGATTAAATCACATAATAATCGGAATGTTCACAGAATTCACCTTTCGAACACAAAACATTGTAATAACACCAATAAGAGACAATCTATTGTCCAACAAATAGCCGTACTGCTATTATTGCCGTGTTGCATTGCGGCTGGTTGTTCTCCGTTTAACACGTGAACTAGTACACTAGCAGCATCGCTGCTCGATGGAGAGCAAGTATAATTTCCACTGTCTGTAGGTAAAGCTCTAGATATAAGAAGGCGACTTGTGCGCGTTTGTTTTTCAGTCACAACGCTGATTCCGCCTCGCTGCGAGTAGTTGATGACGTTTCCTCCACGGTACCAATATATGAAGCTCGGTGGATCCGGGGTTTGCAGTACAATGCACGTAAGATTGATGTCGCTTCCACTTTTGATGTACAACTCCGGATTTCCTATTATCTTCGCCTTTGACACTAAAACATTAAATTTATTATTACAATGTGTTGATACTAAATAAGG
Source organism: Ignelater luminosus (assembly GCA_011009095.1). Classification (NCBI taxonomy): domain Eukaryota; kingdom Metazoa; phylum Arthropoda; class Insecta; order Coleoptera; family Elateridae; genus Ignelater; species Ignelater luminosus. The sequence continues at coordinate 606,597 of VTPC01091258.1, read as the reverse complement.
TTTTAATAAAGTCTTATCGCTAAGTGATAAAAATGACATGCTATTAAAGAAATAACTGGGAAGTTTCTTAAAATGATGTAATTTTAAGAACCGAAATAAACTTCAAAATGTGGAATGCTACATGAATACTATACAATAATCTGATATCAATTACGCTTAAAAATCTAATGGTAGCTGTCTTGGTTTCAAACTTAAAGATCTGTATGCGTATTCCAACCTTCTTTGTTAATGTTTGCTGGTTTTTCTCCTTTTTATTTTCTCTTTTTTGATTTACTGAGTCAGAATTTACAGTGAGTTTTTCCAGGTGACAACTTTTCAAAAGAGAACTTTAGGCTGAAGTTTATAAATCACAGTACAGTCTGCCTTCTACTGTTTCAAAAACGTTTTTTCCTTTCATGAAAACATCTTTGCTTAAAATAGCAAGGTTAGCTCTGGAATGTTTGTGGGATCTATCCAAAGCAATAGTTCAAATCGTATTTACATGAAGGACAACAAAATGTTCTAATACATCAAAACGAATGCGGGCATATCACAAAAAGCAAGGTTCAAGGGTTAATTCCGTGTGGTGTACCACAAGGAAGTATTCTTGGACAAGTGTTATATATTAGCGATCTACCAACGGCTGTGCGCGACTGTAAATTCACTTTATTCGCCGACGACACATATATAGAAAGTAAAAATAAAACCCTTTTATGTTCAAAGTCAGAAACTGTATTGAATAAATTTTGTGGTTGGTTTACCGCAACTAAATTAAAAATCAAGTACAAAGAAACTGTTAACATGCGGTTTAGAACTCCGAGATCTGCCAAAACATTGTGTCTTGCCTGGATAGTATACAAAATGTTAGAAATAATGAATTTATTGAGATAGGAATAGATAATAAATTACCATGAAGTCTACTATTGCACATTTGAACAATTTATTAGGTTTAGCAATATACAAAATTAATCATATTAGAAATAAAATGAACACAACCGTTTCCAAAACGGTATATTACGCATATTTGAAAAGTAAAATGAGTTATGGCATGGAATTCCAAACACAAAAGAAATTTGGGTGAAGTGTAATATGAAAATAAAAAAGTCTCGTAGAACAAAATTATTCAAGAACAGGTTCTAACTATGACTTGCTTATAGTACTTAAACTAACGGAGCACATTTTTAAAATAAAGCATATATTATTATCATTACATGAAGCTAATCACTATTACAATACAAAAAATAAAGTCGATGTAGTTTTTTCCAAATATAGTCAAGTCAACGTGATCCTTTTCATGACGGTATTGAAATATTTAATTATCTTCATGTAACATAAAAAATGTTTCTACCCTTAAAACAGTTAAATCTAAACTAAAGAATTGGCTACCACAAAAACCTTTGTACAATTTATTTAAGTTTTATGAAAGTAGTAATATGGTAGTAGTAGTAATAGTAGTAAGTGGTTGGATTACAAATGCCTTAATAGGTTCTGATATGCATATGATCTTTTTTCTTTTTTCTTGTAAACTTGTGAGTACTAGAAAATAGAGTTACATTGTTACGGTGTAACAATTTATTTTGGTGCACCTTGTGTATATTATATAAACTTGATATATGCCTTTGTTTTATTTTCAATAATTTTCTCATATACTGGATTTTTATTGACTAGTTCTTACTATAGTTATTTTTATTTAAATTTTTGGTTATTTAAAAACTATTTTTCCTATGTAATTTTAAAAAATCAGCTGTTCGGTTTTTAAGTAAATATCTTTCTATTTAATCCTGCTAGTGACATCTAGTGGTCGAAATTCGTATTATGTTGGGAACGACTGCACACGCATTACTTTACATTCATTTGTTAGCCCTTTCTTTTCGAGCTGTTAGCTTAATCAGGGCTACACGTTTGTATTGGTAATCGTGCAGTTTAGGGCCCCAAATGTTTCCAAATGTGCGCATGCGGCAGAACTGAAGTAAATATCTGTTTGCAACATTGCCAGATTCTTTGTAATGTATACTCTATTACAGAGCAAATGTACACATTTATAAGGTAAATATTAAATAAAAAAGAAAATCATATCAACATCACCCCCTTGCGCGGGCGCTGCTCCCCCTTCTCCCGGGCCCTTGCCTACTTGCTGCACCTTCTTCAATCTACCACGCCTCCACCGATGCATACGAGCTTTGCGTTCTGCCGTCAAAATTGGGCTTAAGAGAAGCTAAAGAGCTTCTAAAGCCGGTGCCATGTGCACCAATCGTTGATTTCTGTCTACAAAAAAAAAAACGGAAAAAACATTCGTATATTTATAGTAAATTTTAAATTGAAATACATTTTAAAAAAACAATTTAGAATTAAACTTTATAAAATGAGAACATACTTTAATTTATTTAATTTTAAGTTGTCTTTTAAAATTAATTTTATTTTAAAATTTACTATAAATATACGAATGTTTTTTCCGTTTTTTTCTTTTTTATTTAATATTTACCTTATAAATATGTGTACATTTCGTTTGATATAGAATATACATTACAAAGAATTTGGGAATGTTGCAAACAGACATTTACTTCAGTTCTGGCCGTTCTGGCGCATGCGCACATTCGGAAACATTTGGGGCCCTAAACTGCACGTTTACCGGATTGCCTTTACTCACCGTACCTATAGATTTCTCGTTATTTATCTACCAAATATCGTATCTACCGTTAATTCCGCCGCAAATACGCAAAGGAATCTCTAAAGGGCGTGGCCGCCATTTTGATATCAATTGTTTGAAAAGGATCCCATTAATCAATTATCGATCTACAAATGGTATTTGGAATGGTTTATGGAATATTTCTTCACGTTCGTGAATTCGTTAGCTAATAACCCCCAACTCGAAATTAAGAGAGGCACGCAGTTATGAATGCAGTCATTATCATATGTGCAGCAAGATAGGACAAGTAAAACAAAAGAAGGAGGTATTTTTTTCTAAAATCACTTTACCCAACAATTATTTATTGGTGATGATGTTAGAATTTTATTATCTAAGTTGTGTTTTGTTGAAATGATATTTAATTGAACAATAATAAAATCAGATTTTAATATTATCTCATGGTAAGGTTATTGCATAATCTTGACCCTTTATTATAAATTAAGTCTTTATTAGTTTGTTGTTTTCAAATTCATTTACTGATGAATCTCTTTTCCAAAGCAATCAGATAGCTTATTAAAATTTAACTGATCAAGTTTATCATTTCGTTCAATTTTTTTTAATGACTTTAATTTATCGTAATTTATATATTTTTAAACTAATTAATAATGTTACGAAGGCCTTCAAAGGTTATTATTTTGTGTTTTATTAAGGTAGCAACTATTATATAAACAATATATTAACTTTTTATTTTTGTTAAGATCTTAGGTGTGTAATGCTTGTATATTATGTTAGATTATAATTAAATAAAATGAACTGTATGTTTTATCTTTTGTTTTGTTGAGGAAGCACTAAACCTTTAAAGGTATCTTTATTTTGATTGTACCTGGTATTTGGTTTTTTACAAAATCTTACTAAGGGCAAGTTATTTGAGTATTGATATTTTTAATTTTTTCTTTAATTAAAATTAAAGAGAAGGGTGGCATCTCTGGACAATCACAGCAGGAGGTTCCCACGTTTTTTTTTTTAATTTGAAAGAGATCTTGGAGCTTCGCATTTAGGTAAGTATTAACCATATTAATAAATCTTGAACTTAAAAACTGCTACAACATTGTTACATTACTTATTTCTAGTTACTTATATGTATACCGGGAATAAATAAATAAAATTAAATTAACGCCTAGTATGTTGCTAGGTTTTTTACTTTATTTGTAAGTGCAGTAGGCTAATGGTATATTTTTTAATTATACATTCTTTTTTCTTTAACTGTTTCTACACACACTTCTCTCGGTGTTCCTCTTCTTTTACCGTTTGATGTTTTCTTGTAGCACTAATTTTGGTTTTCTGTCTTCTGACAATCTTTCTATTTGACTTAGCCACCTTCTTGGTTGTAGGTACTTTGATTACTTGTGTTATTCCTAAATCTGCAAAAAACTCTCTACTCTTCATTAATTTCTTTTCCATATTATTATTCCTATTTGCCGTATATCTTTCTTAGGACCTCCTTTAATCGCACTTTTAGTTTCAGCTGGTCAAACATGTTCATAGTTGATGTCTTATAGTTGACTTTCTACCCTTTTGGGATAACGTCACAACTCTATTTCTCGCTTTGTCTTTAGTTAAACAACAGAAATAGAAAATAAAACAAAACAAGCACGTTTGAACTATTATGTATCAATTTAAAATAAATACTGCGTTTCCATCTAATATAATTAGTGAACAAGTTGCATTAACATAGCCTAAAGAAAAATAAAAAAATTACAACTGTAACCTACATCGAAGGCACTTTTTAAAATTTTATATTCCTTTAGCTTATAGAATGTGCAAAAATAATAGACACACTGCGGAAATATTTTTGTTATTGGTTTCATAAGTTTAGAGATCTTAACCAGAATTCTTATTCATCATTCCTACAGTAGTAGTCTGTAACTACTTAAGATTAATGGCAGTGCTTTATTGCTTCTTACCCCTCTTATATCCACTTGGTCTGGCATACAGATGTATCAATTTTAATTCCTTTAATTGCAGCCGTAACATCCTTAGCAGTAATATCTGTTATATGAATATTATTAAACAGAAGCTTTTTCGGTTTTGGGTGCCATAAATCATAAAACCAAACTAAATTAATTTATACGTTCAAATATTTACAAAACATTTTTATAAACTTTTTTAATAACGGGGTTGCGGTAATGTTTCATTAATCTCGAAAATCTGTTCGAGAATTCTACCTTGTTGATTACAACAATAATATTGAGTAGATTCACATTCATAAATAACTTTCTTGCTATCTGCTATTTATTTAAATGCACGTTGAAGGTTGTTAGTCAATTAAAAGTTTTCATTGCTTTTGGCATATCCCTTCTATTATTCTGCTTATAATATTTTCTGGTTGAATGTTTTGTGCCAAAAAGAACGTCAATAATGCCTGCTTATAAGTTACTGAATTGGTTAGCATTATTCCCATGCAACTCTTCATTGGTATAAATATCCTGCAATCAAACAAACGGAAAGGAGTGGGCAGCAAATATATTTTTGTTGGCTAGGATATAAATCTAGAACTGTCAAGTGTTGACATTTGCGGTTCGATAGACAAGTGAGGTAAGGTAAACAAAGTTTCAAAAAAGTTGGAAAATTAAAATACAATTTTGTTTGTAATTGTTATAAACGGGATAAAAATCAAAGTGATTTTAAGTATTTAAAATGACTGTCAATCAGTTGACAGTGCAACAAACCACAAGATTCTTTTCCCTTTCTTGAATTTCTAATTTACAGCGCTTAGTTAAATATTATTCAAAATCTAGCCAACAAAAATTTATTTGTTGATAATAACCTAAGGGCCTACTGTTCTTTTTAAATTTTACGCATGGTATAATTGCGGAATGCTATTTTCAATTATTACAATGCTTATTGCTGTTATTGTATACGGTATAATTGTGAAGTAATTGTACTTATAGCAAAAAATTATTAAATGCGCCTAAAGGATTACAGGCTTGTTGCAACTAAAATTGGTACAAGTATTAGTTCCCACAACACCTATATACTACATATGAATAGTATATATAGAAGCTTTAACTCCTGTTTGGGGTAGATCCCACTGCTGTGATACGGTTTATCGAAGATGTGGGTTCAAATACCATGCAAGATCTAAAGTTTTTTGTATGTATTAAAATAAAGAAAATAGATTGCCACGTGTTGCAATAGCAATTTATTTTCTTAACTAGAAATAGAAACGAAACCATTAGCGACTTTTTAGAAAGACTCAAGTCTAAATCTAAAAATCAATTCAGACACTACCTTAGATGCGGGTACTAAGACTTCGTTAATAAACCAAAACAAAAACACAGCGGTAACAGTTTTAATGACCAATACGAGTGTCGAATTAAGAATTCCCTTAAACCTACCAATAAACCTGAACGTATGCCAATCACATCCCGCATACCGTCCACTACAATCAATAATCAGAATCAAGGAGTAAATCATTTTCGTAGCACAGGACCGCGTAACTTCATCTTAAAAGAACTAACTAATGTAGAGAGACATCATATTCTACACACAGTAATATAATCATCATTATAACCCTTATAACACTTCTGAAAATAACGAATGCCAAAACCCCGCATCTTGTGAAAAGCATTACACTTATAATAACGATCACACAGATAATTATAATGAATTTTATGATATTAACGAACAACTTGATATCTTTCCTGACAAATTTGTTTCCGAGAATCTCCAAGCATGTCCAAGTCATCTATAAAATTTCCAAGAGAGTCAACTTCCGCTAGACATACGGTAGATTTAAATAATCTCGTATCCAATTCCTTACCGTATATTCAAATATGTAAACCATTCCCCAAACAAACTTCTAAGAGATCCCGGTTTTCATCCATCCCTTATTAGACCCTATATAGCTGAAAAATACTTTTCAGACATCATTTTTGAATCTGACAATCCCACTATAACTTGCACACGACAGAGTGAAGCCAATCGCTAAGCTCACATTCCGCTATTTAAAGAATTCAAGCCGGTAACAAGAAATCTAGAATTTCTGCTCTTTAGTTTCCCCTTTTATTTCCACATTATCATAGGAATTAGAGACTTACGCAAGTTAGGACTTAACAATGACTTACAAAATAAAATTTTGTTTAAAAATCAAGTAAAAATCCCATTTCGGTACAGACAAGATTTCAATCATAAAAAATAGAAATTCTGGTTTAAAGCTCAATTCTAAAAAAGATTAAAACCAATCTTCCTAATGGCGAAATTTTTATCCCACAACTTAGTAACAACAGCATCACTATATCCGGTAGCTTATTGAACATTCAAGATGGTTCAACTATTCTTGAGTTTTCTAATCCCATTCCTCATACAAAAATAACTGAAATAGAACCTGAAACCATTTGCAGAAAGGTGCTTGGAATCAGAATTCGAATGTTACAATATTGAACGGGTAACTCTTCCTCAAAAATCAGGAGACTTCGATTTCGATCTTTTTCTCATTCGCACAAACCATTTAAACTCCAAAGAAATACCTCTTTTGAAAAATCTATTAGTAAAATACAAAAACATCTTTCACAAACCAGATAGTAAACTTACAATTTCACTAATAGGGTAAAACACAAAATAAAAACAATTGATGAAATACCTATTCACACAAAATCATACCGCCACCCCCTTGTTCATAAGGCCGATTTTCAGAACAAGATTGCAAAATTGTTAGATGAAAGTATTATTTGGCCTTCACAATTGCTCTGCAGCTGTCTGTGTATAGTTCCAAAAAAACTAGACACCAGCTGTAAGCAGAAATGGCATATAGCTGTAAATTACAGTAAGGTCAACAAAGAAACAATTAATAGGCGGTACCCACTTCTAAACATATTAGACAAGTTACGACGTTGTCAATATTTTAGAACTCTCGACTTAACTTCTGGTTTCTAGCAAGTCAAAATTCACTCCAATTCGGTAGCTAAGACGGCGTTCCTTGTTGGACACGGCCACTACGAATACGTTCGACTGCCATTCAAACTAAAAAACGCACCTGCTACCTTTCAGCGTGTCATGGACGACGTTTTAAAGAACTTCAAAATAAAACCTGTCTTGTCTATATGGACGATATAATCATTTTTCCGACGTCAGTGCAAGAACAGCTAAATAATCTAAAGCAAGTCTTTGATAAGTTAAAAAATGCAGACCATAAAATACAACTCGATAAATCTAAATTTCCCTGTAAATCTGTGGAATTCTTGGGAGAGGTAATAAGGTATCAAACCTAGCTCAAAAAATTAAATGTCATACAAAATCTCCCAATTTCTAAAACAGTCAAGAAAATCAAATAATTCTTCGGGCTTGTAGGCTACTATAAGAAATTTATCAAGAATTTCAAAAATTGACAAAACCTCTAACCCAAAGCTTTAAGAAAAATATCAAAGTAGAATATACCCCGAAATTCATCAGTTTGTTTAATATGTGCAAAAAGATGTTAATAAATGACTATTTTTCAGTACCCAGATTTCCAAGCCTTTGGAGTCAAATTTAAAATAATTTGTGATCACAAATCTCTTCAGTGGTTATTCTCGCTGATGAATCTCAACTCAAAGCTAGTTCGTAGGCGTCCTAAATTAGAGGAGTAAAATCATAAAATCATAAAAAACGTCTAAAACCTCAACGGATCGTTTTAGGGAAAACCCAAAATACTTCTCTTACTGACAGTCCTGAGGTTGGACCTAGCACTAGTGCTTAACACACGGGAAATCAACAACCTTATCCCTTCAGTACAAAATTGGTCAAGCGAAATTAATCAAGTTAAAACACACATTTCTATACCACATCAACCTAACTCATCCCGAAGAAACTCTTTCTCAAATCAAATACGAATTAACAAACTTGCAAGATACGTTTAATAAAATACAACTATCTAACCATTAATCGATCTTACTGATAAAATTAATTTCTGAAAAAGTAACTACGTTTACTGATAAATCGTAGGATAAAACGAGGTCCTATTAACGGCATAGGAAAAACCGAAAAATGACTATTTGGTACAGTAGATTCTGACGCAGAACAACATATTTGGAAACTTTGAAGATAAAAGAAAACAGTGTTAAAATCCAAAGAACATTGCTTAAAGAAAGTTATAGTAACATGTAACGAAAAAATCTAAAAAAGAGGCTTAATGCCCATTACGGATGACGGAAGATGTTCAATCCCGTAGCTCTAGTCAGAGATGGGTGTGGTTCATTTTAAACGTACCTTCCAAAAAAAAGAGGAAAAGCTTACACTCACAGAAACTCTCAATAAATTTGAAAAAAATGGTCAAAATTAAGAGCACCAGAAGCTGAAGGTCAAAAGGGAACTATCGGCCAGCCCACACAGCTTCCCGTAGACTAACACCCAATATACGGACCCCTTACAAAGTAACACTGCTCATAAAATATCGCCCTGTATATGGGCTTCACTAAAAATAACGCCCTGTATATAGGCTCACCTCAGAGCGTTTACAGTAGACACATTGTTTATTGAAAGTAGCTCAAAATATATTGTTTGACGTACTAAACTCGTCAATGCTGAGTACACAAAATTTTAACGGGGTGATCAATTTGATGCACCCTTACTTACCAATAATACACACGTAGTCAATCTGAAGCCAACTGGTCACGCTGATGTACCAATATTTCAAGCAAAGATTACATTAAACTTATATTCAATAATTATTTTAATCGTTCTAATGGTCCAATAGGTGGCTTATATCATTTAATCAAATAAACACAAATACACAAAGATAAACCCCTTACGGATATTCTACAATAAAGCACCAAAATAAATTTTATTCTGGGTTATTAAACTCAGTAATTGAAAAAAAAACATTGAAACAAAGATAAAAGAAAGTTATAACATTAATATTCCACCCAAAAGGCAAAGAATCAAACTATGGGTAATAATAATAAAAAAGGTTTGCTAATTCCTTAATTAACAAGAAAAAAAGTTATATAAAGAAAATCTAAAACCCACAAATTTAGTCATAAATTTCTGTATAAAAGTTCTCGACTTTCAAAATGAATAACCCCCAGTTTGGTTTTCTTTACTAACAGACCAAACAGTTATTCTAAATTTATCGTGAACGTAAAAAACGAAGAACAAAAAAAAAACTAATTAATTCTATCTTCGAACGTTCGTTCTACAAAACTGATTATTATAGTCTTTAGCATAGATTAAAAAAATTCTATTAAAACATTTAAATATACTCTTTTCACATTAACAAAATTAATTTTTTCTAAAAAAACATAATTTTTCTTCACATTTTAAAAGTTATAATATTTATTACTAATTATTTATTAAAAAAATCTTTTTTTTTACAATTATCTCCCTGAAGAAGTATAAATATTAACAAAATTAAATCACAAATAATAATAAGAAATTATTCCTTACACACTAATTCCTGGGTTTGAAAATCACCGCCAAAGATCCAGAAAAAGGTTTTCAAAAAGATAAACGATGACAACCAGAGGCTTCAGATAGCTTGTAAAATGAACATAACATTGTTGGCTCGGTGTTCAGATTATAACACATTCACTTAGAAACTCTTCAGCATTAACCAGGTCAAAACGTCTTTAAAGATTGTTCTTGACAAACTTGTTTTCAATCGCTGCAGTGCCTATTGCGACACTCAGGAGCACGAGTAATACGGAGATTGATCAACGGAAAGGTCCTTCCCTTACAACACAAGACAGTGGACACTTGTTCACAAGATATTTAATTTAATCGAACAATGAGTCTCAAATGGGTTCAAATAAAAAGTTAGATGGAGCGGCTTTACATTTTACGATCCCGGAAACTCCGGACAGAATTCGACAACTGAATTGCCTTCACACAAAGAAACTATATTAACAGGCTATGCCACACTTTATTTATTTATGAAATCTACGAAGCCACCTTCGATTGAATTTCCACTTAACACCAACTGTAAACAAAAGAACTTGCAACAATAAATGATGTAAAGCCCGCTCGTGTATATGACTCTTACAAAAGCTGGAACCTAAATGTTCCCTACCGAACTCCTGTTCCCCGCGCCGGTTTTGGTTAACCGAGACAAAGGGACTGGGTAAAGTCACTTTCATCCTAAGAAAGGAAGAAATACACAGGCGACTATACGACGAGTGGAAAGTTTTTAACCCTCATGACCGAGATGTAAATCAAGTTTTCTTGCGAACATAAAAACGCTGAGACGTAAACAAGGTTTCTACAAACTGATAGATTATAGAAATATTTAGGCGTCTGTGAGATGGCTACATTTTAAGAAAAGTCACGTACGTTTGGCAATTATAATTTTTTTAACAAACCCTGAACAAAAATGTTCTTGTTAACGAAATAAACAATTTGATAAATAACTTTATATGAGATGAAATAATTAATTATTACAAACTAAAAGAAATATCTGAGCGGAATTTAAAGCAGGGACCGAATAAGTATGCAATGTTTCAAAATAACATTACAAACAACTTCAAAAACCTTATCAAGACACCTTTGCAAAACCAATTAAAATACCTCTCAAAAGAACATAATTGTAAATTTAGAACAAATTTTTCCCTCTTAAACATTATCAAAAATTTATGAATGCAACTTCACACCATTCAAAATGCAGGTAATTAATAATTTAGAAATTTCCGTATCTTTTGCACGCATGGATGTCTTACGTAGTTCAATAATAAGACCCGATCAATATAAACTTAATTATTACCGGACTAAAAAAAATTGTTACTCGCTTTTCTCAACTCAAGTAATTATACAGATAAAATAGTTTTATTTCAAATACACATAACTATTGTATGTATCCTCAAAATTTAAATGTCTTCAACTCTACCCTATCCCCATCCAACACTTAACAATTATCCCTGAACAACCATTGCTATTGGTCAACACCGAAAATTATTGGACATGTCCAAACATTGAGGATATCTACTACTGGCTTCAACGCAAATCACAAAAACATCAATTTTACCTGGCAGATCTTATAAGAACAGGCAAAAACTCGTTGCCAAATAGCCCAGTCTACTTCACTGACTCAATCATCGTGCAAATATATCCAAAAGAAATCCTGCTGGTGCCACCAAAACGATAAAAGTGAAATCGTAATGTGAAGAAGGAATATATGAAATAAAGAAGCCTTCTATACTTTTGCTAAACCAATGTGGCGTCAATATCGATGGCGAAATATTTTAAACTGTATGAAAAATTCGTTTTCAATTAACCTTCAATCAAGACTGCAGCAGAAAGTACGAATATACTACATCTAAAACAAATAAATAAAGAAAGCATCAAGCAAATCAACGTATTGACAAAAAACCTACAAACACCTGACCTAGATAGCATTAACAATGCGAAACAAATGTGGACCAACACATTATTAATTATATTGGTAACAGCAATATTGTCATCCTTTAAACTTTTTAGAACCTGAAACCTAAGAAAGAAAACTATCACCAATAAGCCTCAGAAAATAAATCAACCTTTATTTTCTGATTTGGGAAGGGAGAAGTTATGAAGATAAAAACTTGTCCTCATTTTAACTTTTTTATTAATTTGTATTGTAATTTCTCACTGTCCAATATCGAAACTCTGTAATCTTGAATAGAGTTAATTTTTAAAAACTTTACTGTTTTGTGTATCAAACACAATTCATTTACTCTTTTGGAACAACAACTGAAATGTTTCAAGAACAGCTAAATTGTTAGATCTAATAGACACGTTACATTTATCAAAGGACGAGTGCAATTCCATCCACAGAATTTGTGCAAAATACTTAGATGTATTTCACTTTAAAAACGATTCTTTAACGTCCACAAATGTACATAAACAACAAATTCATTTAAAAAAGGATACCAGTCTAGTATATGTCGAACGAGACAGGTTACCGTATGCTCATAAGGACCAAATAAATAAGCAAACAAAAAAGCTACTTTGGGATGATATTATAGAGGAAACCAGATCTGCATGGAATTATTCTATTTTACTTGGTTCTAAAAGAACTGACAACCGAAGCAGAGAAAAGAAACTTGTTCTAGACTATCGATTTTTAAATAAACAGCTACAGAGCGATACATTTCCACTACTATGCATCACCAACATTTCAGATTCGTTATGTGGGGCAGCTTATTTTTCGTATTTCGGTTTATCACACAGGCATTACCAAATTAAGTTACATCCGAAAAGTCGTTCACTCACAGCTTTTACCACTGATAAAAATCAGTACCAATTACAAAGGCTACCTATGGGATTAAGTAAACCTCAGTCTCAGCGCTTTTTAACGAGCCATCACAATTACTATGTCAGGACTAAATTATTCACGTTGTTTCATTTATTTGGATGTCTTATTGTTTTCGGAAATAACTTAGAAAAGTTATAATAGAAATCTTATAAAAGTTTTTCAAAGGTTACGTAATGTAGTAAATCTAAAATTAATTAATGGTATTTTGCTATTGTTTAGGTACCTTAATAATGTTCTAAAAATAACGATAGCAAACTATTGACCTGAAAGACTTAAGGGTCTTAAAATAACGAAAAGTCAAACTAAATAAATAACACTTTGACGAATAGAAAAATAATGACTTACCTACGACATTAAGTTTAAACGCTTGACTAATCTTTGGTTCAGTGCTAACTTGACATTCGTAGATACCAGAATCACGTGTTTGTGGGGATGTTACTTTTAATGTCCATTCATCAGACCCATCTGTGTGGAGCGATTGAAATCTCTGATCGTTAGTATACGTGAGAATCCCAACGGTTAAGATATGCAGGTCTCGCTTACGAATCCACGAAACCTAAAAATACAATTCCTGAAAGATCACGCCAATAAATTAAAGTAACTATTAAAAAACGAATACAGCTACGCAGGATATATTAAAAGGGCTTCCTAAATTTATTTGAGCTCCAAGACAATAGAAACAACATCGTTTTACTATTTAGGTAATAGAATCATAAATTAGTTTTGCACATTTGTGATACATGGTTGATTGCTGTGGCAATGTATTTAATTTCATTTGTGCAATCGGGCTTAAGAAGCATAAATGTTGTATCGTATTAACAATCATTTGGCTTTTAAATTAACTTTGGCATTTTTAACAAATAAATGCTTAGGACATTACATTGACATTTATACACCTTACATTGGCTGTATACTTTCAATTGTTTCTGATAGTACGTAAGTACTGCTTATTGCATATACAATATGATCTCTAAATTAAATCTTTTTTAACTGCGATGCCATTAAGATGCCATCTTAAAAGTTTATAGCTAGGTGTTGAACACATACCCATGATTTTCTTCAAGATTTTAAAAATGGCCCTTTTCGGAAAATTTGAATTCACAGTATAAGGTCAAAGGCTATTTGATCCAAAATTTCTTGTATAGGTTATGCAACATGTTATACGAGAGTAATTTCTATCTTTATCGAAACTGAAGGTACGACCGTTTAAATTTGGTGAGGCACGCAATTGTTTAGCAATCTTCCGGAACTTTAACTAGCTGTAACTCCGAAACTAGATATCAAAACCATTTTCTAAAAATCTCTTTTTGCATCACTCGAAGACCGTAGAATGCATGTCAAATTCCGAAAGAGTTTTAGATGGTCATATTTCAGGTATTGGTTGAATTGGTATGGAATGATCCGTACGCATGATATAAAGTAATTAACTGTTTAATTTCTAGTACAATTTAAGGTAAAGATGTAAATAAATGAATTTATCTTTTTCGTGAGTTACTCGTAATGCTCTCAACTCAGACAGTAATCAATATTTTACAGTGAATATGCAAGTCTAAATCTCTACAATTATTTTGCCTATTGCGCTAACTTACCTACCATGTAGTTTTATCTTTAAGAAAGATTAAACCAGCTTTGTAAATTATTCAGTACATCGTTACATAGGTTTTCCAAAGTGAAATTACACTTATGAGATGTTTCAGACAAAGACTGTTGGTTTTTTGGCGTACAACGATATTCTTTAAGAAAGGTATAGGTTTCTATTTAAAAAAGTTGTCCATGATTTGATCTTAAAAAAGTTTACCAGATCACAAATGAATAACGCCATTTTGCTTCCATCTTAAAAACAAGTAACTTTTACTTCAAACATTTTTTGTTCTCGAAATATTCCATTATCTCAGTTTAAAAAATTTACCTTGTATGCAGGGTGTCCAAACGGTCCGTGTTCGGAGGTTAGTGTAGGAATATCAAAATTGTTACTAGGAAAAGTTGTACAGAACAATTGTCTGTACTTTCTGAAATTATTCTCTACTACACAAGGTGTTTCATAAAAGCGTGGCACATACTGCTTAAGATTTTTTAAAAGGAACATTCTGTATATTTCGTTAGTTTCTTATTCCTCCTTTAATGCTGATTAAAACGATAGAGGCCTCAACCAAACCATTTAGGCTTATTTAATTCTTTCTTATACAAACATCGTCAAATGTGAAGCTGCAAATTTATAACACTCCTTAATTATACCATTTGAGAAATCTAATAGCATTTCATGTAGATAACTGAATAACGCCGAAACTGTTAGGTATAGACCCACTATATTGTTGCAATCAGCAATGAATGTGTTAATAGATAATATTAAAATATACAAGGTGTCCCATTTAAAGAAATTGAATAGAATTATGCTTCTCGTTTCTCGATCACCATGTATAACAAATATGATGTAGTTAAATGTTTTTATAATAATTCCCAAAGACTACAGAACGAAGCTTATTACTACAGAATTTCTAAAACCAAATGTTACCAATTGTACCGGGTGACTCGTTACATTTGACAATGTCTTACAAAAAAGAATTGAATAACGCCGAAACGTTTTGGTTTAGACCTCTATAAAGATGTATTGCTGTAGTCAGCAAAGGACGGGGAATAAGAAATTAACAAACTGTACCAGATTTTAAGGTTTAAGGTTTTTAAAGAAAACTTAAGCCTTATGTACCGTGCTTTTATAAAACCCCTTGTGTAGTTGACAGACAATCGTCCTGTATAACTTTTTCTAGTAACAGTTTTTAATATTCCTACAAATAATGACACTATCCCATAATTATACATAACTATTGCGTGCCTAAATATCCCACCTTATTCAATTAGTAAAATTATTATTTATTGTTCTGTTTTGCTATTATCTATTACTATGCAGGACGGTGTCCTCGAGAATTCTATACTTCTGTTGATGCATGGAAGTGTTACACAGCAGGACAAGTCTTAGGATATTCTATAAGGATCTAGCGTCAGTGATCATTTATTCTGATATTGTCTCAGAAGGGTTCGGCCTGCGAACGTCTATGCTCCCTATGTATACAAGATAGCCTGGTTTGTTGCTCTATCTTCCCAAGCCGAACAATCCCAATTTCTAATCTTTTAGATTAAACAGTATACATTATTTTAAGTACCAACTTCTTTTCTAATTTGATTGACTCAATTAATCAGGTTCCAGATTTGAAACTCCTTTATTTCATTAATTACATGACGTTTCGGAGGCAACGTACCCCCTTATTAAATTCTAATCTAAATCTATTGTTTTTTACAATGTGTATAGCACGGTCCTATTTATTATAGCTTAATTTATTAATTTCTCTAATTCTTAAAAACTATTTTAATAACCTTTTTGTTGATCATGATATGTTTATATGTGTTTTGTTTAACCAACATTATAAACGTAATACAAAATATAAATGTAAATATAAAATAAACTTATTTTATGTTCTGGGGCTAACTAATTTAACTAGATCGTAAGGAATTTCAACTGAACTACCGCACTATCTTTCACATGAAACCTAACTCACGTTTCTGGCATAAAATAGCCTAAATTGCCTAACTACCCGTGGATCTTTCCCTCTAGAAATTTCAATTTGCAAATACGATGTATTCAAAAGAGTTACCAGACATTGACGCTTTTCCATACCCTTTTACGTATGTTCAGATTTATCACCGCGCCTCTTAGTCTGCTAGTGTCTAACTTACAGTAGAAACCTATATCTTGACTAATTAGGTACTTTATACCAGGTAGAACACGAAACTCGGAGCTCCTGAATACATTGTACTGCAACCCAACTTACAAATATCATGATAACCCAGATAGATTTTAGTTTGTTATAACATGACCAGATTACAGCAGGTGCATGGCAATATTATTTAATAATTGCAAACTGTCATATTCAACGTATGTGTATGTGTATGCGAATTATACAATATGATCGGTTATAATCAACAACACTTGGCTACTTCGCGAATCAGCCGGATAAGATATACAAGCAAGCGATTAAAGTTACATTCATAGGCGTACGTACTTGTTCACACTTTCAATGTTACCAGCCATGTTGACAGATGATGCAATACTAAAGAAACAAACGTTCTATACGGTTGCTCTTGGATAATTCGCATTTTAACCTGTTTACGCTGGCTAATACGCGAAGCTAAAATATATTTGGCTTTTATCTTAGGCATCTGGACAATTCGCGTCTTAGCCGGCTAATTCGCGAATTAGCAAATTTCTCGTATTAATCGTAACACGGATAACGGGTTCGGTTATGTGAGTTTTTACAAACTCAAATTAAATTAAACTCAGACTTTGTCAACTGCGTCTACATTAGTAGTAAAGTATCATTCTGCAATAATAAGCAAGTAGACAGGTATAATAGCAATATGGAAAATTTAGCTAAATTTTCTAAACGCCTAGGTAGTTAATTAATTGTGCATTGTTGTTATAATCAAGTTTATTAAAATTAATCTTAAAACGTGTTTTTCTTATTAGAAAATATTTAATCATAAGTAAATTTAAGTAATCTGTATGATTAATCGCAGTGAAAAAGTACGTGGGTTGCAGCAAAAATTTTCTAAGCGGTTCCAAGTTTCGTGACCCACCCTGTATATTGACTATTCATTTTGTAGAAACACTCCTATAGAAATAACAGCACTCGTATACTCACAGCTCTGTCTCCGAGATTGCGTACCCGACAATAGAGGTGTGCTGTTTGGCCTACAGTTGTAGTAACTTCTCGACGAGTAGAGTTATCAAAATACGGTTGAGAAAATGGCTGTTCCCAATACGAATTATGTTCCGATGCTGCTCGAATATATCCTAGAAAAAAAAGATGTTATTAAAATTTAATCTATCTCTTGTATGATATACTAAAGAGTAATTTTATTATGTAGGACGTAAAATTCAGAACCACAAACAAAACTTTATTTTATATCTTGCATTATTTATACAATGTTTTTGAATGCTATTCACCAAACATGTTTGTTCATTCTTGCTGTTTTTGAAAGTTGCATAATAGTAATGTCAGATGTAATTAGAGAAATGCGATAATTAAGCAAGAGCACTTCTTTTCAAAACTTTCTTTAATTCTTGAAAGTAGTAAAATAAATTCTAGTAACAAAATCTGTAGAAATATCAAGACAGAGCATTTAAATATCATATCAAATCTGTACCTACGAAATTTAACGAAGTTACTGACGTTATTAATCAAAAACATTTTTATATCGTACAAGGAGACCTTACGGGCATACAGGATTTCGACGTGGATTGTTTTATAAATCCAGAGTAAAAATAAATAGACACGTGTTCGAGATTTTATCTCAATGCGCATTAGTTTCGGAGATATGAATTTTGTAAAACGATTTAATAGGTCCCGGTTTGGGCCGTGTAGAGCAACTACCCTCCAGCAAACAGCGGTAATGGTTAGCGCATCTATCTCCTATTTTTGTAAGAAAATTCAATAATCTTGATTTTATTGATTTTCCAATAATTTTGGATCTTGAAAAAAGTAAGGATCTACATATGTCTATAATTAGAAGGCGATTTGCAATCACCGGTTTTAAAGATAGACGTAACGACAGCAGTTTTTAATTCAAACTGAAAATATTCTTTTGAAAAGCTCTTATTAATTAGCGAAACAAGAAAAGTATTTGTGGGTATTTATTTAATTAATTTGCTAGTTATCCACTTTCAGTGAATACAAATTGTTCAAATGTTCATGACCGTGTAGACCCGGTATAGCGTAAAGTTTTAATTTTTCTTTAAAGTTAAATAGTAATTGAATTCTATATTTAAAGATGGTTTATTCTTTCCGTTTTATAGAAAGGTCTAAAGTTAGAAAGCGTTTTTTTTTTGTATAAGCATAAAGATGATTCTTAATTTTGCTGCTGTTCTCCCAACTATCATTTACTGTTTATCTCAGAGACATTTCTTTAAGGCTCTTAAAGTTATTATTCTGTTATAAATTTTACAAATCAAATTCTCTTCTAATAAGAAATCTCATTTTTAAATATTTTCTTAAATAGAAAACGCGTTCTAAAAAACTTTTTGGTTTTGCATACAAATAAGTTATCTTATTGTACAGAAAGTATTTCTCAGTGTACCAAAAGTCCTTTGTTAAAGTATTTTAAGATACTTTGTTACAAATAAAACTGGGATTAGTGACTCATCGGTAGTGTAACCATATATAAAACCGATATGCCACCTGTAATGCTAGTCTTTATACAATCGAAGACGGGTGGTAAGCTAAGAGAGCTTAGAGCAAGCGATAAACAATAATAATAATAATACGGTAATCTCAGTGGTTTCGATATTGAGAGGGCGCCAGCTATAGTAAAATGTCGGTGACCTAGTTTTGAATAAAATACCCCACAGCTAGGTCAGTAGGCAAGATGTGAGCCAGGGTCGAACCACAGGTTCGAATGATACACAAATAAATAAAATAGAGATTGTACTGCACTCTATGTAGATAATTACTTTCACAATGTGAACTTAAGATAATGAATCCTGATGAGAATGCCGACACCACTGGATTCCGAGATAGCTCATTTCTCTGCTGCTTAATAAGTATGTTCATAACCCAATAAAAGGTCGAAATAAGTTAATACATACATTGGCATACTGTAGAAAAGAAAATATAAAAACAGGTTACAGCAACCCAGGTCACACAGTTGGACAACTTATATACCCACACATAAATAAGCATCGACAAACAAATAAACAACTGCACCAGATATACAGACATACGCAGTAAATGTGACCGGATGAAACTTATTAATATTTACGGTTCAGCGCAATGCAAGAAGCGCTAGTAAAGTAAAAGCAAGGTAAACATACATACAATGAATCGTCCGCAAATATTAGAATAAAATTCATTGGTCATTGAATCGAATTCATCACCTACAGGTGTTTTGCAATTAACCGTAGATCCCAAATTTTATATAAATAAATCATCAAACAAGAACAAGCTGACAAAATTGTTAGATAGTAAGAATTTTCGTTATCAAAATTTAACAAGAATGAACGATAAAGAAAAACATCGACTTTATAAATATTTTTCATAAAAAAATACAAACAAATAAAAGATAATTCAGAACGAGTTAGTTACGTTACAACTCAGCAAACAATATAATTCTATTAATTAAACAACATTAACGGGCCTTTCACCATTGTGAAACGGTTCGTCGGGTTTTTCACTAGTAGAAAACAATGTTCTAAGGCTCTTCACCAATGTGAAACGATGATTAAGTAATCTTTATAGTGGGTTACTTTTATCCAAGCGGTTAGTGACGTGACGACAATATGCAGATATATTTCGCAAATATTACGAATGTAAGTAGACAAATCGTATAAGTCAAAGATGCTTCTTCATAAAAGATTTAAAAAAAGGGTAAAGTTTATTTAATATAACGGGAACTAATCCAATACAAAGAGAACCTAGTTGTTGGCGCAGAATACACTGAACTCGCAGCACTGGTCCACACAAAATTTGATTTACAGTTACTACATAAATCTGTACAAAAATCGACGACTTGCTCATACGTTAGGTGACAAGATTTTTAATTGACTTTTAAAATATCTATAAAGAGCGAGGCAGTACGAATCTCAAAAAACGTTCGACAAAAAGATTAAGATATTATAAAATAAATAACGGTACGGTAGTTTTGAGAGTTCGTTGTGAAATTATTTGGCAATTTCCGCCTGTTAGTGATGATTTTCGAGGTACAGTACCATAAAGACGCATCCGTAATATCCCGGGGAAAAGTCTAACAATTGTTTAACAAAGACACAATTCATTTGCGATATTCTCACACAGGTATAACTTCACCTTAGCAGAAAATTAGTCCAACACTTGACTATTTCTCGGTAGTTCGCGAAATTATTTCTATGTTCCAAAATTCCACAAGAGAAGACACGAAAGACGCGTGTTTCTGCTGAAGGCAAAAAGGTAACTCCCAACCCCTCAAGAGGATGAAACTAACAGATAATTGGTTGAGCAACATATCGGGTGATCGGACAACCAATAAAATAATGCAAGAATAGTGTGATCTAGTTAAAAATTTGGACGTTGCACTCGGCAATTATAGAAAATATATAAATCTTGTCTGTGCTAGACAAGGTGGCAGATTTATAATTTTAGGGATAATAAAACCAAAAGATAAGAGTATAAAATTCTCTAAATTGCGAAAATGAAGTCTGAAGAATATAAATTCAGAAGTAATTTCATTCTGTATCAAGCCCTAATACATCTCTAATTTAATATTAAAAAAACATTTTTATAAAAGAATTCTAGAGGAATTTAATGTTCCCAAGCCATAAATTTGGACAATGTCAAGAAGCATTAAACCAATGGGCTTTTATGTTATAGAAAGACATTAAACTTAATTTCTAAAAAGGAATAACATATTTACAAAGAAAAAGATTGAAAATAATAAAACGATATATCGTTATCTACAAGCATAAATAACTTATTAAAGAAAAGTTTGCTAATTACTGAATTTTCCAAACAACTTTCCAGTAAGATGTCCATAAAGAGGGTGAGATTCAATAGCATGTACCCGATATTAAAGAGAAGTCCTGATTAGTTCTAGACTTTCCTTCTATTTTTCAAGTTTTATTTTTATTGGGCAGCACATTTGTAATAACTTATTCCCACTTGGAAATCTTGGCCAGCAGGTAGATTCTCTTGCAAAGTTTTGTCGAGAGAGGACGTATTTTTGGTGACGTTGTAGTCAGGTCACTATGCGAATTGAGAGTACATTTTGTTCAGCGCTGTACATGTTCTTCAACCCTTTTTCTATTGCAGTGGAGGAATATGGGGATAGGTGGAGTGCAACCCTTAGTGGATGGTTTTGAGTGGATGCGTAAGTGCGTTTCTAACATCGCAATTTGGATATCTCTATCCTATAATGATTATATATCTGATTGAGGGGTAAGCTTATTTTCTTGTTGACTTATTAGTTTCTAAGGCTCCTTGTAATGTAAGTAGGCTCCAAGAAGTTGGTCCTCCAGGTATATTAAGAGATCGTTTAGACTGTCCACCATGGCGAGCGGCGTTATAAGTCCCTCAGTTGTCCAGGTCGATTTGGGCTGGGTAAAAAGTAAACTTTGTGTGATCTTACTGGTGAATTTAAATAATTGTTCCTTACATGCCTGTTCTGTATAATCTAATGTGTAAAACTTAATTATGTAGGAATTTTGCTTAACTGATTTATTATATGACCAAATATCTCAAAGTATAATGCGCAAATACCACCATAAAATTAAAGGTCATAATCTTTAAGAGCACAATTTTCTTAAGTGTTTATTTAAATTAAAGTACAGATGATTTAGGGTTAGGATTATTTTAGTTTGATTAAAGAATTTTGTTATTATTCTATTTGATAAGACATCGATACAACTAAACTGTTAATTCTAATGCCAATCAAACAGAAAATCATAAAAAATAATTTGATTTGAGTCAAAGCAGATGGTCATTCTTCCGAAAGCTGCACTATCTTAGAAAATTTACGATATCTCTAAAATCTACCAGTTTCTGTAAAACTTTTTACTACATAATTAGCTATGTTTCATCTTTCCGATTGTTATAAATCGGAGGGGTGTTATGTCGATAACTTTTTAAATATTCCCGAGGACGTTCTAGCCCACTGTGTACCGGTTACAAAGAATTCCAAGCTTTTTATAAGGGAAATTGTAAACTCTTGTTTTATATTTAAGTTAAGTAATACAAATTTTAATTACTTTAAAATTTACAAAGTGAACACTACTAATCTATGAGGTTCTAAAGAAAGAATGGAATAAAAAAGGAAAAAGCTATAAGTATTTTTTTGGGGTTTTTCTCATGCTACCTTGCTTTGTTAGTTATTTTCGACTTTGTTTGAAACATTTTTCATATATAACAAACAAAATTTAATTAAAATAACAAATGCATTTGAATACTACCAAATGAATCTATCGTCATTGCTCGCTGCTGCATCGGCAGAAAGGAAATATATTGAATCTGGGAAACTTTTTTAAAATTTCTAGCATCGACCGAGTTTTAAAGATATCGAGAAGTTCTGTTTATGTTTTGAGAAACCACTTGTTTAATAATGTTAGTTTTATTTTTTAAGTTTGTAGGTCTCAATACTGGCTATTCTTTGTTAGGTCTGTGTTTTATATCAAACTAGTCTTGTGTACTAGTCAACTATTCAGTGAAGAATATATCACTATTAGATTTTAGTTTACCTTGAATTAACAAATACTGCTCTCTATAATTACCGAAGCTTGTTGCAATATATTAATATCTACAAAATAAGAAATATCAGATTATTACGGCACTTTCATAACTTTTTGAAAGTTACAAAAATAATAAAGAAACACAATCTAATCTTTTTCCGACAATAACATGCAAGAAAACCGAGTTTAAAATAACACTACTTTGTATACCAGCACTGATAAGTAAACAACACGTTATTTCGTTATTTAATATTAAACTGATTTTAGCACAATTAGTTTCCAAGAAATATTATAGCTAATCGGCATTTCCAAGTTCTCTTAGCTCAGTATATAGTACGCAGACCGACTCGCGTCATTTTCACTTCGAGATTTTTTATGTCAATGTTATCATTCGTACCCCTCAAAATGTTTCATCAATGCTCATAATAATGCTGCAATTCTAGTACGTTTAGTATTATAATATTTGCATGACATCATTGCTGATATCTCAGAAGGGATGCATACTCTCTCTACCGTGCCGATCCTTGACGTAGCCTATACATATGTATTAAATAAGTAGTTTAATATGTAATTACATCTACTTGTTTATCTATTAGTTGCCAACAAGTAAGAATCAATAAATTCCCCATATATACAAACTGAATACCTAATTCTAAGTAAATTTACTGGAGAAAGTTTGCTGTTAACTTTGACCGTTTCCCTAATTTGCATGTTCAGATACGTAGCAAGATGGGCGATCTAACAACAAGAACAATACATTCGAGAGCTTCCAAATTGATGGTTTTCGTAAACACTTTCTATAGTGGCCCTAATTTGAATAGTTTCGACGTTATATCCACCTACAACTATCTGTAAATATTCCGAATTGAGTTTTAAAACTGTCAACTTTTACTATGCTGTACAGCGCTTCTTGTTTCAGTAAATTTAGGGCTAGTTCTCACAGAGCATTTCCGAGAATTAAATGTTTGGTTATTTTACATTTCATAAATGTTTCTGACACACTCCTGTAATTAAAAATAGTAACTGAGGGCAATTTCACAAAATGTCCAATCTATTATCGGTTAAATAATTGTCTTATTTCGTTGGTTTTCTCAAGCTGCAGTGTTACACCTAACTAGAATGTTACATCTTTTTGTTATTTAGTTGTATTGTATAAATAATTGACAATTATTGGTGCTTGAAGGGTAGCTAAAGGCATCAAAGATAATTTATGTTAAGCTACTTCATTTTCGTAGACTGATCGATGTAGAAATGATTTCTGATTCCGTGCAAATTATAAATTACAAATTTAAAAATGTATTATTAGTCGAACTTGTGGTAGCTCATTTAGGTAGAATGATGAAATCAAGTAGGTTCTGACAGCTGGGCCAAATCAGGATGTTAAAACATTTTATTCAAAGAATAATAACCATTCAAAAAATAAGGAATTTAATAAAAAAATCAAATCAACTTATTACTAATAACAAACTCAAAAAAAACAAGAAATATCAAATTAAAGAAATCTTAACATTACGGCTATTGCTTAATCCTACGCCGCGTTGTTACGCATTAACCATGTATTTCTTCGCGCTTTCCAGCCGTGACGTCGCCTGTCCTCGATCTTGCCCTTGCAAATATGATGCAACGACGCGACTCCCTTTGTTCTACCAATAAGTACTACAAATCCTTTTTTCATTTAACGATTCAACCATTCATCTACTGAATATCCCAATAATGAGATCTCTTCTTTCTTTCCATAACCATCACCCACAATAACACGTGTAACAATACTATTACTTGTTACTAAAATCCACGTTTTCTTTAAAAACCAATCCGAATAATCGGAACACTTTTTTATTAATCATCTCCCGCTGGAGTCCTGACCTCGACTGACTGTTCTTCGCACTATCCCCCCCTTGACGCTCGCACTTCTTAAAACTAACAAAGTAGTCTAAACAATGTTACATTTTTTCTTTTAAATCAAAATATCTTACAAACTGTATCCAAATAAAAAATACTATATTTACTTTCATTCAATATGTGCGATTTATTATTATTATTATGTTTTCTACTTTTCATCATCATACGATGGTCTGCACTTTGAGCTGTTTCTAATTTAGGGAGAAATATTACTATAAGTATTATTATGTTATTTGATCCTCAAATTTAACGGTAACTGTATTTGTAATATCACCGCTTCGATTTTAAAGTAATGTTACTGTCCTAGGTGTTTGCGGACTGTGCGGTATGCGGTCAATATAACGGACTTTTGTGTTTGGATTTGAAGAGATTTTGACAGATTCAACTGTTCCAAGGAATTCGTGTAAAAGGTAGGTGTTATTCCAGTAGCCAGATGCAATTCTATTGCCAGTTTGGAGTATTTATTGATTTTCTTAGCAACAATGCTTTGTGTATTGTTGGAGTTTGATACCGCTATGTCTATTAAGTACGTTATATGTTCTTTCTTTATAGTTAGCACGATTATTCCCTTGTGCTGGCTGGTCTGTTATTAAAGGTCTATCCCAATATAATCGTGCTTCTTCGTTTTCTAGTGCTTTAGTTGGTCTGTACTTGTATGGGAGTGTCTAGAAGTTTCCATTGCTGCGCTAATTTCTGGTGGATCATTGCCGCAGTCTGATTGTGCCTTTTCAAATATTCGGTATTAGCTAACATTGGGCATCCTGCTATCACATGATGGATTGTTTCCTTCATTGCATCTTTGGTACCTATCTGTTTCAACTCTTGCATCTTTCATATACTTGAAAATAGGTATAATTTAGATTAGATTAAAGCTGTAAAGAATATTTATTTGTTTTTTCTTTTGGGGCATACAGCAGTACCCAGAAGAACTGCTCTTCGAAAAGTTCCTATAATTCACTAATTCATTTCACTCTAAAGGATTTTACTTCTTTTCTTATGCTTTTTTCTAGACAATACAGATTTCTGGGCAGCTGTTATTCTTACTGCTGTTGTTATTGTTATAGCTATCGTTATCGCTATCGCTGTTGCTATTTGTTTATTGATTTCCAACATAAATTGTCATAAAACGATAAAAATAACATTGCTTGCGTTAATCTAACCCTAATTTTTTTGATCACAGATGGCTGCTAATTCTTGCTAATAAGAACACCTATATTTTTATAGCACACCATTATTATTTAAGGACCTTGTACGTATGTTTTTAGACACCTGCCGAAGAAATTATTTTAAGTATCATCTCTACTTTTTCTTGTCGCCACATCTGCTTTAGTTCTTTATTCAGAGGAATATATTTCTGTTAGTTTTCGGTATGTTTCTTTTGTATATTGGGAGTGTTAGGAATAGCTACATCTATAAAATAAGTTTTTTTTTTCTTTGTCATTTACAACGATTTATTAGCAAATAACTCCGTAAAGAAGTGCCACAAATAATAGTTTAAAAAACAGCTAATCATTTCTTTAAAGAACTTAGAAAAACTAAAAATTTTGAGGGAATAAATTAATAATAACAGGAGATTAATAATTATTTCCAACCTAATTAACTAATTATCACCAAAATCTTATACTTATCTAACATACAACAGAATTAATACTGTTATAACGATAGGCGTTATTATTACTTCGACAATAAAATAATGACCATCTACACATGATAAAGACAATTTTTCACCTGAGGATGCTGTGAAAATATATACAGAGAAACCGACTGTAAAATATATATTACTGAAAACAACATGAAAATGTACTTTTTATTGAACTCTGTAAATTATTGCGCTGGTTTTGTTATCACAATTTCAATTATGATAATGCGGACAATATTGACTAGCGTTCAGTTCCTCCTTAATTTATTTTCACATTTTTCAAAAGTGACTCTCGAATAACTCTCATTATAATTCCTCTTTTCTCTCTCTCTCTCTCTCTCTCTCTCTCTCTCTCTCTCTCTTCGGAATTTCTCTTGTATATTTTACTATAACTACAAATTTTCTTTGTCGTAAAGAAAACTTCAAAAGTCTTTCTATACAAATAGAAATTAGTCATACTGTAAATAGGCTTTGAAGATTTCTTACCAAAAATGAAAAGATTTTAACAAAACAAAAAAATTTAGAAAAAAAGATTCTTAACGTAAAAGGAAATTTTTTGCGTAATTTTGACAAAATTATAAAAATTTGCAACTAGATTAGAAAAAGTTTAAAAGCTTCTTGTTCTAAACACAAATTTTTCACATTATTTTAACAAACCCTTGGAAATTTATAACAAAACTCAGAAATCGTTTTGTTGTAAGACGAAATTTATCGTTTATTTTAACAGAACTTAAAAAATTTAAGCAAGACTAAAAATTGTTTAAAGTAGAAGAAATTTGTCATCCATTTTAACAAGACTAACTTTGAAAATTTGTAACGAAACTCGGTAAAGTTTTAACAATGCCTTAAAAACTTCTTGTTGTAACAAGAAATTTGTCGTATATTTTAACAATTATAATACAAATATTCTTAAGTAAGTTAGGTAACAAAATAAGTCTGTTTTTCTACATTTCAAAAAATAATAGTTTAGTTTCCGCAACATAAAAAAATCAAGTTTTGTAAATAATGGTTTACAGGGTGTATCTATTTCCAGTCCGTTATAATTTGAAGTATTCTTCTTTAAAGCACTAATTGTATATGTAGATACCAAGAGAAATTTCGGTCTATGAAGATACTTAAAAATTTTGTGCTACGTACAACAGGTACAGAAATTTTATTTATTCGTGCAAGAGTACTTTTCTTTTTCTTTTCCACTAGTTAATTGTGCTTGTTGCCATATTCTATTGTTACTGTTTTTGAGCCGTTAAAGTCAAATGATTCTCATTACACCAGCTTTTCATTACATTAGTGACATTTTGGCAGGATTTATCTTTAGGGTTTACAACCACCACCATGGGCATATTCGCAGAGATTTATGTTCTGGATTCCTGCATAATTACTTGGCAAGACTATTTGAAAAAATTAAGCACAGCAAGGAGGATAGGATTCCTCCTTGTGGTACCCTCTTGGAAATCTTTACTTCATCAGATTGTAAAATGTAGTTTTAAAGAGGTCCACTTTCTGCAATTATCTTTGCGTATTGGGTTCTCTGTGTAAGATAGAAATTGAACCATGTTAATGGTAATCCCACTAGCCCATAATATTGCAAGGGTTCTTTAGGAATATGGTGATCTACATGATCAAATGCCTTTGAAAGGTACGTTCCTGCCACTTATTGTAATGTGTCTATTACTTCATAAAGAAAATCTACACTTTGAGATAGAGCCGTGACAGTACTTTGTTCCTTTCGAAAGCCATGGTGAGTTTCTGCAAATAAATAATATTTATTAAAATAATTGCAGAGGCTGTTATACATTGCCTTATGAAGGACATGTTTTTAGTATCTCAGTATCTCAAGAACAAGATAAGATATCGGAATTGTATTTTCCACATATTTCTTACTCGAAGGTGTCTACTAGTTTACGTAGTTTTGTGTTTAGAATCCTTACCAGAGGTGTTCAAATGAGGAGCTCAACCCTAAAGAAAATTGTTACGCCACTGAAAAATTAAAAAATTTCTCTATTTTTGGAATTAGTAATCGATTTGGCAATTGCATTTGCATTTCTCCTGTAGAATGCGCTATTTTCGAGTAAAATTGAATTTGTCGAAACCTCTCAAACACAACGGCCTACAGCGAGGTCATGTGTTATTGCAAAAACAGGATGAAATTATTTGCATCGCATTCCTTGACAGAGATTAAGCCTATTTTGCCGTATTTTAATACGAATGCTGTAAATAGATGTAGGAGATGTTCTACTTTATAATTATTTTCATCTAAAAAGTTGAGGTTAAAATTTCCACTCAGAAATAAGTATATTTCAACATTGTTTCTTAAGAAACCTACTAAAGTAGGTTTCTAGTTTTGACATATATACGTTTGATAATCACCATCAGGATTTCTGTAAATAGAGACAAGTGCGCGCCTGTTTTCATTTATGTACCGGCCGGATACTCAAAATGTGCTTCAATTAGTAGCACTTTGAGAAAAATTTATTTAATTTTAAAATCTTTCCAAGAGATGCTGTTTGCAAAAGACATTACTACAGTATAGTTTGGCGATATTAAATACGTTTCCTAATTAGTATTTGAATGCAGAAAGACTATTGTTAGTATTTAATATGTACAAATGCCTGATAGAAAGAATTTTCGTTATGTCTGAGCAAATTATTTTCTTCAGCGTACAATAACGACAACGATGTTCCGTTCACTAACTGGTGGAGCACCCTGTATGTATGTTGCATGTAAATCAAGTTAAAGTAGCATTACAATAAATCAGTTTTAAGTAAATGGAAAAGGTTTTGCAAATTAGTTCATTTCTTTTAACGCTTTGGAATTTAATATTATTCCTTTTTTGTAGTTTAGCGTGTGTACTTATTATTTGCTTTCAAAGAAATATAGGTTTCAGCTGATATCGACGATATTTTCTTAGTATTACAAATTCGATACTAACTCGGTCCTCATTAACGCTTGTCTTGAGGCAATATCATATTATCAACTTGTATACCTACCATCCTAAGTCTGCAAACTAATTCGTAATTTAAATTGTTCTTGTACTTCAAGTCTTTGTGTTTGGACACTTTATGAAAATCTATTATCGATGTAGAATATTCGTATTTTTTTCTCAATATAGAATGGTTTTGTTCATATTTAACGTGATACAAACATCAAGTAAAAGTTTGTATTTGTTTGATGTTGAATTTAAGTATATATTTATTGTGTCGAAAAAGAATTTGATTTTTAAAGGCGGCGAAATTATATATATGTACGTATGTAAATGCTTGTTTATTCTATAAAGGGTAAACTTAAAGGATGGAATTTTCCCCGGGCTTGCATACGCCTTTGCGCACAATATATTCGCTTATTCTTGCATAAAAAAATCTAAAATTGTCTGTTGGTAAAAAATACAAGAATTTTAATTATAAAGAAAACGTTCTCGTTTCTGCTGTTGCAAATTAGAATCTAAGCTAATAGCTTTACAGGCGCCTGAAACGGTACAATCGTTATCTAATAATTACAGGAGCAAGCGCTTAGATCGACACGTTCTGTATCCGTTAGCTCTCAAGCCTCTTTAAATTATACTCAACTTGCAAACGACAAGATGTTATATCCCACTTGATTAATAATCTTCATCGGTAGTTTTAACATTTAGGCTAATCGTGTGTAATTAGTTATCATGCATATTACCATTATTCTTTTATTATACACGAATATCTAATTAAAAGGCATAATAAAGCTCTTTTCAAAATACTTCTTTATACGTTATTATAGTAACAAGACGTTCCGGAAATAACAATTTTCTTTGTCAGTAGTTAAATATAGATATACATGTATACAGGGTTATTCACATATGATGATGAGCCTACCTGGTTGTTTTTATGGAATCGGAATTATATTTCTACATGTCATTTGCAGTTTAATTAAACTCTTTAAAACTAATTAAATATAGCATGTCTAAGCGAGTACAACTGTCAATTACATGGTTGTAATAACCTACTAAAATAATGAATTTAGGTTATTGAACAGAACGCTAAAGGTGATGATGACTTTTATTATTCAATAACCTAATTGTTGTAAAGATAAAAACAAATGGCAGAACAAAAAATAGGTACAAGCTTATGTACAAAATAATTAAACAAGAATGAAATTAGGTAATTACTGGAAACGTTGACCTGGCTTAATCAGCGCTTTTTTCACAAGACTCAATTCTTTTATAAAACGACCTTGTTACTTTACTTAGCGTTACTGATCTGGTCATTCTGCACACGTCATTAATTCTATTTTGAAATTCATTTTCTTTAACAATTCTGTACACCAAAGTTGATTAAATTTCATTTTCTACATTTGTTGCTAAACTTTACCTGAATTTCCTTTGACTTGGGCAATTTTCTAGTAAATCTTTGTCTTTTAAAAATGATATTGGTAAAATGTATTCTGTCGTGTTCCGCTGTGCGTATATGCAAGCAACCACTGAGGCATTTTACAAACGTTCCTCGTCAATTAAAATTAAAACAGTTTTTTCATAATTTTAATAAACATATTTAACTGCACGTGACAATAAATACATAAATATATTGTAACGAGCCATCACTCGAACCAACTAGAGAAGTGTCAAACAGTCTCGGCGTTGTTGGTCGAATGTGCCGGAGAGATCTCGCACTGTCCAGAGTTTCCGACCGTCGAATGTGCGAGAAAAAGCGCGAACCTTCTAGACTCATCGAGAAGAACGAGGAAACCTATATATATATATGAATAGAGCCAGTTAGTTCTGCAGTAAATAACCGCGTGTAGTTACGAACGAAATAAATGTAATTAGTGATAAATAAATTATTCTGTACATAAATAAATAAATAATCTAGTGTAAATAAATACTGGAAATAAATTTTAATAAACTAAGTAAAAATAAATATTAAAAAATAAATAGACGTTTTTGTTAAAGCGCAACAATATATAGTGACATTTATGAATAACACGACTGTAGACTTAGAGTACGTCAGGCTAATTGATCAATATTTTTATTTTATTTAAGATTTTGTTGAGGTCGTCATAAGATGTTGAATGAGTTGCATACGATGCGAATAACCCTGTACAACTAACATTAAATTTGCCTTATCAATAAATAATATATCGAAATAAGATATCTCTATTGTGAATAACACTGAAAAACTTTTTTTCTTCATGTTCTAAACATTTATTGCTATAGATATCAAAATTGTGGTCAAAATCAAAACAACTTTTAGATAAAGCAGTATCGTTTTTTAAAATGTTTTACAAATGATTTGCGTTAATTTATTCTATTTGCAATTAATTGTTTGCTCTAAGCTATGTTTTTCTATTACAGAAACTACAATTCATTTAGTACACCACTTTAGACAGTAAATTAAGTAGAGTATTTGATTTTAGTTTTGCGTAAAACTGTTTCCTCCTCTAGTGGTTAATTTTGAAATATATCGTAAAGCGCTGTGTATTGTTTGTCATATTTTCGAAAAATAAAATGTTACCTGAAACTTCTTTTCTTTTTAAAATGTTATTTTCTAAATCTTCCATTGCCGAATTTGGTATTGTTGCGCAAGGGGGCTATCTTTTAGTGCACCAAATATTTGTTCATAAATACAACTTTTGCATTGAAAAAACGTTGAGTTTAGTACTAATTTAGTTACTTTAATAAAATTAGAACCGCTAATGTTTATATAATCTTTGATTGGGTCCCGTTTTACTTTTATAATTTCTATTGTAAATCAACTGAAATATTAATAAAAAGAAAGACATTATCAAAAATGACTAATTTATATTTCTCAGGTATTTTGCAGTTTTTGATAAATGAATAAAAATCCCAAGAACTTTTAATATATTTCAGTTTTTCTAATAATATTACGAGTACAAGCAAAATACTCCGGTGCCCCTTCCGATTTTGGTCATTTTTGGATATATTATAGAGGATTAAAAAAATAAGACACCCGTATTTTTCTTAATTGCCCGGTTTAAAAGGATGAAACCACCCCTTAAAATTAGAGCCGTCGCGTCTAGCCGAGAATTCGTAATTTCACATAGAAGCACTAGATTTATTTAAATGAAACCAACCCAGAAGTACTTTTTGTAGTTAGTAATAAAAAATACTATTCAGTCGATGTTCTGAATAAATTCTATGGGGGTAAAAACACCCGTACAAATTTTTCAAACCCCTGCAAGAATTTGATTATTAGAGGAAAATTTGTGAGAATATGTTGTGTTGTAGAGCATGTTTGAATTAGGTTTACATGTTTTGGCATTTTAGTCAAAAACACCCTGTAACAAGCAAACTACCCTTTATGGTGTTAGAGTGTTATGAAAACGTATTAAATCAATCTTTCTCCCAATAAATAGTATTTTTTAGTGTTAAATATCTCAAGAATCTCATTAATCAATGTACGTGCTACCAAATGTAGCCACGACATTCTCCAGTGGGGTGCAACATCTCCCGATTTTACATTTTCGGATTATTGTACGCAGTAAAAAGGTACTTTAATCGTATCGTGATATAGTGTAACGACATGAAAATCAACGCATAAGTAGGAGGTTTCTGCAACAAATAAGTTAGGCATTTAATATTACTCATAGATCTTAACGGAGATATCCTATTTCTATTTATTATTAATTGACAAATGTTAATGTCAACGTTTAATACCTACCTTCTATGTTTAATTTTTAACAAATATTAGTTTGTGAAATTTTACAAGTTAAGGTGAGTTAAATGTATTGTTATTCTAATTTTTAATGTTATTTATATGTACCTATATCTGTAACTACTGACGAAGAAAATTGTTATTTCTGAAACGTTTAGTTGACATATTATAATTATAAAGTATAAAGAAGTGTTTTGAAAGAGTTTTATTATACCTTTTAACCAGATATTAGTTTACAGTACACCTACAACCTTCGTACATCGAATACTTTTACTTATCAAAATCTATAAATAATCACTAAATCATTATTCATTATAATGCGTTGGGGATTTAAAGCTTAAACTTTAATAAATTCAAGCAAACAATTATAAACAAAGATAACAACTATTTTTGCTACTAGGTTTTCAGAATTTGACGCGATGCTTTTTAGACGTTTTTCCATCATGTTGTTTTTAAACTGGTATAAGGCCTGGCTACACTTTTGTCTATATAGTGGTATAATCTTTTATATTGGGGAAACCTTTATTTTTCATTAGCTTTGTAGAGAAATTTTCTCTGAACCTTTTTACCATTTTGTTCGTTTATTGTTGCTACTGATAGCCTTTTGAAGCGTTTCCGTTTACATAAAACGAATCGAGAATAGACAAAATTAATTAAGGATTGATTTAAATAAAATCCTGAGATGATAAGCGAAATTGTACCTGCTATGAGTTAATAGGCTGTTTAAAATATATGTAATTTGAAATATAAATTACCTACTTTCAGTTTCATTAGTGTAATTGCACTTACAATTAGAAATAAACACGAAATACAGAATCCTTTGTTATACAGACTCTATATACAGGCCATGATATTATTTAAAGAATCTGAACAAGAATTAACAACTTAAACTCTAAAGCTTCATAATAAATTAACTTTATATTGTATGCAAAAGATAGGAGATTAATAGACTAAGCTAATTCAAGACAATATCATTAAGAAAAATGATACTGATTATGTATATAGGTAATTCTTCCTCTTTTCTCATAATTAGAGATCGGATTTTATGCAAAATGCATATTCTTTAATATGTGCATATTTACATGTTTCTGTGTTAATATGTAAGAATTACATCATTTAAAGGCAATTTAACCTAATTATTTTTTGCATATATTGCATATATTGAATCTTTTAGCATATTTAAGAACAAAATGCATATTTATGCATTTTTCATGAAGTTTAGTATATATTTAAATTTATCATTAAAATTCTCAAAATCCAATTGTTACTTTTAAGAAAATGTTAAGTAAATATCTTTCTAAAGTGTATTCAAGTTAACATTTGTGTTTGAGCCTACTGGCTCCGTGTGTTTTGTTTAATGTGCTTACTAAATAACGTAATAAGACACTACATTGATTTTATTAATTTTAATTGATTTTATAATTTTACAAATTCTTAACACTACATCTGTATATTGGTTGAGAACAGGTGCAAGAGAGGGTTGCAAAACGTCCTGCTCCCTTACTTATACTAGCGGTTCGCGCACCCTCGGCTGAGTACGACTATGGCGCACATTGGGGTGCGTACATACCGCCGCCCTTGAACGACTCACCGTTCAACAACACCACCACTCTCTAGTTCTATTGGTAGCACGCATAGCTTAGAAAATGCTCGTTTCACTACTCCACACTTAGTTAGCACGTCCACTACACGCACTACACCGTCAGCACCAGGATAGTCCTGAACGATTCGCCCCATCTTCCAGCACAAGGGGGGCACATTGTCTTCCTTCACGATGACCAATTGCCCAGCGTGGAGAGTTTGTTGACCCCGGACCTTCCACTTGGACCTTTGTTGCAAATTGTTTATGTACTCCTTGGACCAGCGATTCCAAAAATGGTTGATTAATAGCTGTCGATGTCGGAACGCCGACAGATTTCCAGACGACGTTGGGGACTCGACTACTTGAGGGTACGATGTCAACGGTGATCCGATCAAAAAGTGTCCGGGTGTAAGGGGTTCGAGGTCATTGGGGTCTTGTGTCAAAGGACATAATGGACGGGAGTTTAAAATCGATTCTATTTGCGTTAATATGGTGTAGAAATTTTCATAAGTTAGATTAGCATTGCCGATTACTCTTTTCAAATGATGCTTAACGCTTCTTACACCCCTTTCCCAAAGACCAGCAAAGTGTGGAGCCCTGGGAGATACAAATTTCCACTCTATCTTGTTTGCCAACAAGAACTGTTACACAACAGCATCCTTAGTAGCCGATAGTATACCTTTGGCATTCGCTCGTATCTCGTTACTAGCACCTACAAAGTTGGTGGCATTGTCTGAATATATAACCTTACATAAACCTCTACGCGCAACAAATCGCTTCAATGCATTCAAAAAGGACTCCTTCGTTAAGTCACCAACCAATTCCAAGTGCACCGCTTTCGTATTGAAACATATAAAGAAGCATATATATCCCTTAACGATTATACGGTTCCTAGTTTTTCCGTCCTTTATAGCAAACGGACCCGCGTAATCTATCCCGGTGATGGAAAACGGTCGACAGACAGTAAGACGAGATTTGGGAAGATCTCCCATAATTGGCCGAGGGACGCTTGGGTTTGCCCTAAAACAGACCACGCATTTACGAAGTTGCCTCCGAACAGCATTCCTCCCGTTCAAGGGCCAGAACGTGTTGCGAATAGAAGCTAATACAGCTTGGTTACCCGCGTGCAATAAACGTTGGTGTTCATAAGTTATAATTAAATCCACAAGGTGGTTGTTACCAGGCAAGACGGCGGGATGCCTTTGGGTGTAGTGATACTCAGAGTTCCTTAATCTGCCCCCTACGCGAATAATTCCCCTTTCGTCAATGAAGGGGTTCAGTGCGAGCAACTTACTACTTCGCGCTACGCTTCCGTTTCTTTTCAGCGTGAGAATGTCTTCGGCGAATTCTACGGCTTGGACCATTTTGATTAATAGAACGGTAGCTTCGTTCATTTCACTGTTGGTTAAAGGGCCTGAACTGCGGGACTCCTTAGAGCTTAAATTTTTAATGAAGCGCACCACGTAGCCTAAAACGCGTTGCAGTTTGCTATACGACGAAAATCGATTGACTATATCATTACCAAATTCCGCGGTGTTAACGTGGACTAGTGTTATTTTGGCTGCCTCCGGCGCGTCAACGTTACCTAAGGAGGGTGCTACAGGCCAGTTTGTTTCGTTATCTTGTAGCCACGTGGGCCCTTGTCGCCAAAGAACAGAATTTCTTAGTTGTTCGGGTGTACATCCCCTCGAAATTATATCAGCAGGGTTGTGCGCCGATTAGACGTAATTCCACGTACCACCACCTGTCAAATCTTGAATTTGCGCGACTCTGTTGCATACGAACGTTTTCCAAACAGAGGGTTCTGCAGCGATCCAGGAAAGAACTATCTTTGAGTCGCACCAGAAATATGAGTTACCGATGTTTAAATCTAAAATCTGAATTACCCTCCAAGCTAACCGTGCCAATAGCAGCGCAGCGCATAACTCAAGCCGGGGTAAGGTTGTAACCTTTAACGGTGCCACCTTGCTCTTTGCGGTAATCAACGAAACTTGCAGATTTCCTGAACTATTTACTGATCGCAAATAAATACAAGCTCCATACGCGGTCGCAGAAGCGTCCGAGAAACCATGTAGTTGTACATTAATACAGTCTGCTATACCAATTTGCCTTGGAAAGTGTATGATACTTAAAACCGGTAGTTGCGTTTGAAACTGTATCCAGAGTGTGTACAAGTCTTGTGGTATAGACTCGTCCCACTCCAGATTTAATTGCCATAATTTTTGCAATAGCATTTTGGCTTTAATAACTACAGGGCCGATTAACCCTAGGGGGTCGAAGAGCTTGGATATAGTTGACAGAATTGTTCGTTTCGTTATTCTACTCGTTGGCGCATACGTTACGTTTTGGGTCAAGTACTGTAATGTGTCGTTCTGCGAGTCCCACAGCACTCCTAATGTTTTAGCGGTTTTATCGTCCGAAATGTAATATTGCGGTGATCTAGCGCTAGATTCTGAGTTTATAACGCTCTGCTCGTTGGACATCCATTGCCTCAATTCGAACCCGTACGTTCTCAACAGCTGTTGTAAATCGTCCTTTAGTGTCTTTAGCTCGTCTATCTTATCGCTGCCCGTTAACAAATCGTCCATGTAAAAGGAATTCGAAATTGCGCGACTCGCGGCGGGGTACATTGCTTCGTTTTCCAAAGAAATTTGCCTTAGGCAACGAGTGGCAAGGAAACTGGCCGACGCGGTACCGTAGGTTACGGTGTTAAGTCTATAATGCGCAAGCTCTTGATTAGGATCTTCCCTCCACACAATTCTCTGCAAATCCCTCTGACTATCTTCAACGTTGATTTGGCGGTACATTTTTGCTATGTCCGCCTTAATCACATACGTGTGCCTGCTAAACCTAATTAATATCGCAAATAAATCATCTTGTATATTAGGCCCCACTAATAGCATGTCGTTAAGCGACTTGCCGGACGTACTGGGTTGCGAGGCATTAAATACCACGCGCAATTTCGTGGTTACGGACGACTGCTTTTCCACCGGGTGATGAGGCAAATAATAAACCGTGTTGTTACCCGAAAGGTGGTCTTCATTGATCTTCGTCATATGTCCCATCTCTACATACTGACTCATGAATTCCGAATAGGTCCGTTTTAAATTGTTGTCTCTACTAAATTTCCTTTCTAGCGTTAGAAAGCGTTTAATGGCTACTTGTTTTGTGTCACCGAGTCGCGTGTATTCCTGCTTTAATGGCAAGGAAACAGTAAAACGGCCAGTTTCATCGCGCTTATGAGTTTCAATAAAGTGTCGTTCGCATAGATTTTCTTCCTTGGTAAGGGTCTTACGTTTAACCTCAGTTTCCTCTAGTTCCCAAAACTTTTCTAATTGATTTTGTATATCCACCCTATTAATTGCTAAAAGGCACGTTTGCGTTGGGGCGGTCGCAGTATTGAATTTTAAAGGACCTGAAATTATCCACCCCAATTTGGATTTCTGAAGGACCGGTTGATTCTTGCCGACTCTTATCTGTCCAACCCACATAAGATCGTGATAAATTTGAGCGCCTATCAAAATATCAATTTTGCGGCTTATATCGAATTCCGGGTCCGCGAGTTTAATGTTATTTGGAATTTGAACAGCGGGGCGAGGTATATTCCGCACCGGTATTTTGCCCGATATATCCGGTAAAACAAAGAAGTCTAGTGAGGCGTTGAAAGAAGTATGTATTGACTTGATTTTAGCCTGCGTTCTCGCGGCTGCTACGGCCCTGGCGGAGTTTATTCCGTAAACCGAAGTGTTGGTGTCTTGACTTGGTAAATTTAGTTTTACAAACAACTCTCTACTAATGAAGTTCGACATAGATCCGGTATCTAATAGGGCTCGGCATTTTACAGGCGTGTTATTTCGATCGTAAACATGCACGATCGCGGTCGATAGCAATACCGTATCGTAGTTGTGATTGAAGCTCAGACCTGCTGAACACAAAGCTAACGAATTTTCC
Organism: Ignelater luminosus; assembly: GCA_011009095.1. Lineage (NCBI taxonomy): Eukaryota > Metazoa > Arthropoda > Insecta > Coleoptera > Elateridae > Ignelater > Ignelater luminosus. The sequence continues at coordinate 567,782 of VTPC01091258.1, read as the reverse complement.
GCGTTAACAATATTTTGAGAACCTTCTTGTTCGGTTGGATTATTTCTAATTTCGGAATTGTTTACGAAGGAGTTGCTAACTTCGTTAAAATGCAACAGCGTGTTATGCTTGCGGCTACAGATTTTACACCCGCTTGATAAGCATTCTTGTTTAACGTGATTTGACCTAAGGCAATTGATACAGAGTTTCAGTTTCCTTATTTCCGCTAGTCGCGATTTGACTGGTAAACCCTTCAATTTGTTGCAATTGTAGATGAAATGTTGTTCACTGCATATCTGACACTGCGGTCTGTTAGCAGCCAAATGTACATACGTTTTAGGTTGGTACTTATCGTTAGAGGGTTTATGAGAAAATTTGGAATTGGAATTAGTCTGTTGGTTATTGGATTCAACGGACTCCAAAACTTGGCAGCGTTGGGTTAAGAATTTAGTTAAATCTTTAATATCAGGCACTTCATTAGTCGACAAGGACAGCTCCCAAGCCTTTTTCGTGGCAGAGTCCAATTTGCTAGATATTAAATAAATCAAAATGGAACCCCAATTCTCGGTTTGCTCTCCAAGATTTTTTAAAGCGCGCGTATTTGTTAAGAATTCGTCTAATAACCGTCTCAATCCGTTAGCGTTCTGCTTGTGTAGAGAAGGCGCCTCAACAATTCGTTTTACGTGGTTGTTTACTATAACGCGCTTGTTTTCGTACCTTTCCCTTAACAGATCCAAAGCAATGTTGTAATTACCGTCGGTCACTTCTAACGACGAAATCACCTGTAAAGGCTCTCCTTTTAAACAGGATTTTAGGTAAAAAAACCTTTGGATGTTTGAAAGCGTCGGATTGTTATGCACTAGAGCGTTAAAGGAGTCTATGAATTGCGTAAACTCAGTGTATGCCCCGTTAAATTCGATGAGTTTTAGCGTTGGCAACTTTACGTTATTTAAAGCGTTTGAATGATTTAAAATGGTACTATTGGAACTGGTTGTTTCATTGCTACTATTCTGCGGTCTAGAATTCGCGATGTATTGTTCTGCCCTTGCTACATTATCGAAATATGAATCTTCAAAGGCAGTGCGATGTTCCATCTGCGTTTCGTCATTACTTATCGTTTCAATCTGCAATTGGCAGGCGTCGAACTCGCCCCAGATTAATTCTATCTTTTCTAAGCGTTTGGTTAATTCTATAATAGACTTTGAAGTATTAAAATTGTCTAAATACGTTTTGAATCGCGTTAATTGTCCCTTTAGTTGGCCGCGTTTTGTTACGAGTAAGTTTGTGTCGGTTTCAGCCATCTTACACAAGGTGTTTGCAACGAGATACGATAGTAAATATAAATAATATAATAATGAACTTTATAAGAAGTTAGCGATGTTAACAACCTCGTAATAATGGTAAGAAGCGATTAAGTAAGATTTGTTGTCTAATCGGCACTCAATATCTAATAAATTACATAACCGTTAAGCGGCGTCAACATTTGCAATTTTAACGCAATAAAATCGTGTTGGATCAAAAAACATGGAAAATACTGTAAAATATATGGAGGACTTACTTTTCGATGCCAGTATATTACCCTCTCAGCGTCTTGTTTCCATCCGTGGTGCAGATGAACGTTGATGATGATTTTTCCTGGACCACGTGCTCGCGTTACTTTTCGATATTCACATCCGGCTCGAAGGACCAATGTTTGAGCCTACTGGCTCTGTGTGTTTTGTTTAATGTGCTTACTAAATAACGTAATAAGACACTACATTGATTTTATTAATTTTAATTGATTTTATAATTTTACAAATTCTTAACACTACATCTGTATATTGGTTGAGAACAGGTGCAAGAGAGGGTTGCAAAACGTCCTGCTCCCTTACTTATACTAGCGGTTCGCGCACCCTCGGCTGAGTACGACTATGGCGCACATTGGGGTGCGTACAATTTGCGGTAAAGTATTAAGAAAAATTATATTATTTTTTCATACACTGTCCGATGTCCGAAGCAGTTCCTTTATTGCATTCTATAAAAAGGGCGGTCGCATTGCTATAAAAATTCCCCGTAGCTAATGAAAGGTTGCTGAACTGATGTTTTGCAATTCGGGGAAAAACCATAAATATACATTTCCTTTCCTTACAAACATTAAACAACATTAAAAACCATTGCTGTTCAATTGGCAGATAATAGCACTGCTATATAGAAATGCAAAAAGCTGCTGCAATTGCCTCAACAGTTGGCATTTATTAAATGCAATTACAGTTACGTACTGACTACAATTTCAAAATTAGAAGCACAGGATATGCCACTTTTAGAATTCCATCGATCTAATAAATAATTTTGGAGAATATTGCAACAAAGTACGAAGTCAAGTTGGCGCTGCTATACTGCAAAAGTTTAATTATGTATCTACAAAAAATAAGGAATACCTAACATTAAGTAAGGTTGAAAAAGTTCTTCAAGGCAAGATTGTAGCCAAGCTGAAGAATGCTTCAGTTACATCGGTAAATGTTGAGAGAAGCTTTTCGATTTTTAAACATTTGTTTACAGAGAGGGGGCACCCATTCTATTAGAAAATTTTGCAAAATACTAGTAATTAATTGTTTGAGGAATGTGAAGTAACCAATATTATTTTAATGTATTTTTAAGTTAATTATGAAAAATATCGAATTTATTGCAAGATATACATACGAAAATTATATTTTTTAAAAATTCAAAGTACATGTCTTATTATTACTACTTTTAAAGCCTATAACACTTAAAATGATTTGCTGCATATATCCTTATTTCGTCTGCATATTAAAAAAAAAGTGCATATATATGCGCATATTTTGAATTTTTTTCTTGCATATTTTCCGATCTTTACTCATAATGTAATAGAATGCTTTAAGAATATCTCATAGTAAGAGTAATAAGAACAAACGAAAACTTGGGCTAACTGTCAGGGTCAGGTCATGAGAAAAATGAAATGTTTTGCCGTGTCCGATTTGCCGCGGTAGTTTCGTCGCAGGCGTTTTGCCGTCGAGACGTTTCGGTGCGAAAACATTTCGACGGCAGCTCTTTTATTTTACGTTTGCATACTGAGAAACTTGTTTGTTATCTACTAAGTTAAAAATTATTAATTCCAAGAAGCCTTTCATTCTAAAGTTATTTATTGTTGTGAAAAGAACTATTTTCCTAGTTCTTTGGTTTTCATAATCTTCTTTCTTTTTTTTCTTAGTTAGAAATTTATTACGAATTTGAAGAAATCTTAGTTTATGTAATACATTTAGTAAATAAAAGCTAACTACGGATTTTCAACGAGACTCGATGCAAGGCTAGGTTTTACCTGAAAAGGTTCTTCTACCACTGCCATTCACGAAAGAACATTTCTGTCGCACTGCTCCGGAAGGTGTGTGCGGGGATGGGCCACGAAACATTCAAATTTTTATGCTTGATAATGTGACAAGATGCAAACTTGGAATTTTGTGTGCAGCACATTATGATGGCATAAATAACGTTGAAAGGTTGGCAGAAATAAAAGTGGAAAATAAAGCGTCCCACGTCGGCAGAAACAGTCAAAGCTGCCAACAATTAATTAAAATTAACGTCACTTGCTCCGTAGCCAAAACTTGGTTTACATAAGGAAGCAATTTCGCTTATTCCAAGTTGGGCTCAATCGAACTATTTTGACCACAGCTACTTACCCTTAAACGTTGCTCCATTGTTACACTACTTTCTAAACATCTTTAAAAACATGTTTACGTCTTTAGATACATTTTTATCAAGAACGTTGCATTTTGGCGACTTCAACCGCGTATACTTTTTGAAGAAAAAATTAAATCTTGCATCTGATCTTATATTCCAGAACGCTACCAACGAAATGAGCTGCCCAAAGTAGTATACTAGCACCCTTCATTATTATTATAAAAAGCAAGGCTACCAATTTGTTTGTCGACAATCGAAACCTAAGTATACCAATATTGAACAAACTAGTATCAGTAGTTTTTGAAATACAGTGGAAATTAGGAACAACACTCTTAACTTTGAAAGTCTCTAACTTAATAGGAAGCAATGTTACTTATTGCAAGTTACGCTCAATCAATCTATTTTGATCCCAGGAATCCGCCCTTAAACGTTGTCTCATTACTTTCCATACACTCTGTATACTATAAGATAATATACTAAGTGTTAGGTTTAGGAAATCAACCAAGTGACTACTGTGAGTTCTTCTACTTACTCCGTACCTAAGACCTTGGTCACCCGATATTATGTGCTTTAATTTAATGTTTATGTATAACTTTCGACTGCAGTGGAGCTCCTGCGTTTAAGTCACAGGCGAAGTAAAATTTTTTGTGGCTTTTCTTAGTATACACTAATAATAAAATTAATTGGAATAGTAATTTCTTTGAATAACTTAGATTTAAGATTTATTGTCTTTTGTTACAAACATTGCACAAGTCTGCAATGTTTACCTATTGATTTCCTGTTCTGTTTTTTGATACAAATTTCTCTTGTTTCCAACAACATTTATTACTTATAACTAAATATGTTAGAGGTTAGATAGATATAATACAAGTCGGGTTGATTCTTTCTAAGCTACTTTTTAAAATTACTGTTTGAAACAAAATGGAAGATCTATTTTTAGACTTTTTTGAAAGCAAAAGCACAGATCTTTTTCATTGGAATCTCCCGCATGTCTTATCAAAAGAAATAATAAGCTGTCGTCATAAATTTTCGGTTTTGTAGCTTCCCGACTTTTACGTAAAACGAGTTCACTGTTGATATGTTAGATGGGTAAAAGGAAAATGGAAGTTGTTATCCTTACAAGTACGCATTTCCAGATATCATTTAAATAGACGTAGGAATTACTTTTCCTAGGTTGTGTTTTAGTTAATTGCTGCCATTAGGAGACGTCAAAATTCGATCTATTCCATTTTGTTGTTGTGTTCTTACGTCCATTACATAAATACCTTTCCTATTGCAATGAACTTCAAAATAAATTTAGTAAATTTGCCTGCTTTTCTAATAAAACGCATAAAATTGTAAATATTTGAGTTCGTCAAAAGTAATCCGCGTAATACACAGTTTATTGAACAAATCCTAGTAATAACATCTTTTAAAATCTATAAATGCGCCGTAAAGGATAGCAGGTACAATTTGATAAAATCAAAGTTGAGAGGTTTTGAATAATGAATGTGCATCCCTTCTATTAAATTTTAACGTTATGTTTGTATTTTATCAAATTCTTACAACTCATAAGATAGACGACTGCCACTCTTTAAGCGTGAAACAGCAGTGTAGCTGGACTAAAAATTATTTAGTACTAAAGCGTTGGTTGTTTTGTACGATTCGAAAATGAAGGAAGTTAGAATTATAAAATTATTTCTGATATTACTAGAATAATCAAACAGCTGCAATCTTCATACTGAAAATTAATTGTTGTCCTTAACGGGTTTTACCATAATGCTTCTCTTGCACAAGAATTATCTGGCAGTGAGCTGTTACGTTGATAGCTTGGTTACAGAGAAAATCTTAAGGTCGATTCACACATTACAGGGCCGTGGCAGGGACGTGTCGCGTCAGGGACGGGATAAAAATATTGTTGCGCACCTTTTGAATGGACACATTCAGATTTGTCCGTCACAGTGATGCTGCCGAGCTTCAGTGACCGGACCGGGACCGGACAGTGCACACAGGTATCGTCGCCAACGATATTTTTCAGTAAAATCACGTCCGTGATCATGGCACGTTTCGCCAAGAACAGAGTCTTGTATGATCTTCATTTTTTGTCTTAAGCGATTATGTACGAAATTTGTCTAAAAATTAATTAGCATTTTTATTTTGTTAGAAAAGCTGTTAATAAATATTTATGTAATAAAAATATAGTCTTTTTTATTAAGAGTCAACTTACCTTAAAGAAATTGCTAACGTTTCCCTTGGTGATATAGCTTTTCTCCAATGGGTATCTTTTTTTTAAATAATTATCTTATCTGTGTAAAAGTATGTTGAAACAGTTTTCCGACATTCTAAAATATTCAAAGAACTTTCTTTGATCGTTCAAAAGTTTCTTGTATAAAGTATGAAATTCAGCTTCTGTTTCTCTTTTCTGCCATGCCTCATTTGCGCTTTTTTACCTTACACTGGTCTTCTTCATCTTCATCCAGAGCTATCGCTATAATTGCCATTTCTTCGTTTGTAAATAAGCTTATCGCAACTACTATTACGTACTAAGATAAAATACAAAATGTTAAAAACCGGTGTTGTTTAAAAATCAAGTGTCACTGAAAGCACGGATGCCAAATTCCCTGAGATGTGTGAATATTAGACCCTGACGGATCCCGGATTCACTGTCCCGGTCTTGACACATCCCTGCCACGGCCCTGTGATGTGTGAATCGACCTTTAATAATGAATAACTGATAAAATCGTAGAAGAAAACACATGTATATACTATTACAAAAATCTTGAAAAGTATCTTGAAAAGTATCTTTAAGCCTAGAATGTATAGTTTACATACGAAGCATCGCAAGGTAATTAATCATAAATTCCGAAACGCAACGGTAAATTCTCAGAGTCACCAATATCTAACAATACGATATAATAATATGAAAATTTATATAATGACCTGGATATTAGATTAATCATATTTATAAATATGATTGAAGGTAGTAGATAAATGGTATATATTCTGCAGTATAGTATAATTATATAGGTCATTATTTCACTAAGTTTCTTAGCATTGTCAAGGCTTTGAATTTGTAAAATAACAATTATATAAAGTTTTTCTCCATAAATAATTTCTGGATACTAAGTAATAGTAATAATACTCTTTAAGATTTTTAATTCAAATTCCAGATATTTACATTCTTGAGGAAACCTTTATTCCAATTATCACCGTGTTGAGATTTTTAACGTAAGTGGAAATTTATTATTTATTTATTGGCATTTAGAAAGTACATGCTACCTATATTCTACAGTTAGACACACAATTACTACTTAATTCAAATTAAATTTAAAATTTAAGTAATATACAACTTAGAATATTAGATAATTATCCCTAGTTCTGAAAAACCGTAACACAAGTTTCACTAATTTAAAAGTTAAATTTTCAATTTGGTGATACAATAATAAAATTCTATATCATTTAACAGTAGAAGATATAATGTTGAATGAACAACGTTTACCTAATTTGTTTAGATCTTCATAAAAGACTGTAGTTTCATCCTTAAATTTCTGACAATTAAAATATACAGGGTCGCTAAAAAGTATGGAAACACGCTACCCCCGCAGAAACGGTAAGAGATAGACAAATGAAATTTGGAGAGCTTAAAGTAGGTATTTTTTGCCATGTTTTGCGAAGGTAATTAAAAACAAATCTTCAACTGGTTTTTCGTACGACCGTCATATTGGATTTTTTTAAATGAAACATCCTGTATATGACCCTATATTTGGATAGAGATTTTCAAGACAAATTTAATGATATAGGGTTTCTGTACTTATCTTGAAAGGATTTGGAGATAATCGCTATTCTTTTGTCAGGGGTTTCCCTATTAAAAAGTATGGAAACACGCTGCTCCTGCAAAAACGGTAAGAGATAGACAAATGATATTTTGAGATCTTAAAGTAGATATTGTTTGCCATGTTTTGCGAAGAGAGTTAAGATCAAATCTTTAATTGTTTTTTCGTACGGCCGCCATCTTGAATTTCTTTAAATGGATCACCCTGTATATAACCCCATATTTCGATAGAGATTCTAAAGGCAAACTCAATAATAAAAGGGTTGCTATACTTATCTTGAAAGGTTTTGGAGATAATCGCTATTCTTTTGTCGAGGATTTTACTATTAAACATTTATTGCAGTGATACCGGTGATATTTTTAAACAAGACTTATAATTCTTAGTAATTAATTCAGATTTCATGCAAATTTACACTGATGCATCTAAAAATGAACATATTTAGGTTGCACATTCCACATTCCTAAATTGGCGATGCAAAGCAAGTTTCAACTCAACAAAAATGCATTCATCCATACTGGTGAAGCAAAAAGTATTTTAAAATCACTTGAGCATAAGCATATTAAAGAAAGTTCTCACATTCAATTCATTTTACTCACAAATTCGCAACCTATTTTACGTAAAATTTTTAATTATAATGGTACAATTTCCAAATTCATATATGTATCAAATAACGGTAATAATACAGACGGTGTTTGATATGTGTCAAGGTAGTTAAAAGTTGAATGTTCATATAACCCGTTAAGGTCCACAATTTGTGGATTTTGTATTTTCCTAAATCCTAAACATTGTAATGAAGATTTTCTTTTGCTCAAAATCTATTATTTAAATCCTCTTGATTAGGAAGCAAATTCGTTTTCAAAACATGGGCATTCTTTGTAGAAACTTTGATAATAGCTTCTTCACCTAGAAATAATCGTCGAAGTTCAAAGGGCATTTCAAGAGCTTCTGTTTAAAGAGGTTTCACTGGTGTTCAATTCATAGTAGCAATGCAAATTCTTAAAGCTTAATTTTGAATCTTCTCTAGTTTTTCTAAAATATTATTACTAGCTGAATCATATATGTACTCTACTACCGCAATCAGACATTGACAAAATGTAAGACCTATAAAACATAAGTACTGTATTCCATCTTATGGAGACCATCATTGATGTCTTTATAAGACTAAATTCTTTCCAAAAATCAAACAATTTATACATTTCCGTATCATCTATGTATGCATGAACGCTATATTTATCCGAAAAATTCAGAATATCCGCGATGTAGTACATAATAATATAATATACAACAATGGGCCCAAAGCTAATCATTGGGGTACGCCAGATGTAATAGAGTGCGAAATAGAAAATTGATTGTTGTGCTTTATCCTTAAAGTTCTGTTACAGAGATATTATTTAATTATTTAAGGAAAAGCTGGTGCGGGCGGACGGACAGGGCAACCACACAAAATTCATACTTCAGCCAGGGAGTCACGTACTTAAAATTGAACGGAAATAGTCCGACAAATACCTCCAAATCTAGTTTTTTAAGATTTTTTAATAATTCTGCAGATAAAAATCTAAATTAGTTATACATCTTCCGTATTAAATTCCTTAGTGAATGCGTGAACTACGCAAAGTGTCAACGCCTCACGCAACAATTGACGCATTTGGTTATGTAAGTTCAAACTTGTACAGTTATTTTCGTTCGCTTCGTTTGGAAGCCGAACATATTTGTATTAAAAGAATAAGATAGTTTTTAAGCTCATTTAAGTAACGCACAAAATTAACTTATAGGGTATTTTATTCAATGCAAAGCAAATAAAGATTCGTTTCGTGAATTGTAGAATACAGGATTTGCAACAACAATATAAATTCTAAAAATATGTAACGAAGTTATTTTGACTCTAATAAATTAAAAGACTGTTTATAGAACAATTATAATTTATTTGTAGATTTATCCGTACATTGTATACACCGGCGTGTTTATCCGGCTTTCCCCAGGTGGTGCCGCATGATAACGCCGGCGAATAGTTCTTATGTTATAATTCGATTACTAACATTTAAGTTATAACATGAATTAGAAATTGAATTTCCGTATCAGTATTAGAGACCGCTAATACTTGTTAAATTTTATGAAGTTTTAATAGAAATTGTTTAATTTAAAATTAACCATTTACCGACCGAATTATAAATTGTAATTGTACTATTTTGAATCGCTTCATTAGCGGAAAGAACCGAGTATTTATCCCCCCGATTAGGTCGTTTTGCCCACGCGAGGGCATCCCCACTACAAGCGTGGGGGAAACGAGCGGGTATAAATACAAACGTCCGACCGCAGTGAGGGCAGTTCCGTTCCAGAGTTCGAGCTCCAGAACTCCAGCAGCCGAATTCTAGTAAGTAAACCGAACAGGTAAAGAGGTGCCCTCTCCTGCCTGACCGTTCTTCTTGTTTTTCCTACACCGTTCTCCTTCTTTCCTCTTGCGAGATCCGTCCCGTCCCTACTTGTAACTGTATTGTCGGTGTGGCGGTCGATCCGACACATCGCTGGTCCAGTCCAAGTTCGGTCATTCCGGTAAGGGTGAGGCGGTCGATCCGACTCATCTCTGCTGGGTGGCTCCGTTCCCTGTCGGCTTGCGGCTGTATTGCCGGTGCGGCGGTCGATCCGACGCATCGTCGGTCTAGTCCAAGTTCGGTCATTCCGGTACGGGTGAGGCGGTCGATCCGACTCATCTCTGCTGGGTGGCTCCGTGCCCTGCCCTACTTGCGGCTGTATTACCGGTGCGGCGGTCGATCCGACGCATCGGCGGTCCGATCCAAGCCCGGTAACTCCGGCGCAGGTGAGGCGGTCGATCCGACTCATCACCGCTGGGTAACTCCGCATCCATTCCCTTCGTATTCCCCGCTCGACACCATAAAGCACCTGACCCGACTAACCACACACCCGACTCTGTATAACCGCGCGCCGCCCGCTTGCTGCACTACCGGTAGTAACGATCCCAGAATTGGGTGTAGTGCTAAGTAGTGGCTTGTATTTGCTTGTTTGTATGCTTACTGTAATACCTGCTTGTATTAATAGATTGTTTGGGCTTGATCGGTGTTTTATTTCTATATTAAGCTCTCCGAGTTTCTTTTTCAGCCGTCGACCCCTGGAGTCACCGGGTCTCCATCGTAGCTGCCCGGTGAGCCCTCGCCCGACCGCCCCAAGGGCGAGGTGGGGGAGTCAACCCCCTTACAAAATCTGGCGCCCGAGCACCGACCGACCGAGTATCGGAAACAAAGCGTCACAAGTATAGCTGAACTATCTAGCTATTTGAAGTCAGCTCTGAAAGTGACGAAATATTTTATAGAACCGTCTCGCCACTGAACATTTTCTTTGCTTATCTTATTTTAGTTTTTCGTTCAGTATAAGAATTTGTTTCCGAATTAAATCTAATGTTTGTAGTCTTTCGTTTATTTTGTTTGTAACACGATCCGAAATAGATTTTACAGAGGTTATTTTGTATGAGGAATTGTTTTATTACTTTATTTTGCTTACAATAATGATTTGCCAATCTATATTTTGTGTTGAGATGATTTTGTTTGGAGCAGTTACAGATACACGAGATAGTTGTGAATTGTAACGAGTCTATCCTTACCAGAAGCCGTTATTACAAGGTACCTATTATTAGAGAGACCGTGTGTACCTTTTGAGTTCACTTTTATTAAGCAAAAGGAAAGTAGCAAGGAATAAAGTACCCGGCAAGTAATACAAAATTAAAAAAAACTTTAAAAATCTTAAATTTGTAACAGTAATAGTGGTAAGAAATGTGATACCACACAAGTTGTAGATAAATTTAACACAACAAACAAACAAAATAAACAATTTTTCTTTCAACCTTCTTATTGATTTGGTAAACAATTTGTATAAGTAACTATGCTTTGTAGTCTGTTGAATTGTCTACTGTTGGGATGCCACTCCCTCTGTTTTCCCTATTGTACTACCCGCTCACTGCAAAGAAAACCGATCTATCTCGTATTTTTACTAACTAACTAAATGTTTATAAAACCTATTCTTATCACGTATTTTGCAAAAACCCAAGCACCAGCTTAAATCCTGTTACATTATGCTATTGATAGACATTCATAATATCAACCACTACTTGTCCCTTAGACCTATTGGACACTTTAGAAATTTTATAGAAATTACTAGTCACAAAATTTTTGGCCGTTGCAAACGGAGTTTACATTGAAATTTCTATAGCAATTTCATAAATAAAAAATCTTTAAGAACATGTTCTAAAAAGTAGAGAGTGCGAGAAAATGTGCACGGAACTCATGTGCGCATTGAAATTAGCTGAGACAAGGTGGACAAAAGGTTAAACAAAACAGCTGTATAAAAAATGCCTAAAACGCGCATGCGCACGTCAAAAATTTTATAGAAAATTTTATACAAGTTGTATACAGTGCGAGCTGCAACAATATACCAAAACTCTTTTACAGAAATTTGGTAAAATTATTTTCTAAATTTTTATAAAATTTCCCATAGTGTCATACAGGTCTTGGGTACAACGAAAACACAAACCACCCGCAAATCTTCTGATACTCACTCCGATTTCGTTTATAATACCAACTATGACCAATTAAGTTATAAACAAACATTAATTTCTACTTCTTAAACTTAATGATTATTTACAGAAAATGCTAGAAGTTATTAATGTCGTCGGATTTCTTGGAAAATGAGCTTTTTAAACATGTCGGTGATTCGATGTGCTACTATTTGAAATCCATCTTGCAATTCCTAAAACCTACATTTTTTTTAATGCCTAGAAGATGATTTATTTTCCTCTGAACTCTTAAGTAAAAAGTATTTATTTGTCGGTGGTCGCGGCCTTTAATAAAAGCAAATTTCCATGTTAATTCTGATTTCAATTATGCAAAAGATATACAGAAAGCTTTATCTAAAATTTCAACATAGATACCGTTACAGCTAAACTAAAGCTAGGATACTTGTAGAAAATTGAAATGGGCGCAAGTAATGGCATTTAATAACTGTACTACACCAGCCAAGTTTCATTGTTTATTCTAAAAAATAATAAGCAAAGTAGAAGCGTCCCTAGTTTCGTTGACACCAGAGTTGGAGTAACATAAGGACATTTATGGCACTTACTCAGAGGCACAAACTGATAAGAAGCGTAAAATTTTGGTTGAAATAACGTTTTTTTCAATTTCATCAAGAAGAAATTTTTTAATAACATAATACTTACATTTAATAAATATTGTTATGAATCATAATACTGATATTTCAAGAGTGCATGTTAATGTACAGATGTTTAATATGTTCAAGATTAATTTTATTGTTATTATTATTATTATTATTATTATTATTATTATTATTATTATTATTACTATTATTATTATTATTATTATTATTATTATTACTATTATTATTATTATTAATAATAACATGACTACATATGTATATAAGAAGAGCAGATTTATTTGCAAGCTATTTGAATTATTATATTTTGTTTCCATGTTCATTAGAACACAGTTTCTAAAGTAGTTATTATTGTTCAACAAGAATTTTCTTTGGAATGGGAAATTAGTGGTGCTCGACTTTATGCAGATGCCTTAGTCATTTGGGCAACCAGCAGTAAGATAAAGGCGTTAGAGGCGACTACAAACCAGGCTTTAGCCCAACTTTCATCTTGGGCTAATGAAAAAAAAACTAGTCGTCAACCCAGACTGTTTACACTGTCGACGGAGCAACAAGGAGAACTATCTTTACTCTACGAGTCCAATACCCTCAGTAAAACTTATTTAGGGTTTCAGCTTGACACTAATCGTAAGTTGCAGTGGTCAAAGCACATTGATCAACTAGCACAGAAGAAAAGTGTGCAAATGAGGCTACTAAGTAGACTAGCAGGAACAAAATGAGGAGCCACGAAAAATGTCATGACGCAGTCATACAGGCGTATATAGAACCCGTGTTGGAGTATGAGAACGAACTGATTGACACAACCCCCAAAACAACTCTGGAGAAGCTAGATAGAACTCAGAACCAAGCCCTGGGATTGATAAATAGGGGTCCTAGCTCTACCCCTATTAACGCGATGGAATTACAAACCGATGTAGATCCCCTATCGGTAGGAAGATGCTTGGCAGTAATAAGTCTAAATGAAAAGGTAGATCACCTGGGGATGAACTACTGGAAAAAACTATAAACCGCCTACTTAAAGACTGAAAACACAGTGTACAAGCGTCCGAAGTCGGAGCGGTATATAAGTAATTTGGATATAAAAGAGAGAGTATCCTTCCCAGGATATGCAGTTAGGGATGTTTTGGTGCGCAACATCCCTAAGGTGAGGTTTGACTTGATCGAGCCGATGAATAAAAGTGAAACTCCACCAACCATGCAAAGAGCCATTGCACTGGGAACCATTCATGAAAGATATGTAGTCACAAAATGGATCCACGTGCACATCGATGTTTCGGCGCTTGATGCTCGTAATAATGGTCCTCAGGAGTCTACACAAAAGACTTCCAGATCACCCAGGAAGTCGGAGCATTGGACTCCAATTTCGATGGACAGATAAAGACTGTCCTCCTAGCCCTAGGACACCTTAAAGTCGAGGGTACAAATACAGCAGTTCTTTTCATTATTCTCCCAGGCAGCTATTCTGGTTCTCACGTCCCTGGATGATAACTGTTCAACGCTGAATGTTCGCCATAGTCAGCAACTGAGGTCAGAGTTGATAGGATCTGGGTGGATTCTGAGAAGCAACAACCCTAGATATCCTCGGAATTCAGCACAGCAAAAAGACTGCTAAGAGGAGCACTAAGGAGTGAGGTGAGAACCAGACATGCTGTGGGTGCGGAGGACAAGCAGTGGTCCTTGCTGTTGCAGCCCCGTGGCTGCCTGCCTCATGACCTTCCCAGAGACGTGGCCGTGGCCTGCTCCAGATTGCACACAAGGCACGACTACTTTCAGGCACACCTCCATCGCATAGGCGTCGTCGATACTCCTTATGCGCGCTGTGTGGTGGACAGGGCCCACTTCAACGACTGTGAAGCGTTTGCACATTTACGACTGTCAGAACGGTAGGATCAACAATATGATAAGACTAGTAAGATCTATTGGGCTGCTCGCCGCCAAATAATAATCTGTCAATAGGGCAAATGTTAAAAAACAACTTAGTGGTGTACTAGAAAATTTAAAATAAACATTTGTAGTACAAGCACGAATATTCTTTATTGTGGTATCGCAAGAATAATCAGTGTGATTTGCTATAAAATCATCATAATCCGTAGGTGGAAGGTATGTATTCCATGTTGAGTCCTACAGTAGTCGTCATCATCAGTAGATCGGAAGTGGATTTCGACAATGTGGATATTCTTCTATGGTAATGTAAGTTTGGATGATTAAGTTTTATGAATGTGTTTAGACATAAACAGCCACACCATTTGTCCTGTTAAGCATTTTGGGTTGTTCACATCCAAGGGTAAACTTGGCAGCCAGTTACAAGCAGGTGAGGTCTGTACTGGTGTCATATGGGAGTGTAAATCGTGCTAAACTTTGTATGAGTTGGAAGCAATTCACCTGTGAAAAGAAAAGGCTTTGGTGCATCAATACAGGTATTGTGATTAATAAAACGTTTTGGTGTTTTAATTCTAATAGTGAACAAAAAAATTAAGTTGCAATAATATTTGAATTAAATTACAAATGTATAAAATTAACAATAAGATTTGTTTTTATATTAGAGTCTTATGATTTTTATGTTGTTACGGTTTCAATTTCGTCTAAAGCATTAGCGTCTAGAATTGCTGTCTAAAGTCCTGTTTTAGCAGAATAAATTTGTTTAAATTTAATTTTCTACAAATCATTATCAGATGGTATTTTTAGGTCTCGTAAAAATTTTATCACTCTTTTCTTAACTTTGGTTGTGAAAAAAACTTGTACACTCATGGTGCGTGATAATAGTGGTTTTCTATGAATAAATAATTGTTGTATAACTGATCGCATTTATTTGTGCGGATTATCACAGTTAAACCAAGATTTGATTGTGGTTGAGTGTCGTCGCTTCTAGCGGATAAAATTTCACGCCGAGTCGCGTACATCCGTAGGCCACCCGTCAACTCAAGTGAGATTTTCTTTTTGCGCCGATCTTCTTTTATCACTTAATTTTTTGTTATTCGGACGCTTATGGTTGTTCTTTTTATTTTCAGACCTTTACTTTTTTCCTTCTTTTTCGCCTTTTTGGTTTTTTCTTTCTCCAAGGAGAAAGGTTTTGCAACTAATTTTTTTTGGGAGTTCCCGTGGACCGACCATACTGTATTGGAGACTTTAGCAAGGCCCTAGGACCACCATCCATGGTATGTGATTCCTATTTCTTTGTTTGTTGGTGTCATCTGGGAGCTGACAATAGGAAGAACCGAAATTCTCGCGCTAGTTAAATTCTCACTTGCGTGGTTAATTTCTTTTTTTAATTAGTGAATTAATAGAAATTTAATAAGTTAGTAGTATATTCTGAATTTTTGCATTAAAGAAATTTTTCCATTTAAAGCATCGGCACAGCTTTTGTTGCCCGATAATTTTTATCTGCTTCACAATACGATAGAAAATCTTTTTAGAAATCCATTTAGTAAAAGTTCAAGTTGTTTAATATAATAATTCCATTGCATCATAAATTTAATTCTTGGTTAATTTATTAGAAATTTATTTATAACTTTGGGCTTCACCCGTTTGACTTCGTAAAAACAGGCACATGTAATCGCAGATCGAGTACGCAAAATTATTTAATTTTACCTTTACCAAAAAAAAAAAAAAATTGCGGACATATATAGGGTGGTCAGTAAGCCTCTATTTGAAAATGCTTCCAAATAACATTTCGTGAACCCCCTTCGTCAATGTATGTAATTAATATAACTTTAGGCCGCGCTATCGCGATGGTCTTTTGCCTTTTTCTTTTATTTCACTTAATTTAAGACCAAACTTCACCGATTTAGCTATTCGGTCTGCGAATGTTCTTTTTTTCCCTTTTGCTATTATTTTTTTTGTAATCGTGTTATTATTTTAACAGATTGTTCTACATTTATTTTGCCTAAGCATTATATTTGAACTCTTGTATTACATTTAATATTTTAAATTTTGAGCTAATTTCTAGTGCTAATTTAATTAACTTAATTTTTTGTGTTGTTTATTATTTCCTTGTAGCTCTATTGTCTTGCTTGCGGAGTTCTGGCGCCTAAAATAAATTTGGACGTTGTCAAGCTGAAGAGTTTTATTGATCACCGGATTTCGTTGTTGGAGCCTTATTTTTCAGATACACCGGAAACCCCGACTTCGCCGACGAGCTACGGCAGCTCCGTTCACACAACGGAAAGTGGGTATCAGTGTTTAAATTATTAATTAAAAAATTCGTTTTGTAAACAGAGAAGGTCTCTTGTTGAAAATATTGTTACATTCTAATAAAAAGAAAAATTCATTTACTGTACTACAAAGTTTGCAAGTAATTAATTATTGCATTCAACTTAAATCTTATTAAAAACATGTTTTTATATTAGCTTACCTAACAACGGAGTTTAAAGTAAGTCTTTCATGTAAATCCATTCTGCTGCTCTGTTCTTATAAAGATAATTTCTAAAGATACAATCTCCAAAAATATTTACCTAAAAATTTAATGCATCAATTTGTAAGAACGGATATAAGTATACAAGGTGTATACTTAAGATGTATTCAAACTTTACAGACGTATTCTTTGATTCAAAATAAAAAAAATAATTCCTATAAACATATGTCCGCAACCTCTTGGATTACGAGATATAAGCAATTTAACATTTAAAAATATCTACAATTTTTTATTGATAATTTACTTGTATTATACCCTTAATAGAATATTGGTTCGATAGCAAAATTACACAATTTACTGTTTAATTCAGTTTTTAAACTTTATTTTGTCTGCTACTGTTATCCCCAATCTTTTGTTTTACTAGATTTAGCTTTCTAAAGTGCTCGATAATTTTTGGACGTGTGCGAGAATCCTTGAGAAGACGCGTTGGAGCGTGCATCACAGCTGGAGGTGGACATTTTGAACAGTTGTTGATTTGATATTTATTGTTAATTATTCATTTGCTTCAATACTTACAAAGAAAAAATAAAATCGTATTTTTAAATGTTAATATGTTTACATCTCGTAATCGAAGAGGTCGCAAACATATGTCTATAGGAGTTATTTTTCTTATTTTGGATAAAAAAATACGTCTGTAAAGTTTGAATACATCTGTATATACGGTATTAATATATTCTGCTCACACCAACATATGCATTGTTCCATTATTCAAACAATTACCCCTGGTTGCATTAGGCGTTTTTAAAGTCGTTACTAGCAAATGCGATGTTAATTTTAAACTCTAGCGATCTGATTGACAAATTTTAAAGTTCACATTAGATTCTACTACTTTTGATTGGCTAATGACGTTCTTAATTTGACAACACAGTTAAGAACGCTTTATGCAACCAGAAGTTAACTGCTTGGTAACATCCCACCTACCTGATTATTATAGTGTGAAATAAACAAAAACAAACATAGTCAAGTTTGTAGTAAGAAAAAAAACACACACTCACTAACTTTAACTACGTAATTTAATTAACAAAAACTAAATACATAAAAAACTTAAACTTAAAAAAGGTAACTCAGAACAACTAAAATACATGTTTTCTCGTCTTCGTCTTAAGTTGCACACTCCCCTGTGTTTTTTGTTTTTTTACGCGCTCTTGTTTTCTTATGGCTGTGGTCCAATTCTCACGCTCAGCCTTGCTACCCTAGAGGACGTCCTCGTCCTCGGTTCGGAACTCTCCAGTGCATCTTCACTTTCTGACTCTTCGGTTGAAGTGTCTTCTTCCTCGGAACGACACCATCGCTTCAATCTATCTGAAGAGTACACAGACTGAAAAGATCTTTGAGTGCGCTCTGCCCCCGGAATGTCTCGTAGTTCATAATGATCGTTGCCTAGGACCCTTGCTACCATATAAGGCCCTTTGAAACGTGGCAACAGCTTTCTTGAGGTTCCGGTCGCCGCTAATTCTCGTCGCGTCATTACTAAATCTCCCTCGTGATATTTAGTTGGTGGCTTTCTTTTCTGATCAAATATCACCTTGTCCTTCTGCTGCTGTTTTTGAACTTTTTGGAGTGCTTCTTGCCTCATCTCGTCTAGATCCTCTGGTAACTGAAAATCACCAAACTGTTCTGCAATGCGTCGCGTGGATGAAAACCAAATAGGAGTTGATGTGGCGTCCGTTTGGTCGTCTTATGTTCCATATCATTTAAGGCAAACTGGATGTTTCTCACGTGTTGATCCCAATCCTTACCATCTTCTTTATTATATGTAGTCGTCAACGCGGTAAGTAATGTCTGGTTTTGTCTTTCTACTTGGTCATTCGCGCGAGGAGTGGCTGTAGCATTTTTAATATGTTAATGTTATTTTCCGCACAAAACTTTTCGAACTCGCGCGATGTAAATGCAGTTCCTCTATCCGATATTAGTCGCGTAGGTGTACCGAAATAGCTAAAAATGTTCTGTAACACGTTAATAACCGGTTTAGTCCCCGCGATTTTAACTGCTCGTATGATCGAATACTTCGTAAAATTGTCCTGGTACACAAGAACGTAATCATGTCTTTTTGCACTCACTACAAATGGTCCTAAATGATCGATATTCACTGTATGAAATGGAATGGGAACTCGTTCGATTACATGTAATTCGCCTTCAGGTTTACCCTTATGTCCTTTATGATAAGCACATCTAACACACGCATCAATATACTTCTTGACTCTCCTTGCCATTTTAGAAAACCAATAGTATCTGTAACGACGGATAAAGGAAACCAACCACTATCACCAGAAATATAATGATATAACGGGTAAAGCTTACCTTATTCGCCACATCTCACTACTTACAGAAGATTTTTACAGCTCGTATCGCAGAATAGTGTTGCCGATGATTAATTCACCTCTCTTTAACTAAACTCTTTTAAATTACACTCCAGAAACGGCTTTTTGATTCACTTAAAACAAAAGACATTAACGGACTAAATTTAATATTATTAAAAACGATTAATTAGAATAACAAAAGGTACGAAGTTAATAATAGTTTCTTTTCGACAAATCAAACTTAAATCGTTACAAAATACGTTAAATAATTATTACAATTATAAAGGGACACGACTTTCATTAACAAAATATTGAGAACTTATTCTTTCAATAACGAAATATGGAGAACTACATTCAATAACAAAACGTGGAGAACTACTTTCAATAACAAAATGTGAAGAACTACACCAAAAATCATAATTCGTTCCCTTTTATAACCTTATTTACCACTCATGATCAGGGATTGTTTCCTAGTATTTGTCTCACCCGTTTTACAGAATTATACTAGGTGGTCGTTCTTAAAAGTATATCAATGCGGAACCTACCTAGAAAAATAACTTGGCGTTCCCTTGAAATCTCACAAAGTGTTGTTACTGGTAACTAATTCTTTTCCTTCCTAAAAATACTTAAAAGTACATGAATGTTGCACCTTCCTAGAAAAAATAACTTTGTGTTGCCTTGAAATCCTACAAATGCTTTTACTGGTAACTAACAAATATTTCTTTTCAAGGGAATTTCTAAATGTTGTGCAACATTTCTTAAATTAATTTAAATTTCATAACTTACTATTTCCAACAGTATCGTTTTATATGATTTAGCGTTTTTTCCACTCCAAAATGTCCACGTCCATCGTGACTTGCTTGAATAATTCTCCACGTCACTGCTTTTGGTACATTTCAGACCAGCTTCGGTTCTTCGACATATTCTATCATTTTCCAGTACATAGTTTGCGTGTACTTGTTTAGCATCATGACTCGTTGGCTTCTATTTCAACACTTCAAATAGCATTTTCAACTTGGGATCTTGTAATTGTATGGTGAGTAACCAATCTTCTTCATTAATTCTCAGATTATACACATCTAAACTCGCCTCTTCTACCTCTCGACCTTCCTCCGTCGGGTTTCTACTAAGAGCGTCTATATGTCTCATACTTTGCGCCGGTCGATGCTCCACTGCAAAGTCATACTCCTGTAATTTGAGCAGCCATCGTCCGATTCTAGGGGTAACATCTTTCTTTGTCATGATAATTTTTTAAAAATTACAATCGGTTACTACGGTGAAACGTCACCCTAGTAGGTGTATTCGGAATTGTTCTGCCGTTTCTACGACCGCCAACGCTTCTAACTCATAACTATGATATTTGGATTCCAAGTCCGTCGTTTTTCGACTAAAATACCCTAGCTGTTTCCAGTTCTCTTCGGGAAGTCTCTGCAGTAATATACCTGCTAATCCAATCTTAGAGGCATCCGTATGAATCTGCAGCTCTGCGTGTGGCTCGTATAGCGCGAGTATTGGTCTCTCTGTCAATATCGCCTTTAATTTTTGAAAGGCTTGCTCTTGCTCCTCGTCCCATTGAAATTCTTTGTGCTTCTTTGTCAACTTCGTCAGTGGTGCAGCTATAAGAGGAAAACCTTGCACAAACCTCCGAAAGAACCCGTACAATCCCAGAAATTGTCTAATTTTGCGCACATCTGTCGGTGTAGGGAAATTGTTTACTGCCTGCGACTTTTGTATTCCTGGTCGTATACCATATTCCCCGACTTCGTAACCTAAATACTCGACTTTCGCGAACAGACATTTACACGTTGACAACTTTAAGGTCAGTCCTAGACTTCGTAACACCTGTAATACCTTGTTAAGTTTATCAAGTCCTTCGCTGATAGTTTTACTTGGTATTAGCATATCGTCCATGTACGCTATTACCATTCCCGTTTATATTTTGTCTATGACACGATTCATTAACCGGCCAAAGATACTCGGTCCGTTTACCATCCCGAATGGCATTTTATTAAACTCATATTGCCCCTCCGTCGTCACAAAAGCGGTAAAACGTTTTGAGTCTTCCGCGATCGGTATTTATTATAATATCTATATCCGCACATAAAGTCTAACGTTGTGAAGAACGCGTTTCCCGACAATTGGTCCAACTGCTCGTCAATCACGGGAATCGGCATGTGCTCTTTCCACGTTATTGCGTTAATACGCCGATAATCGATGCAGAGTCTTTTACCACCGTCCTTTTTTTTGCACTAATATTGCAGGGCTCGCATATTCGGAAGTAGATTCTCGAATCACTCCCACGTCTAAGAGTTCACTCACCAATTGTTTCATTACTTCGCGTTCCGCGTACGGTAATCGATACGGTCGATATCGCACTATGTCCTTACTAGTCAATTTGATCTTCGCTTTTATTAGGTCGGTAGATCCTAAACCCTTTAACTTGCTGGTAAAAACCTCTTGATAATCATTCATCAATTGAATCAACTCTTTTTCTTCCCCTTCCGTTAACTTCACTCCAACGCTAACATCTTTTTCTTGAATACTTTCAACTTGTTCCATCTTCTGAACCCTTTCAATAACTAACTGGTCAGCTTCTCTTACTACACGCACACCCGGTTGCTCCAACGCACTTCGACCAATAATCATTGCATCTTCTTGCGCTTTGTTTGGCACGATCAACACTTCTACTTCAATCTTTATATCTTCTAAAACTATTATTAATGTTCGCTTACCCATAGCTTCACATCTTCCTTGCCCAAATCCTTGTAGAGTAAGTTTACATGGCACATAGTTTAGACTCATCTCTTGGGCAACACCTTCTCTCATGGTAACCACGTCGCTTTCTAAATCAATGAATGCCGTAACATATTTTCCATCTACTTCCACAATTTTGTAGTATTCATTTCTGCTTTTCTTAGTTCTTATTTTTTGAACTTTGGGCGTCAGTTCAGATATATTCGTTTCACTTGTTTCCATTATAGCTTATCAAAATTTGCATCGTTTTTATTGCAAAGATCTATCCTCTTGACACTTATGATATTGAGGTGGATGATGCCGCATTCTTCTCAGAACATTTTGCTGCCTTATGTCCAAATTTATTACAATTAAAACATTTCATTCCCAGACTTTTGGCTTGACACTCGGCAGATATGTGACCCTTTTTTCCACAATTAAAACACCATCTCGCATCAGTATTTTCTAATTTTTCTTCACCTTTGGTTTCTACATGCTTTCGGTTATTTTCGTACAAACGTTTCGAACTTTTAGTCTTTGGTGCTTTCCTAATCCTACCGTATACCCTAAGTTTTTCTTTAAATTCTCGACTATTTTTAGCCCCGTACAATACAACTTTATTACTAACTTCGTCTTCGATTTCATCAATTATATATTGAAACAGAGCTTCATTTTCTATGTTTCCTCTGCTAGCTAACTCTTTCATTGTAAAATAATATTCTCCAATCGTCTCATCTTTACGCATTTTTCTTCGTGTCATTTGTCGGTGGAGTTCGGCACTGTTCACCTTGGTAGAGAATTCTCTTTTCAGCTTCTTCTTAAGAGCCTCCCACGTGACTATACCTCTTTCTGATTGAATAAATAATTTAGGAGATCCCTTGAGTAGTCTTTTTCCAAAAATCAACTTTTGTTTTTCGCTCCAATCCATCAAGAGGGTGCTTTCTACAAATTCAGTGATCCAATTTTCAATTGGGTAATCATCTTCACCCTCAAAAACGCGCATTGTATCTTCAATATCTCTTAATGTCAGTACAAACTTTGTATCTTCAGGCTGGTGACCCATTTTTTGCATAGACACTTCTGATCCGTCATCCGACGGGTTGTCGTCTTCTTCTTCGCTTTTTGTCCTCTTAAATTGATTCCTTCTACTCATCTTCATCTTCTTCCTTTTATTTTGACCTTCATCTCGGGTTACGCCCTAACTTATCTTACTTGTTTGATTATCTTCTCTTCGCACTTCTTCTTCTCGTCTTTGACTAAATTCATCTTGATCTTCTTCATCGTCTTCTGAATTTTCTTTTTCGTCTTCTTCTGTGCTTTCACCTTCTTCTGTGCTTTCACCTTCTTCGTTCTCGTCGTCTGGCATCAGTGTATTTATATCTATAAGCCAACTGCAAATTAATTTGGCTGAAACGTCCGGAGTCACATCTTCAAATTCCATATTTAAAATATAGCAGCAATGAATTAGTTCCTTATGACTAAATTCTGTTTTTTATATAAGTCATCTTCTGTTTAAATTCGTCGGACTTGTCTATAAAATTAAATCCTCCAAATTCTCGCAGCCTTTTACGATTGTTTCTATCTCCTCCATACTCAAATATTAGTTTGTGTAGAGCCCGTACAGCCTTAGTGCTAGCGGTGTTTATTTCAATTGCAGCTGTTGGTATCTGCACCAAACTCTCCATTTGTAATACAATTTTGTTAGTAAAATTATAAATTTAATAAAAACTCTAATTCTACGTATTGAAGCACAGCCCTCGCTGAGACGGTAAACCTGCTTAAACCCTTGGCGCGGCGCCTGCGATATACAGGGTGCGGCAGCATAACTTCCTTTTTTAAAATGCGCGCCATTCAGTTAGTTGATGTCATAGCGGAGCGCTAGTGGTCTCGTTCAAGAGGGGGTACTGTAAAGTTTTGTCCCGACACGGTTCAGTCGCCATCATGCGTTGGAATAGTGAGGAGCGTGCCTTTGCCGTTGAGGCCTACTTTTCAAGCGGATGTTCGGTTATTGCAACACAGCGTGCATTTCGGAATCGCTTTAATTTAGCCCCGTTGGCTCCCGTGCCAGACCGCAAATCAATTGTTACATGGGTCACTACATTCAGACAAACTGCAAGTGCAACAAAAAGAAGAACTGGAGTCCCTCGGCCCGTTAGATCACCTGAGAACATTGAAGCAGTGAGAGCGTCAATGTTGCGATCACCACGGCGTTCTGCGCGCAAACACGCATCTGCCCTTAGACTATCCGATCGTTCTGTGAGAAGAATTCTTCGTGATGATCTTCATTTTCATCCCTATAAGATGGCGATAGTGCAGGAACTTTCAGAACGTGACTTCAATTCTCGGATGAACGCGTGTGAGCTTCTTCTTGATGTCGTTCCCGAGGGTGCTATTGTTTTTTTTTAGCGATGAAGCCCATTTTCATTTGTGTGGGTCGGTTAACAAACAAAACATGCGCTACTGGGCTGACACCAACCCTCGAGAATTGCATCAAAGGCCTTTGCATTCACCCAAAGTCACAGTGTGGTGTGCAATTTCCTCAGCTGGAATTATTGGTCCCTGGTTTTTTTGAGGAAAATGAGGTTACAGTGACAGTGAATTCGGACCGGTATGTAAACATGCTACAGAATTTTTTTTTTCCCACGGCTAGAAGAGTTGGATTTGGGGGACACTTGGTTCCAACAAGACGGTGCAACAGCACACACTTCAAGAGCATCGATGGCTGTTTTGAGGGAACACTTTCCAGAGCGCCTTATCTCAATTAGAGGCGATTTGGAATGGCCGGCACGCTCTCCCGATCTGTCCCCTTGTGATTTTTTTCTATGGGGTTTTTTGAAATCCCGTGTTTATGTGAACCGTCCAAGAACCCTACAAGATTTGAAGACCAACATCCAAGAAGAAATTGCCAACATAACACCTGCTATGCTAACAAGAGTCATGACAAACGCCAGAAATCGGTTTACGCAATGTATGGAGAATGGGGGACGTCACCTAACAGATTTGATCTTCAAAACAATGTAAATAAAAACTTTAGACATGTACCTACATTATAAAAAATAAATAAATATTTTCCGATGCATACAATAGTTTTTATTGAGTTTTGAAAAAAGGAAGTTATGCTGCCGCACCCTGTATTATACATATATGATACACTTGCTGGTTTCTTTTGTTCTTTGTTTAAATCTTACGTCGAATTACGTCTTGCTTCATTCTTCGTGGTCTTATGAATTACAGGCAACACAGATAACAATGAAAATAAGCATGCATATGTATGTTCTAACTTACAGTTGCTGCTTCTTCTTTTTTTTTGTTTTGTTTTGTTTTGTGGCGTCTTTTAGCACTTATCTGCTCTTTGTTTATTGCAGTTTGCGTCGTGTCGTCCAATGCTCTAGCTACTGGCTTCTAATAATTATTTTTGTTATTTATCCTACCGCTGCTAATTATGTAGTAAGAAAAAACCACACACTCACTAACTTTAACTAAGTAATTTAGTTAACAAAACCTAAACACATAAAAAACTTAAACTTAAAAAAGGTAACTAAAATACACGTCTTCTCGTCTTCGTCTTAAGTTCCACACTCCTCTGTGTTCTTTGTTTTTTTACGCGCTTTTGTTTTCTTATGGCTGTGGTCCAATTCTCACAAGTTTCAACTTTTAGGTTTGTTACGTGGTAACAAAATTTATTTTGAAACGCTTGGTATATTTGCGAATTTGAAATATCCTGTACATTTGTTTCTAATCAAATATCTACTTTGGTTTAGGTTTCAATAATTTCCTCATGTTGAATTTTTATTGATTAATTCCTTGTTTTTATTAAATATTTTTATTATCTAAAAATTCCTTTTTATATGTATGTTGACAAAACAGCTGTCCATTTTTAAGTAAATAATTATCTTTTCATTTAGACCTCCAAGTGATACCTACGGATTAAATTTGTATTACATTAAGAAATGACCGCGCGTGCGTTACTTTACCAACCCTGTGGGGACGCATCGTTGAATGAGCTCTTTTCCGTTCTGCTTTTCATCGCAATCACCCGTTTATTGTGCAGTGTTAAATTGGAACTTCAGGTGAATTAATTTTGCATTCCGATTTATTTTGTCTAATCCTTGGAATATTTCTAAAGGATTGTCTTCTTGCTTTCTTTTATCGTTATCGTACCGTAAACTATCGTTTTCCTGTGGTTTACCTTCTCATTTTCTGGATTGAATCCCATTGTCAAGACCACTGCAAGGGCCTAGCCTTTGCCATTTTGATTTATAATTGTAAAAGAGCTTCATGAACCAAATTAAGCAGTAATGAGACAAGAGATTATGGAACATCCCGTTACATTTGCTGGATAATCATCCCGACTAGCAAAATTTAAAAGTAAAATCGTCAACATTTCACACACAAATATATAAAGACAAAGGAAGGTATTTATTATTTTAAAATTTACCTGGACAAATGCTTTCTTATTTATGATCTAAGATATAATTTTATCTTTTGAACTTATATACTATTAAATTAAAAAATGTTCCTGAATATTAATAGAATGCAGTTTCTTTATTTTGTATCAAGGTTATAGTCAGGCCTCGATTTTCATTATAAAGCAAGTTTTATTTGTAATAATCATCGTTTTCTTTTATATTTTGTTTCTTTGGATAAGTCTCTATATTAATGAAATTAGAAACTTTATTTAACTTTTATCGATACAAGTAACAAGTAGTTTTATGTATACATTTACCAGAATCGGTTATAGATTTTAATAATCTTTAATTTATCATTTTTAATTTTTTTATACAGTAAATTGTTATGAAGGCCTTCAAGGGTTATCATTTCCTAGTATTGAAATGAGTATTATTCTTAAACTATATAGTATGCCTGTTTTGCTGTGTTCTTTTTTTTAGGTGTGTAATAAACATACATTGAATTTTGATTAAATAATATTATAATATGTTTTGTCTTTTGTTTTATTGCGAAGTACTAAGCCTCTTTATAATTACCTTTCTCGTACTTATGATTAGACTTTTGGTTTTCTCTCTTTTACCATAAACAAAGAGCGTAGCATCCCATATTTATATAAGAACAGGAGGTTCTCACGATTTTTAAAAAAAAATTTGAAACAGATCTTGAGGCCTCACCTTAAGCCAACCGAATCTTATAGAGCTTAAATTGTTAAAGATAAAGCAGATGTAAATTTTTTAAATTGAGACAATGGAATATCTCGAGAATAATGCATTTTTAAAACAAATATTTCAAATAAAAGCTAATTGGTTTCAAGGAGGAAACAAGATGTCGTTATTCTTTTGTAATCTGGTAAACGTTTTCAAAGTGAAATCGTGACCAACTTTTCTTTTTTAAATGAAAATCTATATCTTACATTACAGAATATCGTTCTATGCTAAAAAACAAACAACTTCTGTCTGAAAGAGTCTTTGATTTGACTTCAATTTTTTAACCTTAGTTTAAAGGTAATTTGTAAATATCTTTGAAAAATGAAGTTGAATAAACAAATGTTTCAGACAAAAGTTGTTTGCTTTTTGCTTAGGACAATATTCTGTAAATAACTTTCATTTAATCTAAATATCGCATATCACATTCTTTTGAATGAATAATAAGATCGTAGTTTTATAATAAATAGATTACTTCCCATTTTATACGTAGTGTAGAAAATCAGTGATTAAAGGAACGCATTAAAAAAGTGTCCCGATCTCCATCAAGTGTTAATTCGGCTATGGTTAACACCCATACCAACGGTAGTAATAACTAAACTAATAAGTAATAAGTGTTGATACTGAACTACAATAACTATGGTTAGTTTGAATTTAGTGTTTTGTATTCATTATTATAGCTTTATGTTTAGGGAAACAAATTAAGTTACTTTTTTTCATTCTACAAAACAGAACCAAATTGCCTATTTACTTGTTTATCCAAGCACTTCATGTTAAAAGTAAACGTTTTATGTAGGAATAAGTCTTCCTCTTTCCATTTGTTCACGTTACGTTAAATAAGGTTGAAGAACGTTTTTATACTATAGATATTACATTAAATTTTCCCTTTCCATAAGTCGTACCCGACATCAGAATTTTTGATGTCTATTTTATAAATACTGAACTTCATTAAGGTATCACTTATTTGTAGCAGTTTTGATATGCCAGAGTAACAATTTGTTGGCTGCTTTATTTTGAATAATGAATGTTCAATCGTGTGACGCGTCATTTGTCATGTGCTTAATATCCTCCTATTTCAGGTTCTTGGCTTTATTCTTTCGTCGTTTTTAATCCTATTGATGACATTGTAGTATGTTAACACGAGCGTTCTTTTTATTAATAACTTCTTTAATACACGCATGCCATAATTTCAGCATAGCCGATTCGTTCCTCCTTTCTCTGTAATTTTAGGACACATTAATTAATGTTGGAATAACTGAAACCCGTTTTAAATCGTGTGCTATATTTTTTTGCTGTGCCATTAAAGGGTTAGGTAATTTAAGAGATTCTTCTAATAAGACGGTAAATACGATATTGTGTTAATGCTTTTAATTCCTAACATTTCAAGAATACATTTAAGTTTTGCAAATTTAAATTTGTAATAACTAGAACAGCGTAACTAACGAAACATAGATATTCGACTTTATTAGCTTTGTTTTAAAAGTTATGATGAAGGAAAAACGTTATAGTTTATACTTGTATATGTATACTTGTATAAACCGTAAAGAATTACTATTGATTGCATGATTCAGCTGTATGCAGTGTTGATGTTAAAAATTGTATTCTAGAAAGATTTCTGTGGAATATCTGTAAAAATTCTAAAATTTCTATTTGTAATAGTGTATTCCGTATTCACTGTATTAGCCGCCCTAAAATAAAGTAGTTTTCGTCCATCGTCGAGTGATGATATCTAACTGCCGTAAGGATCTCGAGGGAATTGTAAGCGGATTGGTTGGTCAAACGCGTTCTCTTCATCACGACATTTTTTTATTGCCTTTATTCAGTGCTGTATCCATAGATATGTATTTTTATATGACCATTGATAAAACGAGTCCAAGCACATCCTACGTTCTGCCGTTTTTCAAATAATCCAGAGACTCTACAAATGTGCGTTTTATGTAATTTCATGATATTCTCAATGAGATTTTAAAGTTCATTGTCCAAGGATAATTATATTTTTTATATGGTCATGCTCATGACCGATACAATCAAAAGCGTTTGTTATATCTAAAAACGAAACCGAAGACTTTCACGACTCGAATCATTAATAAATCGATGTCTTTCGGGATTCAAGAATTTGTTATGTAGTATAATTTGCAACTATTAATTCAAGGTAAGGATTGATCAGGAGGCATCAGGAAGGCGTGAAAAATGGTAGGCCATTAGGTCATAGGCCGCGAACTGGACGACGACACGTTCTAAATGAAAACCAAAAGAAAGCCGTGATCCAAGTGGCGGCCGAGAAACCTTTTACAACAGCGACTGTTGTAAGGGACCATTTAGAGCTTCCTTGTAGTACAGATACTGTGATTCGGGTACTGCATAAGAACGGGATCAATAGTTAGTCGGATTCCGGCCAGAAAACCTGACTTCAGGAAAGCGCATGCAAACCAGTGCCTTTGTTTTGCGCAGCATCGTATTAGTTAGGATTGGGAGACTGTGATCTTCAGCTATGAAAAAGTGTTTTGCTCATTTGAAGATTACAGGAAGATTTTGTGGAGGTCCAACAATACCCGATATGACAGAAACCACATCCAACCAATTACGCGAAGTGGTCGCATGAGTTCTGGTTATTGGGGTTGAATGTTCTGTGCTGGACCTGGCAGACTTATCAGAATCAGTCCTCTTTTCACTTCAGCGGAACACGTTGATGTGCTAGAAAACCTTATGCTACCGACCGTACGGGTCTTTGTGCACGATAATTCACCGGTGCACACGCCAAGGATAGTTCGCGAGTGGTTTGAATAATATGCCTTTGGGCAGCAGTAGTGCGCAATTGGAAAAATGAGGACAATATTAGGACCGTGGATGCTCTACATCAGAGTGTTTGGGTATGTGGGAACAGTTGAGGGGAACCAGAATTTGCGAAAATCTGGTCTTATCTATGCCGCGGAGACTACACAAATGTATAGACAATAATGGTTTTTACATTAAATACTAACCTAAAGTATTACATCCTGTGCTCCAAAAACTTCCAACTCGAATTTGGCCATGTTTAAAAAATGATAAACAACTAGAGCAGTTTGTATTTTGCACTAGATGTGTATATTAAGACCCGGACTTAATAGGTAATTATTGTCATAAAAATTGTAGCTGTAGCTACTATCATGTAGATAAAGTTATCAAGAGGCGAAAAGATCCGCCTTAAGTAGGTAAAATAATAAATGATTGTTAGTCTAAATGTTAAGTGTCAAATTTAGGTCATTTGCAATTTGTTGGTTAAGTTTATATAGGGAATTATTGCCACAGACACAATTGTTGTCTGCCATTTTCACAATTATATTCATGGCGATAACTTGCTAGATAAACTTAACCAACAATTGTAAAATTGAATCCTAGTTTGGGTTTAAGAAGTAGAAAAAAGTTAATACCATATTGGTGGCGAAAATAAAAAACTTTAAAAATTACAGTTATGAATTTCTAATGTAAAATCTTCCAAACACCTTTGTGAATTTTTGAAGATATCGCATACTGGGAATGAAAAGCTACCAAGAATTGAAAAATAGTGCTGATCTAGAATATTCAAGTTCTTTTGTTCTCATATCAGTAACTAAACATCAAAAGAATTTCTTTTAATTAATATCCCCTGTGATACCCCTGATGGCTGTTATTGTTTAGAATTGTTCTTGTTACGCAATTCGAGATTATTATTTGAGTGACAAGAACAAGAAACAACGCCGGGCAAAAATAGCTGTCAGAGATAGTTTACTGTATGCAGGGCAGTGGCGGTCGGTGACCTAACTTCAGGATAGGTGGGGACCGCCTGATTGGTTAATTTCTTGATAATTTGACAATTCTAACAATTTAAACCAATCACGAGGTCACGGCCTACCTTGAAGTTAGGTCACGGGCCGGCGCTGATCAGGGATCATGTAATTCTTCACAATTCGCAATACATTTTCTACAAGGCCAACCTTGAGGTGAAATTTATTGGATCACAGAATATAAATGAAACTGTATTTACTTATTTATTTTTATACTATGTGTTTAGACTATTTTAGTTTTTTAAGGTTTTTAAGTTGTGATAATCACGATCCATTTATCTATCATCTGTAATTCTAAAATTTTATTTACCAATTAATTATATTATTTAATATATTTACCGTTTTAGTATTTTTGTGACTTTTTACTGCCATTTATTAATATTATCCTAGATTGCATTATTTTGTATTTTTAAATTTATTCCAGAATTAAGAAGTGTAACTATTTATAATTTTATTATTTAATGTACTTTCTTTTGTAATTCTTCTAAGGACAAGTCGTCACAAATTTACAGAATATTAATTCAGTTAAAAAGTTTTTAAGAAATTAAGATTAGGTAAAAAAATTATAGGCAGTGAGTCATCGACTGGAACATGAAAATGCGTTCATTTGTGAGGTAAGAAAATGAATCCTTAAGCCAACAGGTAACGTCAATAAATTCTCTTTTTCGAAGTTTGTAATGTTATTTTAAAATTTGCACTAAATCCGCCCCTGTCTTTCAATTTCGTTCAGATATTTGTTTTCTTGACGCGCAATATTTAAATTGTTTCATTAAACGAATATTTGTTATAATGTTATTTTAAAGAATTGATAACTTTGTGGTCTCGACTTCTGGGCACCGTTAGGCGTGCCTTTTGCTATTTTCCAATATCAGATTCCTGGAATCTTAGTCGCAAAAATTAAAGTTACACCGTCTCGATTGAGCCAGGTTTAAGCTGGTAAATCTACAATGGAAATTTTCCATTGTCTCATAAGAATATTTATATTTTCACCTGTTAGGGTGTGCATCTGACTTTCGAACCCCACTCCAGTAAGTACACGTTGCGCCACAGGAGATGCAGAGAGAATAGGATTACGTTGATAGCTGTTGACTTGAACCAACGTGTGGTAATTTTTGACGTTTACCTCTACATCCCCTAATTGGATTCAAACCAAATTAAGTGAAGCGATCCTCTTAGCAAAAAAAGAGATCGGACTGGAGAAATCGTAATTTCTTCGTGTCAGAGACGCGCAATAGTCGCGGAAGAAAGTGGTTTGTTTACCAACAGCAACGCTTATAAATTTCGTTATCGTGGGGAATGTATAACCCAAATATAATTACGCTGGTGTCCTCCAGGAAGCAGAAATTGTAGAGGGTAGAAACGCAACAATTTTGGTTCCGTTGGTGCAACGTTAAAGGGTCTGTCGAGAACAGAAACTTCCCGCCCCGTAAAGCGTCGATCTGTGTGTTTTACATCTTGGAAGCTCCGTGATCCGAATGAACTGAGTAAACTTAAAGAGCGTTCGAGACTCAAAGTGGTTTTAGTTATTTTTAAAGTTTGTGTATAAACACTTGGATTTTGTTCTTGTGCTTTTTGGTTATTGTTAACAACAGTGATTGTTCGTTGAAACCTAAGTTCCCTTGAACATTGGCGAACGTGGAAATTTTGCGTCAAATACCACGTGGATTAGCTGCTGTCGTGGAAATCAGAGACCTGCATATATCACCTGGAAGGAAGATTGCCGTTATAGTAAGAAAGACCTGTTTTGTTTTGTTATTTGAGTTCTTATGATTGTTTCATTTGATAAAAGACTAGGAGAACGTGGAATTTGTGAAATATTCCATACGAAAACCTTGCTTAGGCAAGATTAGTTTCGATTTTCTCATTAAATTATAATATTCACGATCAATATTTTTAATTAATTTGTAACAGGAACGTTCCCAGGTAATTTTAGCTGGTGTTGGTTAAATTATTGCAACATAAATAATAACTTTTGACTACTGTTTTTTTTGTTATTAGATATAAAGTTTATTTGTTGCTATTTCAAAATTTTCTTTTTGTTTATTGTAATAACTTGTTTTTTTTTACTTTTTCTTATTTGTGTATCAACTTTGTTCTCCAGTGAAGAAATTAATTCATACCCTTTATTGATATTCTTTTGTAGTGTTATTTTGTTGTTTTTATATTCTTGTTTATGTGTGTTTAATCCATTTTTATTATTGTTTTAATAAATATAAGAAAGGTCGATTATTTACGTTTTGTGTTTTTTTTGTTAGTGGATCTCTGGTCCAGATAAGCAGCGTTAATTTCGTTACTTTGTTCGTTTGGCTATTAAAAAGCACAGTGGTGTTTTTTTCTAAATTTCGATTAAAGATCAGATATCTTTGTTCAAGAGAGAAGTAAATATCAATCTGGTATTTCTTTCTTGGATCTTTTTTTTTGAAAAAGAAGGAAGTCTTCAGAGGGCTTCCTTGTCAACATTGATTAAGACAAATCACGTGCTTATACAGTGTTTATTTTGTGTATTGAGTCTCGTTGGTGAAACGTCAGAGCGAGTTTTAATAGAGCTTCCACGAGGTAAGTTACACACAGGGTGAGGTTTTGTAAGAGGCCTATATACAGGGTGTTGGATTCACGAGCAGTCGCGTGACCGACCATCAGAACCCTTCGATCTACGAGTGCTGGCGCCCTCTTTTACGACCATCTATTAGTTTAATAAGAGTTTTGGAAAACGGTGAGCTTCTCTTTGTGAGAGATTAGCCAAGTTTATTTGAGAATCCACCCCATCTGCGGCATGAGCTACGAGATTTAACATCTACCATTGGTCTGGACGGGACTTGTGCATACTTTTGAGCATCTTCCCGTTACAAGTTTAAAATTTAAAAAACTAAAGTAGGCTTAATTGTTCTTCGAAACAATCGTTCCTGAAAGAAACCCGAGTATGCCTGTGTCTTTTCTAGATTTGCATTTACCTATGCACTTTTTAAATGTTATTTTTATAAGGTATAGACCGGAATTTTCCGGCATATTATATGTAAGTCATGTTAAAATTATAACTGCATAAGTAAAGAAATAGATTGTTTTTGCAAATTACAAACTGGATTGCTTTTCGAACCCATCTGTAAAAGAGCACAAAATATTAACATTTGCAGTATTATATTTTCTGTTTATTTTATTTTACTCTTTTGTTGTGGGGCAGGTAGTTGTAAGCCCGTTACCTGCTGAGATAGATTTCTTAGTAACCAAGTTATATTTATGAACGTATTTCATTTTTTTTACCGAAACTGTAAAATGTGTTGTCTATTTTTACATTCTGAGGACAAAACATTTGCAAGTGGGTTTACATTCATATTTAATATTCTTCCTATTTTCTCTATACAAGGAATACCCCTTACACATAAATCATTATTATTTATTTATTTGCGAAGAAAATAATGATCACTAATTTGAAGACTAATATTATAATAATTATACATCGTGTTTCACGAGAGTTGGGACAAGTCAATATCTCCGTTGTTTTTAAAGCTACCTATAACAATCTATATTCTTAAACTGGAAGACTAATTACAACATATCTTTTTTCTATTTGAATCTAGACCGACGATTTGATACTGTTTCATTAATCACAAAAAAAAAATTTAGTTGATAGCAAACTCTTGATGAAAATAACAGTATGATCAAATGCTCGTGTAATATTATAATAATATTAATTAAATTGCTAAGGTGTCACATCTTGTTTTGTGATCCGTTTTGTTTTGATATTACAAGTGTTTTCTCTTTTTATTTTTAAATATATTTATATATTGTTTCTGTTAATGTTATAGTTTGTATTATTGTTAGTAGGTTAATGTTAGCTGTTATTAGTTTAATTTATCCTTCTTTGTATTTTTTTTCCTTTGTTGTTTTTAACAAATAGAATTGTATCTAGTCAGGTGTTCCTTAAAAACATATATACTATCTCTATGTGATTCACAATCATATAATGAACCTAGTGGCAATAAGACAGAAAATAAAAAGAATAAATTCTAA
Source organism: Ignelater luminosus (assembly GCA_011009095.1). Classification (NCBI taxonomy): domain Eukaryota; kingdom Metazoa; phylum Arthropoda; class Insecta; order Coleoptera; family Elateridae; genus Ignelater; species Ignelater luminosus. The sequence continues at coordinate 532,733 of VTPC01091258.1, read as the reverse complement.
CCAAACCCAAAGACAAATGTGCACCATTTCAGTTCTTGCTGTAAAAAGTGGGCTTCCTCCACCTTAAATCTACTTTTGAACACGTGGGAATCACAGAAATATTTAACAGAAAATTTGGGGTTAGAGCCCCATTATAAACATTTACCACTTATTCAGTCATCAAATTATAACTTTATGTTTGAGTTGATGTTTCACCCAATGCTTTTTTTACGGATTTATACTATCTTTCCGCATCACATAACAAGAATCATTTCTTCTCTGAAGTAAGTACCCGTAAGTGAGATTCATCTTGCATTACAGAGTTTGCTGCTTTGTCTGAAAATGCACAATTATCACAAAGAAACTGGAATTTTATTTTCCCAAGTAGAAGAAATCTACAAATTGCAGTACAGATTCGATATGATCTTTAGATTAATGCACTCTTTGCGTATGAATCTAATTAGTAAATTTTAGTGGAAGGTATCAGAGGAATAGTAAAGACAAGGAGGGCTAAAGAAGAAAAGATAAAGGAAAATAAAAACAGGAAGAAAGAGAAAAACGAAATGAGAAAAAGAAAAATAAAAAATAGTGTAAAAACATTGGAAAATGAGGAAAACAAATAGTACAGGTGAACAATGAAAAATAGGAAGGAAAGAAAAAACAACTGAGAAAGGAACTATTGGCATTCTGATACTCGTAAATGATGCATTTTAGGATGTCACCAGAATCTACGGTTAAAGTTTGTTGGCTGTCTTCAGGAACTGTTGATGAAACAAATTCTATGTGAATTCAATTTCTCAACAAAAGCGAGCAGCTCCGTAGGTAAAATCATTTCTCTAATTAAAGACAGAGTGTAAAATAAATTTATGTAGAGTTAAAGCTTTCAGATTGCGTAATATTTAAGGGCAAAGAGGGATTTTAGAATACCATCCTATGTGGAATGTTTACCATTAATCATCTTTAATAGATGTTTTAAACATACTAATGAGTAATATAACACGTTATGGTGAGGAATCCACATACACAAGCACATAGACTTTTAATTTTATTCCACAACAATTCAGTGCAAACATTCGAAACTCATACATTTTTAACATAACGATTTATTTTGAAACTGCTTTGATGATCTTAGAAGACCAATTTCATTCCCCTGGGCTTAAAAAAAATATAAATTAAGCTTTTATTAGCAGCGTTTTACGTACTTCAAATTCTTAACAATTTCTATTTAATTATTACAAAGTTTTACAATAATGTGTACCTCATCCTAAAAATTTTATTGGGTGTAATTAAATGACGTTAATAAAATGTAAATTAACTAATTCTGCCAGTTAAATACGTGTTTACCAATTACTAAACTCGTTTTAGATTTATGTGTAAGTCGAGAGCCTAAAGCTTCTGCGCAACAGCTTTTCTTGCCTTTTATTGCAGACATTGTATTGTTAATTATGTTTCCAAGTAAATAGCGGAATACTCTAAAAGTGCGTTAAAATGTTGTAATAAAATTTTAACAATATTATTTACAAAGTCTTCAATTTAAATATTTTTTTATTACACCAGTTAATTACAAACATTTTTTGTTAAGATCAAATGTAAATCAACGTTTAATGCAGATATTTCAAAGTTCTATTTTTCTATGCATTTCCTGGAAATTATAAAAGCTGATAGTATCATTACTTGAAACAACCTAGATCCTTTATAGCTCGCAAAATAATATATTACAAGTAAGGCTTATTTTGAAAATTAAGTTATTGAGTTCAGATATAATACCCTATGCTTGCTAAAATGCATGTCCAAGATTATACGCTACTCACACCTATCCATTACTTTATCAAAGGGTCACGTTATCTGATACTCGGTCGACGCCGTAGTGTTATTACAATGTTTTACCACATGCAAACCACTTTCAGCATCTTGTTAATGTAATTATATTTATTATCGTATGGTGCCACTCGTAATGAGTATTTCTTATTTCATACGTTTGACGCTTTTTTTTATAAAAAATTATTCCAACACGTGGAGTTGTTAGATAATGTTATTATTGTTAATGTTATGATTATTAAAATTCTGTTCAAGACAAGTTTGTTAGTTGTTTGTTTTCCAGCTGTCTCAACTAGTGGTTGAAATTATTTCCAAAGTAATTCAATGTAATTTACAAAATGCAAATTAGGGCATTACTTTCCAAAATACGACCTACTTAAAAAACTAATGGATGCTGAGAACATGAGTTGTTACAGTAGAAACCAAAATAGTTAGGAATATCAAATTACACTTTGGGATAACTGTACAATCAGATAAAATTAACTGACAATCAACTGTAGTGAAAAAAGCATACCTGCCCAAAGGCACAAAACATGCACATAAACTTATAAGATAAAAATCATCAGTTTTATAATGTAGTTTGTTTTGAAAATACCAAAAATAAAAGAATTTTAAATAAATATGTGACACCTTGTATTTTGGAAACGGTACATTCTTAGACCCGTTTTTATGACACTACTGAGTTATTTCTAGGCGTAGCTTTTTTTAAATAATATCTTTAATTTTTTACACTAAAATATTGACAAATTACTGGACACACACAACTATAAGTATTAAGTATATAAAATAAAAAAGTAAAATATAGATGCACATAACAAACACAGAATTAATATAGAACAGCACACCTTTAAATAGGTTAAATTAATAAAATATATCGTATAATATGTATGAGTAGAAGTAAATATAAAATTAGAAGTAAATAGGTAAAATCTTGTAAACACTAATAACAATAAGAATCGCAGTACATTCAAGAGTTTCTGTACTATTAGTTCTTTGTATTATTTTTGTGAAATAAAATTTTACTAATTGGGATTGCAAGTTTTTCCCGATTTTAGAAAAATGAAGATAATGCATACTAACGTCTACAGCTCCAGTATTTTCTTCTCTACAAGAACCATACTTACTTTCAAAATTTTTCAATTAAGCGTCTACTAACTATGGCAAAATATGTTTGAAAAAACTCAGTTTTTCAGTAATACTGTAAGATTACCTACATTAAAAAATGATTAATAATAAGTATTCATTCGGAAAAATAATTATAGGAGTGAACCTTATGCTACAGTTTAATTCAATTAATCTGCTATTTTGTTGGTTAATAATAAACTTATAAAGAAAAATACCCACTACTGAAAAAGTTCTTGATTTCTTACTTTAAAAGGGAACAAATTAAGAGACAGAGAATGAAATTTAAACATTCTAATTACAAATAATAATTTATTCATAAACTGTAAGACTTTCATAAAAATGAAAAAAAATAAAGAAAACTTAAAGTGATAGACGGGACTTTTTACTTGGATAATAAATTTACCCGTGCCACCAAAATTTTCTTACTTGCCCATGGTTCGCTACCCTTGGTGTAGAGGGTTATAATTTTTACGATACATACAGATAGTTGATGTGTTCCAAACTTCTAGTATTCATGTTTTCCTCCACTACATCTACAAGGATTAGATTTTCAAAATTCTTACCTTTTAAATATGAATCCAAATTTTCCTAAATTCTTTAATAAAATTACAATAGCATTCGCGGTTTCTTTGCATTTAATTTATATATTGTATTTCATTCTGATTGCACCAATGATCTGACTAAGTAGAGAAACCTAGTAATGTGTATTTAGTTTCTTTCTAGCTCTTTTAGTTTCTTAGAGACCCTACCTTTACCCAAAACTTGAGCTACCCTGTACTAAGTCCAAATATATGATTTTCTGCTTATTCCTATCTTGAACATCTACAATTTCAAGAAGATTTAAATTTTATTTGCATCTAATGTTCTGATTAACTATTACTGTTAAGTTCTAATATGTCGCTTTAATGTGTCGTGCTTCATTTAGGTATAATTAAGTAAACGATGTCACTTTGGAATGACAATAAATAACAAACCTCTCATGATCAGAACATATTGTCAGGAAATACAGAAAAGCCAAACGGCAATATTTCTGCTTCCCAGCATATCTATTTGTACGCCAAAGTTTATTACGCTTCAATATTACCACATGATTGAAAAACAAAACTAAATGACTGAACTTGCTTGGTTAACAATGTTAACTTCAATTGACGAACGATATGACATTTTTTCATTTTTAAAAGTTAGGGTAATTTGAAGTCATGCAATGTTACCAACCAAGTAAGTTTAATTACAGCCTACTGCAATTCCGTTTTTTAAATCATATGGTAGAAAACGCAGGTGGGTCATAGAATTATGAAATATAGAGAACTTTTAAAATCCGTCCAGCGCTGTGCAATTTGAGTTATGGGTTTAATTATTAGACTACTATAGGCATGGTATGAAAAGAAATCCGCCCCTTTCAGTTCTTTTTTTAAAGTTGTGCAAACGAAAACTGTGGGATGATTTAATTTTCCCTTTTTGAGTTTTTAATTAATCTCAATAAAAATTTAAGACATATTATGTATCACGTTAAACAGAGATAGAAAAATAACTATCTAAAACTTGAAAAGAAATATTTCAGTACTTCTGTTAGGCCTTTCGGATAGCGTGCTTAGTCAAAGGAGTTTCACTAAATACTTTTAATAATGGACTAGGTAAGTGAAAACTATTAAATATTTATAGTAATTTTCTTCATTTTCTTTAGGAGCTAATTGAAACTTTATGATTATTACAATATGCTACTCCATCACATACATACATATATTACAGTATGCTATTCTCGTTACTCTTTAAATGTGCATCATTTACATTTTAATAATTCATACTCTAAGTTAATATGCATGAATAGATTTAAATCCTTTCGTATGCTCTCATTGTTTCTATTATTTCAACGATATGTTAAATCCATCCGACAAAACAGCAACCCGTTCTATAAACTGCAACAGTTACTCTTTAGCAGTGTTGTAACAGATACATTTTTTCAATATCTAGATACAGATACAGATACTGAGTGAGATTTGTATCTAGATACAGATACAGATACGCTTTGTCGTCCAGTAACTAGATACAGATACAGTTACTGAAAAAATGTATCTAGTTACCCATTAAGATACATTATTTTATTGCGTTGTTAATATTATAAGCCATAAGAGAAAAAAATTATTTACAAATTCCAACACAAAATTTATTTGATTTCAATCAGTGGTAACTCGGCGTCGACATAGACTCTGACTCTGACATATTTTAATTGTTTCAAATATCGGAAGAGCCAAACAAAATTTCGCTAATGTGAACAGCGAACAGAGAACAAACATAAACACGTGGAGCCGGTAGCAAAGAATAACTAATAACAGAATTGGGGTCCGACAGTCGTTTACAGATATGAAATAAAAATAGCTATATATTTAGAAAAGTCCAAATAAGCAAAATTTTTACTGCCCAGTTCATTTTACTTTTCACTTTCAACTAAAATCTCTATTATGTTTTCAGGTAGTCGGTTTATTACAACTTGCCGGAAGTTATATTTACTGCATATCGTCGGTAGTTTAGAGAGATCCCTCATTCTTGTAAAAGGGCAGTCTGTCCAACTTTTACTTTATTCCTACCTTTAAAATATAAATTGTTTTATGGTGTTAATTGCAGTATATAAACAAATTTAAAATATTTCTTGCAGCTTCCCAAAGTTATCATTCAGAACTCACTTCTTTAGAACCAACTTAAATAGTCAAAGTATAATTATTATTAAATTTGGTCAAACACTTCTAAATTGTATAAAAAAAAGAATAATGAAATATTTTTTTATTTGTAAAAAATAAAAGTACCAGTGGGTGTTTCACTTGCGCTCAGTGAACTACAGAACGAAGATTACAAAAAAAAACAGGTAATTATTATTTAGATTGATTCCAAATCACAAAAATGGAAAATATCTTTCACTTTTACTGTGAAACGTCACCAAAGAACGAAACGTCAATTTGACGAAATTTACGAAGACTACCAATTTAATAATGCAGAACATGTATTTAAAGTAAACATCTGTAATAGGATAATTGATACTGTAACTACTCAAATACAATCCCGATTGGAAGGTATGGTGGAAATTTCTGGTTTAAGTTCTTATCGCCAAAAACTCTAATAAATAGTCCTACTAATGAAATTATGAAATCAGCTGCTGCATTGCAACATTATTTTATTTTAATGATTTATCAGTTCATTTTCCTATGCAATTAATAAATGCATTGTCATTCGTAAGAAATGATATGAACGAGAAAACTACTACGAGTATAAAAAGCTTTGCTAATCTGCTTTTAATTAAGTATAGATTTTTCTAAAGCTAACACGGCATTACTGCTTTATTTAAAGTGTAGTACCTGTAACAGTGACTGCAGCAGAAAAACCGTTCAGTAAATTAAAAATAATTAAATCGTATTTGCGTAATTCACTGAAACAGGATTGACTGAGCAATCTTTCTATCTTAGTGCAGACAAAACATCATCATGTCACATACAAGATATTGTTTGCACCATGCATAAAGCTACTTCCTGTTCTTGAAAAAGAAATTAAATAATGCAGTGGTTATTTTATCTGCAATATTTAAATTTTCATAAGTGGAAGAGAAAAAAGATGAGAAACGTTAGATAAAATTGTTAAAATACCCAATTTCATTTCACTCTCTTTCATTCAAAATTACCCTGTCTTTGGATAATTACCTTTAAATTGGCAACCCTGGTTTATTTATTCTTTGCAGTAGTTAGCTTGCGTAAAGAGAAAGACAAATAAAATAATTATAATTGATTTGTATCTAGATACCACTTTACCAGTTACACTAGAAAATGTAACTAGTTATAGATACAGATACTGGATTGGGAACGATAACTAGCTACTTCCTTAGATACACCAAAAGTATCTAGATACATGTAACTAGATACATTACAACACTGCTCTTTAGGGCTACTTCCCAGCAAACTCAGCTATTTATTGGGCGTCAAATTTAACTAAATTAGTATCATTCAACTTTGAAATGTAAGTGTGGGAGCTGTAGGTCAAGAGAGGTCAGTTGTATGGAAGAGGGCTTGATGTAAGAGCCATATCTTTTCACTTTTTAATCAATGTTTCTCTTTATCTGCATAACTATTGTTAATTTCTTTATTATAGAACAAGAAATACGAGTGTCTTAAATGCAAGATTATTTTGACAGCATAGCAGAATTTAAATTGATATCAGGTAATGAAGTTATATTTCCACAACTGCTTGACTATTCTAAGGCTGTACGTTCGATTAAATAAACAATGAAAACAAAAAAGTCTCTCTTTGAGTGTATTGAATATAGAAAAGCTAAAAGAAATCTCAATTAACTAAATTAAACGAATAGCCAACACTTCTCCTTGTAGGGTGGTTAATTTTTTAAATAAACCTAAAATTTAAAAATATTTAATTTGTAATAAGTAACGTCCAATTCCTGTAGAATTTTAATAGTTTGTTTTAACATCAGCAGTTTAGTGGTTGATTTACAACGCCTGCTCTTATTAGGGTTTCCAGACCCCTTTGCTTTTCGACCTCATAAGCGATTTGCCTGTAACATTGTAATTTATGTCGTTTACGGCAGCGTATAAGTATATTGTAGTTACCACGAGTTTTATATAGCTATAGGGATATTGCAGCTGTTATAGGTTTTTAATATGAGTTTAATTATATTGTAACGATGACCAGATCAGCTAAACACATGCTGTTCTTTTGCTGATGGTAATATTGCAGACAGAATTGTGTTTGCTGTGACGCTAGCCTTACCTTTAGCGTGTATTTCTTTAATTAGTGAAATTTTAATCTGCTGTGGTTAAAATTTGCATTTAATATTAAGAAGTAAATTGTTTATTAATCTACATACTATAATTTTATATTTCGATAAGGTGTAGAGTGTAAAATTCACAGAAGTGAGCCTAACGTAATCAGCTTATGGCTTGTTGCTTTGAAATTTGTGTAGCTAACAGCTGCGTTAATTGAATAAAGGTAAGGAGACTAAATACATCATGCAATGATTAATTAGGATAAACCATAAACTGTAACAGTAAACATCATTATCTACCGTTGCTATTGGTCAAAGAGAAGTTTATTTAAACAAAATTTAGTCAATAACGTATATGCTCAAGTTACTAGAGAATTAAGTAATCAAAATTACAATTTAACAAAGAAATTATACAAGCACGTAGCTCTTACAACAGTAGATAGCTTACGTAGAGAAATTGTGAGATTTCATTGTGGTTTATTAAAATTACAAGACAGATCTTAAAAGCTTCAGGCAAACTTAAAGCTTGTCGCCTTTATATAAAATCGATATTGGCAATTACAAGAACACTGCGGTAGTGCCCACCTTAAAAATTAGAAATCTGTTTAACAATAATGATGACAATAATGATGATGATAATGATTATAATGATGATAATGAGGATGATAATCACAATGGTGATGAACATGATTATGATTAAAGCTGAGCAGCTGCAGCTTGCGTTTCTATCTATGAGAAATATACAGGTAATCTTTAGTATATGAGCTCATTTCATTGTACATTGCCCAAATAATTAATTTTAATTTGCATATATGACGTATATAGCAGCTTTTCGGTATAAGTGTATATATCAGCACTTCAAAATATAAAAAAAATATTTTAAACCTAGCAAATTGGTATTCCTTTAACAAGCGTCCACCGATTTTGATTGTTTAAAGCATATGCTGCAGCATATATTATAGTAACACTAGATATTTCTTGGGTATATTATTGAATTTTTATGGCATATTTTAGTGCATATATTCAGTTTCTTTACGGCATATCTGCCCAGCTTTAATGATGATAATGACGATAAAGACGATAATGACGATAATAATGATAACGCTTACGCTAACGGTAAACGTAACGGTAACGGTAATGATAATAATGATTATACTAATAATAAAGTACCTAAGACAATATTTTAAATGCCGACAAGATAATAATCTCCACAAGGCTATTATCTCGATAGAAAATTCTAGTACTGCCTTGAAGCATAATGATGATGAGTATGAGCCCCTCTAGTCCATTATGACAGACAAAAAAATCAAATCTTACAAAAATAAGACTATATGCACATGGTAAACATCCATATCAACTATCACTACAACACGTAAAGGAAACAGCATCAAATACATAACTACGCAAATGACAACTATTTGCAGAGACGAAAAGCTTTTTATATGCCATACGAGTCCAGGCAATTAACACCCTAAATTATAGAAAGCTATAATCAAGAACAAAGATATTACAAATAATAAATTCATGAAATGTTTTTACAAATAAATGGAGTAATGATAATAATTTTATTGATCCATTAAATTATTACATAATAGTATGGCAAATCAACATCATTTAAATAACCGCCAACAGAATAGTAACTAGGGCTTCGAATCCCGCAGCCTATCTTCAATCTCGGTATTTGCGGGACTAAAAATTTTCAATCTCGCGGGATCCCGGTCTTTGCGAGATCCCGCATACAGAAATTAATAATATTTATATAAGGTAAATAAAACAATGATATAATTAACATAACTTTTATTTAGGTTATGTTTACTTTCAAGCTGATTGACAAATGACACTTGCTCACTTCCATTCCCACTTCGCATTCCCTTCCACGAGCGAGCCGTACTACTCGAGCGATCGCGCTCTTCTCCAGTCCCGCAAGTCCCGCAGGATCCCGTGTCCGTAATCCCGCAACACGCGGGACTGGAAAATGACGCGGGATCTCGGAATACCGAGATCTCGGTATTGCGGGATTGGAAGCCCTAATAGTAACATCTATCAATGAGATATAATTTCATCTTTTTCTCTAAAAATGTTTAGGGTTTCTGAGTTTTTGGTTTTATGCGGCAGTGTGGCTAGTGTTATGTTTATCTTAGGATATTACTAGATCGTGTACAATTATATGTCTTAAAGACTGTTGCATACATCGATTTTAACATACATTTTGCAGTTATACATACAGGGTGAAATTGAGATAGTTAGAAAAAACTTAACCAGTCATTCAGTAAATGAAGAAAAAAATAAGTTTTTAAAAAGTTCTCATTTATTTCCTAAGAAAACGCCCTTTTGAAAAGGTAACCATTACTTGAGAGCTTCCAGAATACAAAATCTATCTGTAAAAAAAAGGTAATAAGAAACGGGACAGCAATTAATCACGTTTGTGCCGTTACCTCAGTTTTAATATTGACCGTTTTGCTACACTATTTATGTCTACAATCCACCTGTATAAACATTAAAGAAAGGCCAGTAGAATGTTTAAAATTTACAAATTCAAGGGCATGATTCTAAGGTAGGTAGTTCAGTATACACTTGTAGCGCTTTAAGACGTTTTTCCGTGCTTTCTGTGTGACTTGTCGTTTCTTTTTTGTTTCATCTAGCGTTAAACTGTTATTTATTAACATTTTAGTGCACTATCGTTTTACAGATATTTGCTTTATATTAACAATAGTTAAGTATTCAACTGTCTTTAATGTAAATGTGTGAAATTAGGATAGATTAGTTCTGTGCTCGAAAACATTGATCTGGAATCTCTGTAACTTAAAACAAAAATTAAATAAACCTTTAATAAGTTTTAATCTTAATTATGATATGATGTCATTGTATGTAATCTTTCTGAAAGCTTATGGGGTATACACCAGCGGTTCTCAAAGTTTGGAAACCCACCTCTTTTTCCAGAAAAGAGCTCTGTTTAAATTTAAAATGCTATCAACAGACATTTCAAGGCACCAGCAATTACCCATTGAATGTTTTCTATTTTAATTTCATTCTGTACTTATGTTACAGACCGTATGTGTAAAGCAGACCGGATGAGTACAAAAGGACTGATCAGGTTAGTAAAGGATTAGGAAATTTATATACGACTTTACTGCACTTATACCGTATATGAATTTGATGTTAGTTATGTGAGATTTACCTGTGTTTTAGATTATCCATAACCAAACTTATTACATCTAACAATGAAAACAGCTCTCTATTAACAGAGAACTCACCACCAGTCTTATTTGTTATAATACACTTTTAGTACACAGGGTGAGATTGAAATAGTTAGAAAAAATCTAACCACCCATTTTTTGAAAGGTTCTGGAATACAAAATGTAGCGGTACAAAACAAAGAAATAAGAAACAAACAAGCAATTAATCACATTTGTGCCGTTATAATTGATGGTTTTACAGACACTACATCGAGTCACCTGTGTCAACAATAAATAAAAGGAATTTTAAAATTTGGTAATCAAGGGTAGGTAGTTCACTTTCTACTTTTATCGTTTTAAGGAGTTTTTCCATGCTCTGTGTGATTTGTTATCGAGTTATCATTTCCCTTTTGTTTTACCTGGTGTTAAACTTCTATTTATTAGCGTTTTAATATAGCTTCAGGATAAGGTGCAACTTCAAAATTAAAGGTCAAGACAATAGATTAACAGAACTTTCTCAAATGTGATACTAAGGTGATGGCAAAAATGCCCAATATTAATAATTTATTGTTACGTTTTTTTTTTTGTTGTAATGGTGATTTACGTTATACGCGGATGGAACTTTGTCACTGGATAAATTGGTACAATCCTCTAATTCCCGTTTTTTTTTAATACGAGATGGAATCGCGAATGCAGACATTTAACGCGACGAAAACAATCACGCTATTCAAAAGGATTACACAACGTTTACGTCTATGCATTCATGCCTATTTTTGAAGGTCTTTCAGTTAGACAATTTTCTTTTACTACCACAGCAATAGCAATATGCAGATATTTGCTTTAAATTAACAATAATCAAGTATTCAACTGTTTTTAATGCAAATGTGTAAAATTAGGATAAGTTAGTTCTGTACTCCAAAAACCTTGAACTATAACAATTCCTGTAACTTAAGCCCCTTAACGAACACTAAATAAACAAAAATAAACTTCAGCAAGTTTTAATCTTTATTATGGCATATACACCAGTAATTCTGAAAACGGGGAAACCCACCCCTTTTTTCAAAAAAAGCTTTGTTTAAATTAAAAATATTATCAACAGACATTTCTGGGTATCAACAATTACCCATTAAATTCTTTCTATTTCGATTTCACTCTATATTGTAGCCAAACTAAAAATACTACGTAGAACATTATACGAGGTTTGTGAAAAAAGTAATGAGACTGGCAACACTGCGGGAGATCTGGCAACGTTGTGTCTACCGGCCTGTGCTAAACCGGTTTGTTTATCGCTTCCCCTTCTTCAGTCCGAGTTACAATTCCGTACAGCTAACACATTATTTTTGACAGTGAAGTTGTGTTTTTGTTGTGTGTTACAGAAATGGAGCATCGGAATTTAGAGCAACGTTGTGCAATAAAGTTTTGTGTTAAACTTGGTGAATCCGCGAGTGTGGACGGCCGAGAACACGTTGAAGATGAACCTCGCTCAGGGAGACCTTCAACTTCAAAAACTGACGAAAACGTTGAACGTGTGAGGGCTCTTGTGAGATCAGACCGTCGTTTAACAATAAGGATGATGAGTGAACAGTTAAATTTAAACACTTTCACCGTGCATCAAATTTTGACAGACATCATGACAATGCTCCGTGTCACACAGCAATTTCCATCAGTGAATTTTTGACCTCAAAACGCATTACTGTTGTTCCTCATCTCCTCTATTCACCTGATTTGAGTCCTTGTGACTTTTTCCTTTTCCCGAAATTGAAACATGTCCTAAAAGGACGTCATTTTGGAACTCTGGAGAACATTCAAAAGACTGTGACCGACCAGTTAAAAGCCATACCAGTTGAAGACTTCCAGCGCTGCTACCAAGAGTGGGAACAACGACTCCGCCGGTGTATAGCTGCCCAAGGGAACTACTTTGAAGGGGATAACATTGTTGTTTGAAAAAAATAAAAACTTTGGTTAGTATGAAATCAGTCTCATTACTTTTCTCACATACCTCGTAATTTAAACATACGGTCTGAAACAAGCTAGTCCGTACGTATACAGTCTAGTCTATATATGAAATATTAAGATATTAACATACGATTTGAGTCATTTAGGTCGATTACATAGGATCTAGACTGTATATATATATAGGGTGTTTCATGGCATGTGTGCAAATGAGAACTGGTGATCAAGAAACAATTTTGACTAAAAAAGTTAAATTTTATTTCATTACTGAGACATGCAATGAGTAATTTATGTTTTTCATGTTGTTATTTACTAAACAGTCTCTTTAAAATTTGTTTCAAAAACTTACTGCTATTTATTCAATTTACTAATTAAAAATAATTTACACTGTAGCGTTGTTTTTACTCTTCTATTATTTTGTATGATTCTGTAATGTAGAAGGTGTTTCGAAACATGCGAATCTCGTTTATTTTAAGAGATAGAGCCTAAGTTTAAATTTGGGTGTTTTACTGAGTTTTATACTGATTAATAATCTAAAAGAACATTTGAGCTAATTTCTTTTGTTTTCGACACATGACCAATAAAAGTAAAATGGCGTTTAGATTTTTTGCTTTTAGCTTACTTATTATTGGAGTTCTAAATATTTAATAAAATATTCTTAAGACAGTTTTCTTCTTATTAATAAACCCAGATTGTCAAACCTGTTGACTAACGTTTCGGTTTCTTAGAACCATCAACAGGTTTATTTTTTCTTATGCGCGCCATGTTCGATATCGACATCATTTGATAAGATTTTTTACGCTGTTTCCAACTTGATTAACAAGAAACAATATGTAATATAATTGGTAAAAAGTTATAGCAAATCAAGTAGGTCATGCTTTGCATTTCTTTCATTTACCAGAGAAGACATATAGAACAACTGAAAGCTTATTTTTAATAAAAACTTGTAGATGATACAAAATACTATAAATATTTTGTATTTTCTAAATTTGAAAATTTAATTTTTTAAATATTTCCTGATGGAAATATTTTTATATCATCGTTTAGGCAATAATTAATCTAAATTTGAAAAGAAAATTTATTTCCCATGACGTCATCACCTTGAAACGAATGAATGCTGGGAGGTGATTACCACATTAAAATGTATATTTTTTTAAAGTTAATCTCTCTCAGGATTTTTCAATACACTTGCTTATAAACAAAATATGAATTGTATGCGTTACTATGCTGTATGTTTTATTTTGTGTGCATTTAAAATAATCTAAAACAACTTTCATCTGATCTAAAGTTTATTGATATTCGTTTACAAATAAAGAAGTTATGATTGTTCTAAGAAAATATAGCAGAAGCTTACAGGTAATCACACAGCAAAAATGTGCAGAATCTGGGATACGAAGGCACATAGTGACAGGTGATTTGATATAAAACGACTCTGTAATTACATCAAGTAGTTAAACTAAAAAATAGAGTAAGCTATTTAAAGTAGCTAAGCTACAAAACATAGCTTAAGCCACTGCAATGTAGTTAAGCTAAATATTTGGAAAAGCTATAGCTACTTTGCAAAGGTAGTTGTCAGTTTTGAGTTATAAATTAACTTGTAGCTTAACTGCTTTTTGTATTGTAAGTTAACTTGTAGCTATGACCCAGCTGTTTACTGTTTAAAAGTAGTAACTGTAGCTACAGAATTACTTTTTTCAGGAATATTTACAGCTGTAGGCTGCAGATTAGCTACTTTTACCAAATCCACAATCGAGTTGTTCAGTGAAACTTAATATATTTTATGCGTTTTTAGAAAATATTTTATATAAATAACGCTCTGTGAAAATTTGAAGTTTTTAGAATCAATACAATAAAAGATATTTAAAAAAGAATGTAGGATTATTTTTACAGCAATATGACGTCACCGCCTCGCTCAGTCGTAAGGACGGGTAAGGAGCTATTCTACAATAGTGCGAGTTTACTAACACTCGGGCGCCGTGACGTCACCATGAATTCCTTTCAATTTTTCTAAACCTAAACGAGATATTCAAAATTCCAATACGACTATTTATAAGTTATAATTACAATATATGCTTTCAGATTTTGGAATAAAAAAAATTAGGAAACAACCTGATTCTTTTCATAATTGTACCGAGTGTTTTTCTGTAGCTGGTACACTGAAGGGATCTCGTGAACCGTAAGAGGTGTTAAGTTGATTAAGTAGACAGAAGTTGCATATAAGTTTACTTGTGTTTCTACTAAGTGAGATATATTTACTGTGTATGTTTTTTATATGCATTTTCAGCACAAAAACAAAACATTATTGAGTTTCGTAATGCAAGTAATGCATCGATAACAGTAAACTAAGCTAATAGGCAAGTTAGCAGGTGTTTGGAATTCTAGTCACAACTAATCAATGACTGGCACTTTTTGATTCTTGGCAATTTTATAAAAACCTGACAAAACGGAGTTGCGTTCAGTAGTCTTCCAGCTTAAAATATTTTGAGAACTAAAGCCATGTACACATTGAATTGTACGCTGTGGTATTTGTTTTGCACTGTTTCAGATTTTCTTCTTAAGTTTCGTTATGTTACATGTACAAAACTCTAATAATTAAAATACGTGTTCAACCATCTCAGAAGAAAGAAAAGGAAAAGTGCGGTCGCCACTGCGGCTATTAAGCAATTTTAATCTTATCGTAAAATATACAATTCTTAACAGGACATTTCGAAAATCCTTCATGGTTATAGATCATTTCTTATCTCTACAATTCTACAATTCTGCATAACCTTAAGTTAGCTTAGGAGAATTTTATAACATAAACTACATTCGATTTAAATAAAAGATTAAAATTTGTTGTTAACTGGAATTGATATAATTATGAAGACAGAAGAATAACCAAGAAACGACCACAAAACAGTTTCTCGCAAGCTTTTCTTCTATTAAATAAATTAAAGATGGCATAAAAATGTAACGTTTGTTTCTTAAAATACCTGGGGAAAGGAAAATATTCAAAGAATGAATTTGTTGAAGTTGTTACTATACCGTTCTGAACAAACATTATTTATTGCATGGGTATCTCCCTTTCCTTCATTCTTCTTGCGGTTATTCGGGCACTTGGAGACGCCTTTAAGGAACAAAAGCGGTCTCACAAAAACATCTCACAAACTTGTTAAAATGAAATTTCATTCGAAAATGAACAAAGCGTTGCAAATACATCACCGAATTCCAAGCTATTCTCTGTTCTACCGTACATACGTTATGTGCCGCTTGCACAAATTTATAGCTTCACTCACATGCTGGAAGTTCTCTAATAACTTTACCTACAAAGTAGTCCCCAGTGGACCTCAATCTATCGAAACTGCTTTTCTTCATGCCGCACATGACTAATTTTTTTAATATATATTTTCTTTAATTTCTAGGTCCTTCTTTAGAAAAAAGGTGAACCTAAAACCGCTTACAAACTAGATATGAAATAGAATGAAAAAACGCATTAATCATATGCCTTTTATGGTTGATGTCCAGCTGTATACAAAATCTGAAAAGCAACTCATTTCATTAGTCAAAATACAGAAGTTTTCGGTAACGACATTAAAGTGTGTTTTGAGCTAGACAAATGTACACGACTGCATATAACAAATTAATAATGTCCAAGCTAACAATTAACGAATTTCTAAATGTGACAAATTTATTTGCCATAACCGAGAAAGTTTATTAAATGCTTTTAACACTATAAAAATCTAGAAGGATATTTAACTAGGTTGTGTTTAAGATAAACTACAATAAAGAATTAAAACAAAGATGATGTAATATCCTTAGAAATGTAAACGACCAAACAAAATGTTTTCAGAAATTCTGAATAACACGCAAAAATGTATCCGAAAATAATAATTAAAAGGGGTCAGTTATTTTCTGAAACAGAAGTACCCTTAACATTGATGCAGGATAAAGTCATAAAAATAATATCTACAAAAAACACACATTAACGGAAAACATATCTAACAAAGAGATGTCAGTTATTTTTCGATACCGTTTATCTTAACGGATTACGAAGCTTATTCGTTTACAGTTGGCTATAAAACATAACCTGATTAGTGACCTACCGTCCTATTATAAATAACAAACAGTCTCTGTATTAAAATAGATTAAATACGGATGAAACCGCAGATTACAATAGACCGACCTTTTACAGATACGAAACAACCGAAAGATTCGAACCAACAAAATAGGAAAGATCGTATTCAACAGAATCCTTATATCGCATTCTTCGCCAATTCCAATTACCAGTTTAAAAATTTTGGTTCTTCCCCCAAAATTGTGAATGTTTACGTAATATAATATATATATAATAGAAGATTCTGGTGTATAACAAGTACTACTAATAATTATTAAGTTTTTCCCAAAAACAAAATATTTCATGAAATAATAAGTAGACCTCGGATATTTAAGTAAATGCTTATTAGTTAATATTAGATATACATTCGTGAAATTAAAAATGGGCATGTTTCAGGCAATTCTAAAGACAATAGGCTAACTTGTAAACGCGTATTATGCGTATTTCAACATGTTTATGTTTATTTTCTGAATTTGTGCTTATTTGTGCCCATTCCTGCTTATTTGTGCTCATTCGTGCTTATTCGTGCTTAACTTTTTTATGTCTATTTTTTTCTCATCTTAAAATCGAATAAACTACAAATATTTCCATTCTTTTATGTGAAAACATTTTTGAAGGAAATATATTCTCCTAACTGTACACTATTGCAATTAAGTAAAAAGTAGATAAATATGTACTTATTTAAAATTCATGGGTAGAGGTTGTTCGGGATTTAAAAAACAGTTATTTTTGAAAGTTTCGGGTACAAGCAATCATATAAATTCACAAAAAAGTGTTTAGGTTTACTTTACAACAACTACAGGTATACATACAAATTCTTGCAAAATGGGAGACACGCTTTGAATACTTTAAATAGAGACGTGAAGTATAATAAATTTTTGTACTAATCTTTACAAAAAAGGCTATTTAAAATATAAGGTGTTTATACACGATATGCATTGTGTCCACTTATTAGAACTGGTGCCCCTTTCTAAGATTTATTCCCAAGGATGTAAAGAATTTTAAGAAAATGTACTTTACTTAAGAATATCTTTACTTAGCTAAAAAATTTTATAAAGGCCTACCAAATCCTTTTTATTAGTTATCACTCTTCCTTCTTTTCAGCAAATAAAAGGCATGCACTCCGAACTTAAAATTATTTTGCTGTAGTAATTCCGTACTGCCGGTAAGAGAAATAATAACGTAGTACGTAAGTTTGCAAGTCCAGCAGTTCAATTGTTTTAAAATTAGTGTCATACAAAATGGGAAAAGAAAAACTTCCAAAAAATGTTTTAATAAAACAGAGGTTGAATGATTATGACTGCTTTTCATCTGATGGAAACGTAAGTTTTTGTAACCCTTGCAATAAAGAGTTAGTAAATCGTACTCCTGTAATAATTAGTTTATTTTTAATAATTCTCTTAATCATTACTTTATGATATAACTAGTAAAAGTTTATGAATAAATTCATAAATTACCTCGTTTTTTACACTAGTATTTTTATATTTACACTTTTGTTTTTCAATGGGAAGTGTTTATTCTATTATAATTAAATTATTAAATATAATTATTATTAACAATGGCAATTGCTAAATACTTTAACAAATTTGTATAATTAGTTGACAATTCGTAAAAGCACAATGTTTTGGTTTTTTCTAGGTGTCCAGCAACAAAAAACATCAACTGCAGCAGCATGTTAAAACATCTTTGCATTAGTGTCGTTAGAAAAACTAAATTGAAGCAAACGTTTCTAACAAAACAAACTGATAAAAAAATGAATTTGCTGAAGACTTGTGTCGTGCACTTATTGCTGCAAATATACTGTAGAAAACCCAATTTTTAAGACATTTTTGGAAAAATACTGTGATCGCAATATTTCGGGTGAGTCAACGTTGCAAAGAAATTATCTGAATGTTTGCTACGATAACGCAATACAACAGATAAGAAAAGATATTGCTAGAGGGGCGACTTGGTTTTCAGTGGATGAAACTAGCGATGCACTTGAAAACTATGTTGCTAGTTTCATAATAGTGCAGTTAAGTAAATCCAATTCAACTCGATCATATTTGTTATGTTCAAAAGTATTGGAAAAAACAAATAGTAAAACCATAGCGTATTTTGTAAATTCTTGCTTAAAATTTCTTTTCCTAAACGAATTTAATGACACGAATCCTGCAAACTTTTTATCCAGATTTGATACATGTGACATGTTTAGCCCGTGCCTTTTACCGAGTAAAATCCTCAAAAATTAAACTGCTAGTGCACATCACAGTAAGCACAACTATACAGAACGAGTCTGAAATAATGCCGACCATTTTAAAGGCAGTTAGAGAGAAGGTTGTAAATACATTTGCTATTAAAGAAATTGTGTCAGAAAGTGATAATTTCCATAAAAAATTAGATCGAAATTTAGTTGTGGGTCGAGTACGTCCCTACTTTCGCTGATGAAAGATAGTAAGCACTGTACTTCATATTACGTAATTTTGGAGAGACTTTTTTAAATGGCAATAAACGCCCTTTTAAATTCAATTACTAAACTCTTGTAATCCTTTTAAAGTGAATGCAAATAGATCTGCATTATACAATTCATTACAATCGGTTATTGTAGTTAGAAGTGAAGTTTAAATTTAGAAGCACTTGTAAAACCAATCGACTGTATTAAGCATGACTTGAAGCATACGGTACAACGACGAAAGAAATTACGCAGAGTTGGTTTTGATCATTTCATGTAAATGAAATTCGCGGATTGTTTTTAAGATAATACTCTAATTTCTAAAATTTTAGGTTCTTTATAATTATAACCCCATCTCTTATTCCTTAAAAGAGTATCCATTATTTTAGAATCATCCTGTAGATTGCTAGACGCAAATATTAAATTACCATTTAGTTAATCGCGGAATGAGAACCACAAGGTTCCAAGCGCCAATGTAAAGAAAAGCAGCTTTTTTACGAAAATCTGTTTGTTATGTAGATCTTTATAATTTCCTTTAAAGATCTTTGCTATATTCTAGTAGATATATTGTAATCGTTTATATCCTTTTAAGTAGGAAAACATTTGCAACTTTAATTTTTTAAATTGTTCTACTATAGGACTTTTAGAGTATCTCTAGATCCTTTGCTTCACAGTCCACGTAATGCTTTATACGTATGTACGAAAATACTTTTGGTGAGGCCAAGTCGTCTGAAAAGTTACATTAATGTTGCGTCTCTACTAATTACTATGGACTGTAGTAGTTATTAATTTAGGTACATAGTACTGATTTTTTTTTCATGTAAATGAAATTCGCGGATTGTTTTTAAGATAATACTCTAATTTCTAAAATTTTAGGTTCTTTATATATTTATAACACCACACCTAATTTACAAACACAAATGTTTGTCAGGAAACAAAAAATTATTACACATTTTAAAACCTACAATAAATCTTAATTAGATTTAAGAAAACGAAAGTTTATAAGAAAGTTAAAATTTCTTCTACATAATCTTTTGTTTTTATAAAATATAGTGAACAAGAGAATTTTATCACGGACGACTACAGGTCGCTTTATATTTTTCAGGTATTCAAGAATTATTTCCAAGTAGACTGAAAATCTCTTGGCATTTATAGAATTGTTTGGAGAAGTGATATGATAACAAAAGGTTTTAAACTACAAGGAATTTGATATTTCATAATTTATGCTGCTATTGCTTTTCATTGTTTTATATAAGAAGTGTACGTTTAAATTGGCTTTAGCAAATGTTGGAAGAAAACAATTAGATTTTGTACTTTAAGCTGTTTACTAGACAAATATTAATTAAAAGAAACTTTTTAGTTTCGATTAAGATCATCTAAAACAGCATTAATAACTTAATAGTGTAAACAAAATCCTCACAACCCTACAGTTTTTGTTCGCAAAAGCTAACGTCATCCATTAACCTTTCGTTGTCTGAACTTCTGATACACTAGCAGCTTGATATAACTAAAATTAATCATTACTGTTATTAATAATTCTGTGTTTATAAACTACTATCTGAAACTACTGAAGTAAACTTGATAGGCTTAATAAAGGGGTTCGTTGCTAATTCATCTTTGATAATTAATACAATTACATCCTTCAATCATGAAATAATTAAACTTTTGTCTTAAACAATTTATGCAAGGGAACTAGAAATTTTGCCGATACCCTCAGGCTTTAATAAATTTTCTTTATGATATACTGATTTTCCGCGTTCATATATAAACCGAAGTATGTTCGTAATTCAATTTCGGAAATAGTAATATTATGATTTACAACCAGTTGGTAAAATCTAAGGAGATTTACTGAAATGAATCGCATAAAGTCAGTGGTTTAAATGCCGTGAGGCGCTGGGATATGTAGGGTGCAAGATCGGCTTCTAGATAGACTTGATAGATTTGGGTGAGAATAGAGCGAAGCTTATTATTTGTTTAAATCTTGCTCGATGTGGCGTTTTTATAGTAACTATTACTTTTATAAAGTGAGGAATGTACTTAGCTACTTAACAATTCTTCCTATCGGGTTATATGTTTAAGGATTCTGTTAAATCTTATTAAAATTTATTGTTTTTGATTTGCTACAAAAGAATGCAAAACAAAAACATTTAAATTTCTTTTATTAAACAATGCATTGTTGATACAAAATTGTTTATTAATAAGGCTGATAGTTATAAAACGTCTGACAACTTGAAATAAGCTAGAGCTTTGTAGGAATTATAATTTAAGTTGAATTCGATTGCGAGATTTTCCTTTCGAGCATGTAGCATCTTGACAACATACAAGATACAAAAATGAACGACTCATTAAAAGGATTTCTGCACACTGGAAGAATTCACAAAACACCACATATTCAGTAAGAGCCATCTTCCATAGTATTTTTCTTCTCGTTTACCTATTCTACTCCAACCCCTATTATTGGTTAGTGTTACTTGTCTTTAAAGATTACTCGTTTTCGCTGTTAAAGGACATTAGCATGACATTTGAATGTCATGGGATTTAGTTTTTTATGGTTATTATCTAAAGTTTCTTTTTTATGTGTAATAGAGCATTAGTGCCTAGAAATATTACTTGTGGGCAGCTTATGACAATACCAAACTGAATAATAATATAATAATAAATGTGTTTATTGTTCAATAAGTACAAGACACCAAACAAATAATTCTTAATATCTAGTTAACATTGGACAATTAGGACGAGGTGGTAGCCAAAGCAATCCCTGTTGTACCACCTAACCCTAAAATAAACAAATGATAAACAAAAGAAAAGTGTTAGGTATAGAGCTTGGCTGAACTGCAGAAGATATAAAGCATTAATGAACTGCACATGCAATACTGCAGTAATAGTAGTAATAGGCTTGTATACAAACATGTTAGAATGTTGAGTACAACTGCTACAGTCAAGTTGACTTGAAACTTTATCTGGAAGAAAGTTATGAGGAGAGCACGGAGCTTCTTTGTCGTTTCTTAAAGACTCCTACACTTACTTTCTCGGCTAAACTAGGTAGTGAATTGTATACCTTAACATAGCTATGCTATAGCAAAACGAACATTGAAAAGTCTTGTGTGCTGAAGGAATTTGAGTACCTTTAAACCGGATGTTAACATTGTGAACTTCTGTTCCATATTTCATTTTGCTGTATAAATATTGAAGGGACTTAGTAATTACTAACTAGTAAAAAAGGCACATTTAATGAAAAATGTATCTGTTTAGCATATTATCGATAGCTAATCCAGTTTTTGTAATTTATGAGGGATACGTTCACGTTCTCAAATACCAGATATCAGCCTAATACAGGAATTCTGGACCATTTGAATTCTACGGCTTGTTCTGTTATCAGTACAGAAACCATAAAGTATATCACTATAGTTTAACTAGAAAAGAACAAGAATTGCAGTTAATATAACTTTAATGTTTCTATCTAAATAGTGTCGATTCTGATATATTCATTTCAATTGTTCATGAACCTGTTAAGTTACCAATGTGGCTAACGTTAATCACCAATGTTTATAATTAAAATGAAAAGATAAAATAATTAACGTTATTTATTAACACATTAACAGGTTAACATTACAAGTCGTTACAACTGTCGAGGAACCGTAAAGAAACTGAACTGATGTGAACCGATAAACTGATGAATTAAGAACTAATGAACTAAGGATTTGTAAAATAGTGACAAGCTTTTTATATTACTAGTGCATATAAAAAGGGGGGGTTCTGTGTATTTACGTAGAAAAAGATAATAATAATGTTCTAAAAATTTCCAGCAGAAATTTTGTGGTAGGTCCTTTAAAAGGAATTAGACAAAAGCAAAACTCTTTACTTTTACAAGTTTGTCCAAATAAATAATGTAAGTAGTTAAAAAGAATATATGATTTATTGTCAAAAGCGATATCTTTTCTACAAAGATTTATAATGTGTACACGTTTAAAATATTTTCAAAGAAATATTAAAGTACTGTAACGCGCCATTCCTCGAATATACTAGAAAAGTCCCGAACAGTCTCAAATAAGCTGGTCAAATGTGCCGAAGAAGTCTCGAACTATCCATAGTTTCCCACCGTCGAATGTGCGGAAAATGGCGGGAATCTTCTAGCCCCATCGAGAACTAACGCGGGAATGAATATAAAGCTGCGTTGATCGAGCCAAGGGCAGTTCTACAGTAGATAACCGTGTGTAGTACAAACGAAATAAATATAATTAGTGATAAATAAATTCTTCTGTACCTAAATAAATAAATCATTAGTGTAAATAAATACTGGAAATAAATTGTAATAAATGAAGTAAAAATAAATATTAAAAATAAAAACACGTTTTTGTCAAAACGTAACAGTACCATTAAAAGGAATTAACTGACAAACGACAAGACTTTTTTCCGTGAAGGTCTAGAGCATGACGTCATACTCCTAAAAGTAAATATTCTTAAAATTCTAACTTTCAACAAATGTTGAAAAACGTGAGACTGTACAAACCTTTTTCAATAAATCATTAACATGCTCTGTTTAAATGTTACATTATAATCGATAAGAAGTTCAAGATTCTGACAAATCTATTCACATGAAAATTATATGTTTTTACCAGAAAGGAAGACTATTGATTTCTTAGGATTAATATATTTAAAGAATGCTTTTCTGCGAATTAAACAACGTTAAGTAAACTCATGTTTCCAGTCACCACAAGTACAAAGAAACGTCTTTGATACATCTCCTACAAAACAACGAACATCATGCAACCGTCCTGAGACGTTTTGTGGATATCCTTTGTTAATAAACAGGATGTTTTGAGTAGGTTTCTTTTTAGGTATGTTTAGAAAATGTTTGGACTAATCAGAGAAATTTACAAGACTAAATGAAAAAATCATCAGTACATTAAAAAGATATTTAAAAAATGTACTATTAATTATTTACATTAATGGTACATTATTTAACGGGCATTCTACGAGGAGTGGTGAAGAAATAGCCATTACTTGCGAGTCAAATACGATTTTAGTTTATTTACGACTACGTGTCATGAGCATAAACATGTGCTTTACAAAGATGACTTTTTCACCGAAATCCTCCCTGTAAAGGACGTATAATATTTATTTACTCTAATTTACATGCCTCATTTTAACTGCATATTTCAGAATAAGATACGATTCAAAAGTTGCTGATCCTTATACCTATAGATGTGTGGAAGCGGTGAGTTTGAATACGTTGACACAATCACCTATCCAAGTACCGATCGCGTTCAACTCGACTTAACTGTAAAGATTGGCAAACCGGCCTTCGGCACAGCGTACTACCCGCTCCCCCAATATAATAATAGTGGTCCAAGAATTGATTCTTTGGAGTACACCGAATTTGGAGGTTCCTCTGCGCAGATATTTGACTTTTACTGTAAATTTTCTGCTTACGATCTGTAAGGTTTAGGTGTTTCGTTTCTTTTTTTTTTTAAGTTTCTTACTCTTTAAACTTGAATAAACGGTGTTGTTCACGACCCACGGCCTACACCTCGAGTCAACCTGAAAAATGCCAGTGATGTCTAAGTGCTACCGAATTATGTTGGTAGTGTAATGTAGCTAAAGCCTTTAAACTTCAAGACATTACAGAGTTACCCAAGTCTAGAGGTTGATCAAATTAAGACGCTTACATTCTTTGTTTTCAAGTTTATCTTATTACTTTATAGTCTGCGGTACACAACTCTTCTAACAAGTATTTCACTTTTTGCCAAACTTCTTGCCAATTTTATAAAGCAAATCACTAATTTCAACCTTTAGCCAGGACAGTAAAATATAGATGGGGTTACTATAAGGCTTTCAAGGTATACTTATTTAGCAGAAGAAAGAATCTTTAATAACTAGACTAGAGCTATTTAAGTATTCACTCAGTAAAACTAAGTCGATTCATAAATCAAGCTAAATTGTCTAAAATCGATTTAAACCGATTCGTATACTGGCTTAAAATGGCTTAAATCGATTTTATCTATAACTACTTGTAAATAATTGCATATAACACGTTTGCTATTAAATACTTTGAAATAGAACTAAGGAATCAAATTAATTAAAGAAATAATAAAACACAGTAACACTGATGTATTAAACATTCCCCAGTCAATTTTAATAAATAAACCCGATGTGTTTCGATACTATTATCTTCTCGTCAAGGGTAAATTATAAAATATAAACAAGAAAGAATTATTTATTATTTTCTTTCGTTTTCATAGGTCATTTGTTTTATGTATACCTCAAATCTACCAAAATCGATGTGTTGGATTGATTCAAGTTAACTTATTCAATCAAGTCAAACGAATTTAGGCGATCTAGTGCATCATACAAATCGAATCATCTCATGCAGAAAAAAACCAATAAATCAATTAATCGCCCAAAGCTTTATTGGTCAAGTCAAGTCAAGTCAAGCCAATTGTTAAATTCCCGCCGAAGGCGGGAGGCCGTTTTAAGCTCTTCGTGGAGCTTCTTCAGCCTGCTTTATTGGTTAATTCCAATCATTATTATTTTTTCACCTTTCTGTTATATATCGATCGATCGCTCGATCGGTTAGCTTCTAACGGAAGATGTCTGGAACAATCGGTTTATTTAAGCATGCTTACCTCTTTTATTACTTAGGAAGTGCTCTTCAATTTTGTATTTTAAGTAAGACGTATAGAACGGCTTTACATTGGTTGCAGATGAATTTCCATTAATAGCGCTAAAAGATGTAGAAAAATTAAATTAGGTTTGGGATTCCCCAATCTGTACAGCGCTAAAGAAAGTTAACTTATACTTTACAACCGCACTGTAATAATTATAATGTAGATATTTTTTTTGTAGACTTTAAAAAGTATGCTGCAAGCTAAACTGGGTACTTATGTATGATTGGTTTAAAATCTGGATTGATTCAATTTCTTTTTATTACTTTGCTCGTCATATAACAGTATAGATAAAACGTGTCGAATTAGTGTTAATTGATGATGGTTACAATTCATGTGATTTGTATAGAAGAAGAGTTTTAGTACCATATTAAAGTTAATGGATATGAATTTCACATAAAATTTCAGCTTTATATTATCTTTCAAAGATGTAAGATTGGGATAAGATTAATTCATGTTTCTATGTAAGATTCTAAGGAATATTTTACTCCTGAGAGATCTTTTTTCTTTTTAATAATTTATCATCTTCGTTTCTTGAGCGTTTCTTTGTTAAGTTTCCTTGCGTTAACTTATTTTTAGCGAATAATGCAAACTAGGTTAACTGCTGAAAGTGTCATTTTATCACAACGCATATAATAAATACATCCTTATAGTTTAGCATTCAATATCTCCATTATATGAGTCTATGTGCGTGTAATTTCTAGATTATTGTGTTCTACAAATCTTTTGTTATTGTTTACAGCGATAAACTAGGGAAGCAATATCAAATTTTGTTCCGAGATGAGTGAAAGTCATGTGAAACTTGCTATTTGATAAAAGCGAATATGGATATTTTCTCATAAGGGGGAGATATCTGGAAGATTGCAAGCAACTTGAAAATGATAAGACTAGCAAACGACCGGCAACCACTTGAATTTAAAAAGTATAATATATTGAATAAAGAAAAATAACAAATGTAACCTCAAATATACAAATCGTGCAAGAAGAATATTGGAAAGAAATAGTAAAAAAAATATGAAATGCTTCAGATGCGTTGATTGGTATTGGTGCAACATTTCTGTATTTCTTTTACAAAATTGAACTGAGAAACGACATAAATTAAACGTAAAACCTTTTAAGCTGCATGGAAAACTTTAGAAGAGCAATCTCATAAATCAAACACAAAACACGGGCGTTAAAACTAGACATCTTTACGGGGTTGTTAATGCTATGAATATTCATATCCTATTTGGGGTATTAAATCTGATAAAAACATCACCGTAAGTGGAGAAGAAAGAATAATACTTAAATTATATGAGGACAGATTGATAACACGCCTCTTACGAGTACCAATTTGCATATGGAGTAGTATATTTTAAACGAATTTTATAGACTAGACTGTTTAAATATAATGCAGTGTTACACCTAATGAAAGAAGTAGATTTACACAACGCGAGAGTACTTCATATAACCATGGTAATCAAGTCACATTAAAAAATCAACGAAAAAGCTGACAATATAAGCCTAATGAAGTAATTGGGGTAATTTAATTTTGATTCAATTTCAAAACAAGTAACAACGTACAATACTGTTTACAATATGATTGTTATAAAACTTGTGGTTTAATTTCCTTTTATTAGTTTATACTAGCAGAGTAGGAAACTTAAGTAAGTAGGCACTAACAACGCGAATACGCTTGCATACAGATGGCAGGTTGATTATATAATGACGACATCAGAATGGGTATTATGCTAGAAGATATTTCACGTTTTATTAATCGAATTTGCATTCTTTTTCTTAAAATAGTGTGCTAAGTGCATTATATATACTGCGATATTATATTGTACGATATTTATCAACTTGTAAATTTGAACGAACTTCATTGCAAAGTAAACAAACGCTGCAAACACACATTTTGACAAAAATATGACAAAATATTGAGCATTATTAGGTTCTATCATTATCAAAGAGCTAAATTTAGGATTTGAATTAAAGCTTTGTAACATTATTTGGCTTAATAAAAATGTTTCACTTTTCTGGAAAATATATAAGAGAAATTCTTCCTATTTTCTACTTTGGAGAACATCAAAGTTCCAACAATTTGATTTAATGACAAAAAGCAAGATATCAGAAGAATATTTTTGTGGAGTTCCAAACAACCAGACCGATAAATCAAATTTCGAATAAAGATCGACACTTATTTTATTAAATTTGAAATTCAATAGCAATTTTAGAAATATAAAAATCTACAAGAAGTTGCGTGTCTTAATCATACAGATGAGCATCATTTGTAAAAGAAAGCTGCAAACCAGAAAAATATAAAATCAGGATAACAATAGCTACTCTAATAAGTTGAAATATTTCCTTCTGAAAGTTAGGTAATTTAGAAGAAATGTAAAATATTGGGTAACTGGTTTTGGAAAAAGCTAGGTAATTAAAACAGAGTTGTCCATAAGATAATGTAAATATTTAAACCATTAAGCAGTCCATTTCTTTTCAACAGCATAACATTTGGGAACCAATTAAAACAATTTTAATGTGTAATAAAGAAAGCTATTAAACGTTTTTGTGCTAGTATTAAGTTTATTATTTGTAAAATTCCGTTGTAAAATTGTTTCATAAACACCTCATGTACCAGTTTGATACAACACTAACGCCTGAGAATGACCAATGTTAAACAAGATCGAAACACGTAAAAATAAGGAAAGGTAGGTGAACTTTTTAATGATTTATTTACATTAAACTACATTAAATTGACTGCGAGTATAGATAGTTTCGGTCATATTGTGCATGGAATTTTTTTTGGAAAATTTAACTAAATTTGGTACAGCAATGGGATCGTGGTATGATGCAGCAATGGGAATATTGTATGAAATGCAGCACTTTTGATGGTGGCAACATAATTAACTAACCATTCAGGAGCAGGGCAAAACATGGTTGGACTGGAACTCTTATTCATTTAAAATTAAGTAATTATAACTGTTGATATTGTCAATAATTTAGATTTGGATATTATTGCATTAATTAGCTATTAAAAGATATAAGTTTTTCCAAGTGTGGAAATAACCAACCGCTTTGTAATTGTATAATAACTTGCTATCAACAATATTTTGTTTTTGGGTGTTTCTCAGAATATGTAAATTGGGGTTTAGTAGAAATTAGCATGAACACAGCAAAACTTGGGCTAATGTTTCTTTGTAGACAATGTACTACATGTGACTTAAAATTACTATGTTCAAATTTACTGTTGTGCTGTTTGGGAGGCTTTCAAACTCTAAATGGTTAAACAAGAAATCGGTCATTAAAATTGAAACATCCCGTACAATCTGATGGTTGCAAACATTTTTAAATGCATTATACTTAATACAATATAATATTATGAATAAAATATCGTTTACTTCCTTGCTTTTTTATTAGGTAAAACCTGATTTCTAAGAATATTATGTTGGGTTTAAATAAAATATCCTTTTCAATGTGATAGAAAAGTGTTTGATTTACGTCCTATACTTTTGTCTACAAAAACGGAACACGAAGTCGTATAAATTAAATCTAAGTGGTTTTACAACATCCGCCAAATTACTTAACCAATGGATAATTAGGGATCTGATTAATCAGTGAATTGTACACATATAGTGTAGCCAATCTTTATACTTATGCCTTTCATATGATAAATATTGTATTGCTGGTCTTATTATTTATTAATTATTAATAAGTAAATACAATAAAATTAGGTCCTTATTATGATATTAATATTTTTATATAAATAAACATTTAAAAAAACTAAATTTACATAATGAATATTTCCTTTGGCAAACCTTCTGGTGACATGTACTCTTGCGAAGTTGGCAGCAGTTATTTCTGGTCTGGCAGCTAACCGTATCGACAACAGGCTTCTCCTTCTTTAATGGAAGTGACAATAGCTTCTGACAATTTAATTTTTTTGTTATGTAGACAGAGCTTCACCTGCAAAATAAATTCTTTTTCATAACTTAGTTACTCTAGTAACTAATAGTTACTGCAACTAAGTTCTCGTTTGTTTCCTAGTAACTTTTAACTTTCTTCTGAGTGAAGTAACTTGTAACTAAGTTATTTTAACAAGTAACTTTGTTTCTGCAAAGTAACTTAGTTACTCATATGGTAACTAAGATCCTTAACTTCTAACTAAGTTTTTTTCTAATCCTCAATAAAATCCAAAGTTTTTCTATCTTAGTACAAAAATATATATAGTAGTATTACATTAAACCTATTGTTCATGTATAAAGACAGAAGGCAACAGAATCTTTAAATCCGTGTTCCCAATTATTACAATTTTAACATGACGATCTAGAGTAGGCCGTGATAAGCAATTATCAAAATCCAGTCTGCATACTTTAGGTCGATTACTTAAATAATCGACTTTTCTTGATTAATAGATAACTGGAACAGTCAATTATTTTGTTTAACTGATTACTCGAAGAATGGATTATTTTGATTAATCGACCACTTGAGTAATCGACATCTTTTGATTAATCGACACTTGGACAATCAATTATCTTGATTAATCTATTCTTCTGACTAATTGATTACTTGAACAGTCGATTATCTTAAGTAAGTTTGATAAATTGATTATTCTGCTTAACCGTTTATTTGATTAGTCGATTATTATTCGTATACATCTAATACGGAATTAATAATAACCCAGCTCAGACCTGGTTGCAATACAGTAGCAAACAAAATGTTTATGTGTTTAATTTTGAAATTAACTATTTTCATTCCAAAATCAAACAGGGTTTTTTTTCTAAAAGAAAGCTTTCATAATTTCAATTTTTTCATAAAATAAAATGAAATATTTCAATTTCAATACAAGAACCAATAAAGATAATTGTAGGTCATTTCAAAACACCTACATTACAAATATTTCATTTCATAAAGGAAAGAATGCGCAAGTTGCAAATTCTGCTTAGCGCAATACAAAGAAGTGTATCACCTTACCTCATAAAAATACTATTATACTTAGTTGACATTGTTAAAGTGTGATATAATAATGTTATATTTGCATATTTTGCAGAATTGTTATTTTTCTGTATTACCTAGTTTGTAATTTGTTATTATGTCAGAATGTCAATTAAGTATAAAAAGAAGAATTGGAAACCTAATAAACAGTATTATCATTCAATTGGTTTACTCACTACAAATGTATTTGTTGCTAAAGCCTTTTCTACCCGGGTAATAAGATTGTGAGGCTGCAATCTCAGCAATACATAAACACAAGCTTCCGGACTAATTCCTAAAGACTGTACATTATGTGTTACTCATGTGTGTATATCAAGCGTAATTGAATATAATAATTGATAAAATGCAAGTGTAGGTGTATAGATATTTAATAGACTTTATGTTGTAACTTTTTTACGAAGTAACTTAATTAAAGAACATAAATTAGTTACTTTGAAAAAAGTGTCTATTTTTACAAAATATCTAGTTACTAAGATAACTTAGATACTTTTAAAAAGTTACTGTCTAAAAATAACTAAGTTACTTTTAAAAGTAACTTTAACTCTTTTGTGTATAGATGTATCGCGGCAACGAATAGAATTTGTTATTCTTCAATTTGTTTTCCAGGTAGGAAAGCATTGTTGTTGTTTAAACAAATAACTTGGAAACTACAAGGTTACAGTTTTGTTTGTAAAATTTGTATAAAAATTGCCTTCTATTAATTCAAACACACGAATTCTAGCAGGTTGAAGGGTGTGTCATCCAGTTTCAATTTTCATGTTACACTTTGTAAAAATTTAGGGGTAGCACCTTCATGCAAGACGGAGATACTTTATTATGGGTTGTTAAAAATTCGAACGATGACGCAAGGAATTGGAATTTTGCTAATGATGTTGATGGAAATCGTTTACTTGTGCATTACCTTTGTAGACCAGTTTACTTTTATCAGACTGATTGATTATTTCGACTGTGTATTATAAATTTATAAGATGACATGTTAGAGATAAATAAGTTGTAATACCATTAGGCAGCAGTTCGTCATTGCTGAAACAAATTACCAGACAAATTTCCATCCATAACCGACATACTAAAAACTTATTACTGAGAAACATTGCGAGCTTGGGGATGATTCTATATTCACACTACATTTCAAAAATGTAATCAGTTTCGACTTCGCGGCCGTTCGCGGGGGTTTTTCGGCCCTCTATTATTTTACAAAATTACTATTTTGAAACTGTAGATAACTCCGAAGTCACTCTCGCAGAAAACATTCTATATTTACACCACAGTTGAAAACTGTAATCACTTTTAATCCCGCGATCGTCCGCGGACGTCTTTCGGTTCTCCCAATACTTGAAAAAGTTGCTATTTCGAAAGTGTACATAGTTCCAAAAATCAAAATCGCAAACAACATTTTGTATCTACACCACATTTCAAGAATATAATTACTTTCTACTTTGTGGCCGTCCGCGGGGGGCCTCGAGTATTTGAAACATTGCTATTTTAAAATTATATACAGCATGTCCCCGGATTGAGTTTCCAAAAGAAAACACTTTTTTGTTATTGGCCTTAGCACAAAATGTCACTCTTAGGCATGGGCGGTTCTATGTAAAACCCGAGAAACCGTAAACGGAAAATGTCACTTATCGTACCCAATCTTAACCACTTGAAATTTACGTCATTTTATCAGTTTTTTAATCTTAATTTCTAAAATCAAAACGCCTGAAAAACTAGTGTGGTCTTTGTATTTTTAATTAACATTTTATGCGAAATTTGTTCACTTTTTTTCACAATTTCTTCCAGATTTTTAAAAAATTGTAAAAATATGCTTAAAATGCACATTGAGACTTGAGAATTTGGTTGCGTTATTGAAAGTTTGTATAATTTGAATTTTGAAACGCCAGAAAGGTACGTCCCTTCCTATGCCCAAGGGTGCCCATTAATTTGCAAAATTCCACCCCCCCAGATTTCCATAAATCCGTTTTGCACTAAATGGGCATCCTTGGGCATAGGAGGGGCATACCTTTCTGGCGTTACGAAATTTAACGAATGCAATTCCTCTTGCGCCCTGTGAGCGTAGACTTCCCTGTATGATAAAGGTGAAACATTTGCATTAATTAGGTAACCTTAAGACTTTAAATAGAACCTAATGCTTAGAACAAAGATATACTGCAAGATAACTTCTTAAAATTCTTATGAAACGGCAAGCTTTACAAAAAAGATAATAATGCGTCGAAATAGAATAAAATCTCTACTTTTAGATATGATAGTGTCACGTTCGGAATATGAAGCGTGACGCTCGAGACAACTGCAAATATGGCATGCAAAAGAAAATAGAAAGAAACTTTATAACTGCATTAAATTACTTAATTTTCTGAGTTTAAACGATTATAAAGGATACAAACTCGTCTAAATTGAAACAAAGTCGCCTATTTTGATGTTCAATAATATCAGAATTGCTCTATTTTCCTTTTCCGGTCAATAGTTATTTATTAGTAGGAATTTATCAAACCGGTAAAGACTTTTTGTAGACACTCGTTTGTCTGTAATACTCTGGACTTATTCAGATTTACATATGACGTTTCGTTTTTCTAGAACCATTATCAGGTTTATTTTTCCCTATAGACGTTGAGTTGAGTTTTGCCATAGTTCAATAAATACGAGTCAATTCAGTTCTTGGGGGCCCTGTTGCCCATCCCTGCATCTATCTCTTATAATAACAAAATTTCCATGCTAAAACTTGAATTTGAATCCCTTGGGCAGTGAGTCGGTGACTGCTGTGTCCGGACAGTATGCGACACCTGACCGACCAGTTTTACTAGTGGTAACTATTGATTTACGCAATAGTTGTAATTAATATAATTACGTATAATTTAGTCTTTTTGCTAAAACATTAAAAATTGATTAAACAATTAAACTTTAAAATGTATTTGTTTAAATATTTTAATCTTATCAGATAACTCATAATTTCGTAAACTATTAGAAAGAATAAAATTGTTCTTTTTGTTTAACCGATTAACCAATTAAGGAAACCCCATAACGGTGTAAGTGTGTCTGTATTTAATTTTGGTACTTACAGTGTTCAGGTAATATCCCACTTTCAATGCAGAATATTAAACAATTCATGAGTATTTGTGTCACAGTTAAGATGTAGAGGTGTAACAGATCGGTCTACGCGGACGCATACAATTGGTGGTCGTAAATGCGCGAGTGAAAGAACACCAGTACGACCACTTCGGCGAAATATATCGTACTACATTTACTCTTTACTTGTTTCAAATTATTTTTGTTTATAAAATTAACTTATCAGAACTATTTGCAGAGAATTTCTTTGTATAGTGGTATGTTGAGGTATACTGGCAATTAATGTTAAAACAATATTAAATCGCTGTAAGCAGTGAGAAATTGTAGAACAAATTATTACAACTTCTGGAAAGCATTTAAATCAAAAATAATACTTTTAAGCAAATAAGACATATTTCTAAAATAATTTCTACGGTTTGTAAGAAAATGAGCATCGCTGTTGGCAAGGATTCGTGGACAACCGGCAGCAAACGTCAGTTTCGTTAAAAGCAATGCATTACTTTTAAAAGCGCTTTCTTTGATGCAGGCAGCTCGTAAGACTGATTTTACTGTTTCTGAATACAAGCAATATTTCTAGTGGTTTATGATTTAAAGAGAGAGTTCGCTCGAGTGCGAGAGAACGAACTCGTTCCTTTTGTTAACGCATTTTGGTACAATACACACAAGCGATACAAGCAGGCAGTGATAATACCGTTATTTTATATCGAATGTAGGTGTTGTTCAACAAGCGGGCTGGTAACCAACACGAATGATTACAAACGCAAATTACTTGCAACAAAGAAGAAAATTAAATGATATAAATATTATCTTGCAGTAATTCAAATTGTAATATTTTAATAAATTAAATGAAACTTCATTATACTTGTAGATCTAATTGATAGAAACAGGGGTATGAAACCCTTACGACCCAATTTTCCAATCCAAAAATAAAATTAACTTAAATTTGCTTTATAGGGTTTTTAAGTACAACGTCAACTTGCCAGAATTTGGTAACTAAAAATCTAGTGTCATTCCTGTGTAGCAGAATAAATCTTCTTTGTATATTTCCTTAATTACATAATAACACCCACGACATAATTACGTAGAGCATATAAACTTTCTTTCGTAGTTTCAATAATTTAAATGAATGCCTATTACTAATCCTTTGTTAGTACCGGATCTAAAGTGAGCTAGGCATTATACGCGGCAGTTGCATTTGACTTTGAAAGAGTAGGTGGAATTCAATTTGCTAGACCAAACCCAGCGAAATCAAATTTACTATTTCCGTCGAGTAACTTTTCCTGTTCAGCCAACATTTGAAAAGTAGGGATTGCTCGATTGATAATGAAATAACTTGATTCAAGAAGGTTAGACTAAGAAAACGTAGATTTTAAAAACTTGCGTTGTGTGACAAATCTCTGGTTCCGTCTTGCCATGAAATTACTTAGTACTTACTTAATAATTTTATTTTAGTTTGTTTTTTAACTAAAATCCCGGAAATGTAAATAGAAAATATTACCCTTTTCTACACATTTTATTCGAGCATTAATCGATCAGCTCTTAAGAATATGTAAAAGACCATTTAAAATAAGGTACCTTCAATTTTCTAAAGGTTAATTTATAGTATCTTTTAACAGGGCAAAGTTTGAAACTAAGGTTTTCTTCCAATCTCTTTTGTTTTTCATTTTATTCGTTTGCCCTTTTATCTACTAATCTGTTTTCCAGCTTTAATCTGTCAAATATCGTAGAAATGTTGCATTTATCAAAATTTTTCTATTTTGCTGTAGTTTCACTTTTAGTGTAAATATTAAATATCAATATTAACTCTTAAATTAATTAATTAAGAAAAGTGCTATATGAATTAATGAAACTGGTGGTATAGGTACACACTGTAATTTTGCAAAAATCACATTAAAATTTAGGATGAGAAATTATTAAAGTAAAATTTACTAAACTTCGGCTATACATATAATATTTGGTAGCAAATTTACAGGTCAAATATCTGTCAATTCACAAATTTACTGTAATATTACAATGAATTTCTATAGAAGTAATAGCAAATTGACATCGAGAAATTACATAACTTGTAGTTTTATACAGCGAATTTCGCAGGTATGTGTAGAATTACACAATAAAAGTACACGGTGGATGTGATTTTACATCAACCATGTAAATCTACTGCATATTTCTAGTAGAATATCATATATTGTTTTCTCATTAGTGTGTCATATTACGATTAAATCTTTTGATGTGTTTGGTACTGTTTTATTGATTTTAAAATCATGTTACATGTTAAGCCCGTAAAAATGTTAGCAAATACAATATAGGTTTTATGTATAACGTGTTCACCTACAAGAATAAAATACACAACTGTGAAACTATTTTTCACACCACTAAACAATTGGTCGCAATAAGCATAAATCCTATTAGGACCAGTCAATCATCGCAACACTATAATATAGCATACTGCATATTATGCAGTACGGATTATTTCGTAAACTGCACATCTTGGCTTTAATTAGTAAGCACACAACACAATATGCATGCAAAGACACGCTTATGCAATGTAGCTTTCAATATAACGACTATATTGAATATTTCGTGACACGTCCAAATACTGTTGCGAAAGCACATCGGCGATTAATTGCACAACGTTGCTTATGCCCAAGACCACATCTAAAGAAATTCACATGTAGAAAGATGCGAATTTACATATTTGATTGTATAATCACAATACAAATGTGAGTTTACACAGTTAATTCACAGGTTTTAATGCAAGATTACTGCAATACTGCGAAATTCCTTTACTTTTGTTGTGTTTCTCAGATAATGCACTACCATGCGACATAAAAAGAAGTTAACTTCGAAAATAAACAAAACTGAGTTTAAAATATTGTAATATGTATAATTTGTTTATTGAAAAACTAATCGAACATTTTCAATTTACCACAACACACGGTAAAACTAATAACAAAGAAATGTTAAATTAATGTAATAAATCAGTACTAAATTGCCAAAGTAATTATAAATAGAATAACTACGTAACATCGAAAAAGCTGTTTAAATTATTTAGATGATGAACACTTAATGTAATTAAAAAGATGATATATTATTATACAGGGTGTTACTTAATGTTATGTACTTATTTTAATGGGCGATTCTTAGGCTAATTCTAAGTCAAATAGTTCATATAAATGTATGTCCTAAAATGCTTGGTTTTCGATATACAAGGTGTTAAAGTTTTTATTTTTTTTCAATTTTGTCAAAACACTAGATAAGAATAAGTATTCATTAAAAAAAAAAGAATCAAAACGTTTTCTTAGCAACGGACAAAGCTAACTTAATATTATGTAAACGGTTTTCGCTTAGGACCAAGTTGCAGATATCCATGTAATGAGTAATCTTGCTAATATTTTAATTATTTTCTTTAAAATGGTAAGCTATACGAAAAAAATGATAGAAGCATTTTTTTATAATCGAATGGCAATTAATAATAAAATAACGCTTTCAAAAAAACTTTTTCGTTAAAATTGTATGGGAAAGGTGACATACCTATGCCACTGGTTAAATAAAAACACAGTTTTAGGCCAGAAAGTGTGTTTTTATACCATAAGAATCTATACTAACATTTAGTGTAATATCTCAAACGGTCCCTAGTAGAAATGAATATCGCGTATTCAACGTGAAGTCATTGTATTAATATTATAATATTGTTTGTTGTTTTCTGGTATTATCACTATATTCACAAGATGTTATGGCACTGTATATTAACTACATTGTATACAAAATAACTCTCCATTGTTCTAATAATATTGCCCACACAATATATTTCTCACAAGTTATACACAATATGGTATGTTGAGTATTAGGTCTGATATTAAGATTTAAAATTTAATATTTTATAATGATTTTAAGCAACAAGTATTGCGCAATAGTATGCAACTTTAGTTAAGTACCTAAGATAGTTTTTAGAATTCAAGCTTACGCATCAGCTCTTCAGCGGAAGCGCCCTTCTAGGAACGATGCGTGTTCTTTTCCTATAGAAATAAACAGGTAACAATCATCTTTAACCTTAACAAAATCTTAACGATTTACCAGAAAAATGTTACACAACTTTGTGTTAGTCACTAAATATAAAAGGAAAGGGCTCGAAGCTGAGGGCGTCAGTTAAAATTATAACTTGATCGTATAAACATCGGCATTAATTGTTAATGTAACAACTAATGCCAATAACTATTTTATCGTTATCTAAAACCAATTAATGTACATAAATAAGTGTATATTAAATATATTAAAAGTTAAATGTGACTTTTATTCAACAAATCTAAACATGGTACTAATATTGTGCTACACACTTTGTACAATATCTCAAATATAAACATTTAATAAATATTGATATACGATTGTGATAACAATAACACACTGACCCCTGATTCTAATATTGCACCAACATTATGCTTTGGTATTATACAATTATTGTTTTAAAGTGTTTATATACTTAATGTTATATTGAGTTTGTATCTAGACTGTTTTCTGACCTGAACATCGCAATTAAAACTACAAACAGCGTTTTGCTATTAGCTATCAGTGAATTACTTTTAATGATTATGTGTTCAAGTTGGTTTTAATGAGATTAATAGTTTGTAGAAGGCATTATACCTACGTTTTGAAAATATACGTAACTAGTTAGTTACTGATAACCCAAGAATTATGCAAGTATTGCAATTTACGCGTTCTAAAGTTGAGAATCGTACCCATATTTTCCTTTAATTTATTTATTTATTAATAAGTATATTCTGGCAAATTAATTCAATCATGTTTTTGAATTTCAAACTTTTAATACAAGGTGATTGTGTTGATTTTATTGCGTGTTATTTTGAAGTTTTTATAGTGTTCAATTTGGTACTACTTTTTTCGTTAGAGGTATGTAAATACATACGCATAAATTTATAAAATCTCAAGGTGTTGGCATTACATGTCGACGATCTGTTAAACTTAACGTAAAAACAAAAATATGGTCAATATGGCGGCTTGACGATCGATATCTCACGTAAACTAAGGGACGAAATAAATCGAATTTTATGTTCTATGTTCTTGAAGAAAACGGGCTATTGTACAATTATTTTAAGTACATAAAATGATCATCTTCCTCATAAGTAACCAAAAATTACTAATGAACATTGTATTCACTCAAAATAATTGTACAATAGGTTGTTTTTCTCACGGAATTAGAAAAAAAATGTGTGATTTATTTTGTCCCTTAACTTACATAGGTTGTGGTTTTTTATTATAAATATTGTTTGTTTTAGATTCACATTTTATCATTAGCTGGGGGAAACACATTAAAACATTTCATAACTTTAATGTTGAAAAAACTACTTAGTAAAGATGTGGTCCTACAATATGGCGCCGAAAGGCGCAAATGAAAGAAAATATTCATTAATATCAAGTTATATGCAGTCATTGTAGGTGAGTTTTAATTTAACTACAACAATATTAATTAAAGAATCAGCAGCTATTAATTACAACAAATATAAGATATTTTAAGTTTTAATCTTTTTTTCTACGACTTTTATAATTTCGCACGCGTTACCATGACAAACTATGCAGGAAAATTTTCTCGCATAGTTTATCACGGTAACGAATAAACAGTATGTCATAATGTACATTTATGGTTTATTTGACATTATCGTAGAAAAAGTATAGTACATAACTTGCAAAAATTGCTCATTTTCGCACTAGCATGATTCTGGCACTCTCTTTCGGGTCATATTGGAACCTTCATGCTCATGAGAAAATGAGCTACATTCTATGTTCGTTACGTAATATATTATTTTGTCACAGTTATGTACTATACATTTGGCTTATTGCTACTTTGATATAATCTAATCATCCTGTTAACATTTTCAGATGCAGTCAGGATTAGAGAAGCTACAGCTTCTGATACACAAATACACCAAATGATAGGCTTGGCATTAGCTGGTGCAGAAAATTGGGATGGAGGCAACAGGAACAAAAATAAAAATGCCGAAGAGCAACTGGACAATGTAAGAAACCTGGAATTGCCAGAAATTTAAAGAACGAGGGAAAGTGTCAGGGAATTTTATCTAATTTTTTAATATAATTATACCAGGGGGGTCGATCTTTGAAACGTGTTATAGGTATAATAACCTATACATTAAAATGATTTTAACGCATACGTTATGATATAAGGAATGAAATCCATACATGTGGGATATAATCTAGTTACTAATATGTACACGTTAATTTAACTAGTAAGTTATCGTGTGCATTATTTGCAAATCATACACCTTTTAATAATAGTTACAATATTATAACATATGTCCTATTATAACGTATACGGTATTATAATTTGTAACAAACAGTTTCAAAAATTGACACCCTGGATGGCTATTTTAAATTGCTCACTCAAAATATCTCGGAAAGATTGTTGAAATAGAAAAAAATGTACCCTGTGAGGGTGACAACAGCCTTTTTTTGTTAAAAGTTTATTTTTAATTCAAAGCCTACTATACATCTATATATCTAAAGTTTTCAAACTGCTGTAGCTTTTTAGTTAGATAAGTTAGTTAGATAAAAAAAGGTTTTTGAATAAGAGTTAATTACAAGATAGAGAATTATCATCCTTGTCTCCATGGGTGCACTTTTGTTAACATCGCTGCCCTCTTGTGATGAAAAATCTAGTTACAGACTTCAAGTTGCAATTAATGTTGTTTACCGGCTTAGTCTTTTTCTCTTTTGTTTGATATAACACTTTCATAATGTCATAATATAACCTCAATTATTCTGAAACAACAGATAGTTTTAATAAGATTCATGTAGGTTATGCCAAGTATCACGCAGAAACACATATTGCTAACCTGATAAAAACAAATTATAAATTAAAATTTGTTTCTGTAGCCATTTTTAACACTAAATAAAATACCTAATTTGAAAAATTAATCATTGCTATAAGAAATGAAGGTATTTTCTATAATAAGCTATAAAGATGTTTATTGTTTCTTCTTATTATTTGTTTAGTGACTAGATGGTTCGAGTGACTACTTAGGTTATTAGGTTTTGATTTTGACGTACAATTTGGCATGGCTGAGTTGATGTTGTAATTCATATGTCCATTTTTCCAAAATGATTGAGTTTATATATTATATAAGGTCACAAATTATCAGTGTATCAGATACAAGAGAAAAGAATAAGCTATGAAGTAACATAAATTGAAACTCTAAATCTCGAATTAAATTCTATACTACAAGAGGACAGAGACGTCACATAAGTGCACACACGAAAGCCAAAATGATAGTTCTATTCTGCTATATTTTATTAGGAAACGGTTTTCCGTTAAAATTAAAAAAAACTAGAGCAGTTTGAGAATTTTAGGTTTCTGTTCATAACTGTTATAGTAGGTTTTGAATAAAAAATATGCTTTTAACAAAAAAAGGCTGTCACCGCAACCTACATGTTTTATTAAAACAATTTACTTGTAAGGCCACACATAACCAAGATATTTCAAGTAAGTCACTTAAAATAGCCACCCTGTATGTCTTGAAAAGAAATTTGTTTTATATACCTTGTAGTATTTATACTTGCTTATGTATATTGATTGAGCCTAGATATCTTTTATGTACCAAAAACTGTTGAAGTTTAATATACCTTTACTTGCCTTTTGTTTTACATTTATATGATTTTTTCGACTTAGAATTGGTCCAAGAATCACCTAATAAAATAAGTACACATCATTAAGTAACACCCTGTATAAACAAACCTTTTAAAATACATAGTAAGTATAATTTCTTTATCAAGTGATTTTGGAAATTTAAACTTTTTATTTACTATTTTATTTAGCAGATCTGGAACGTCAAAAGAAGATTGATTATATAAACAAACCCAAACCAGCCTAAGGTTAATGAAGAAAGAACTGACTATCTCGATACATAAAGGCGAAAATTTAACTTACCTTGCGCAAGACTGGCAAAATACAACAAAAGTATGAAAACAAAGCAACAAAACTTACAATTCTATAAAGATCAGTAAAGATTCTAGCAAAACCTAGATAAAACAAAGCAGAATGGTAAAAAAATCTGAAAAGGAGAAAGTAGAAGAGTTGTGATGTATAGCATAATTAGTGAATAAAGGTCTAGCATAATAAGGATGCTAAGTGGCAGATTAAAATGGACCTGGTAGTCTTAGAAGCCATGAAAATAGAGAGAATTAGTACCAGTACAACAGATGTTAAACAAACTATTAACGAAACACATAATTGGAAGGCGGAGGGAGTAGATAATATTCAAAATATTTGGTGGAAAAAGTTTCTTAACGCCCATTCACATATTTAATAAAAATAAAAATAAAAATAAAAATAAAAATAATAATAATTAATAATAATAATAATAATAATAATAATAATAATAATAATAATAATAAACGCCTTTATTTTTTTAAATTTTATACTTACAATTACAATTTATTACATTAAGAAGCAAAGTTCAACGGGTTTTCTAAATTTATCAACGGAGTACTAAATGAGCCTAAGACAGTGCCGGTGTAAGGATCCTTCCGGTCGTCGGTAGCGTCCTCAAGGAACGATGTTACTCTTGGCGTCCACCACCATAACAATAAATAAAACACTCAAGTAAAACAATTATCGTATCTATTCTAATACCAGGCATACACATATACAAATTACCAACTCTTCCGAAATTTAATCATAAAATATGAAATAACCCAAACATAAAAGTAATTTTAAAGGTTTTAAATAATTATTATAATTTCATGTACAGTTCCCTCGGGTGATTATACATTTACATAACTAAAAAAAAACAAGAAGATAATAATGATAATACGGAAAGATTCTAACCTGTCTGAAAATAAAATCTAATTGGTTACTTAGTACGTTATTTGTTATTGTTGACGTTCGACGTTTAATTAATTTTAAACTCACTAACACTACTAATGAAAGCTTCTGAGAGTTGTTAATCACGGGAAGACTCCGAAAGGACTCTCTTCGACAATGTCAAAATCTTTCGTTGTTGACTCCATTCCCGAAGTCAATCCTAAAAACTTCACACGGGGACTTCAACGAATATTTTTCCTTCTGTTAACTTGACGTTTTCAGCGTTTATTTCTACACCCTAATATATTAAAATTCCGAATTATCAACTGCTGGCTAATATTTTTTTTTCTGTAGGAACGGATACTGGATGAGTTTTACAAGCACGTCGCAATTTAGCATTTACGTATGTTAGATAAAATAGTTATCTAAATTAATAATAATTTTTTTCCATTTTTTT
The DNA here is from genome assembly GCA_011009095.1 of Ignelater luminosus. Lineage (NCBI taxonomy): Eukaryota > Metazoa > Arthropoda > Insecta > Coleoptera > Elateridae > Ignelater > Ignelater luminosus. The sequence goes on along the minus strand of VTPC01091258.1, from coordinate 489,416 downwards.
TCTATTTTTATTTGTCACGTGCATTATTAATTTTTTTTAAAAATTAATAGCATGTATTACACCGGATATTTTAACACTAGGAAAAACCTTTTTATTATACAAGGTTTTCAGTGGAATTTAAACTTGCAGTCTAGTTTGAACACTACGCAATATGCGCATCGATAAAATTCAACGACCTATAGTAAAATAGGAATGCAATTGATGAAAAATTAAATCCAGTGGCTTAGATATAGGGGGGGTTTTGTACTTTCTCTCTAGGTAAAGCCTACACCACTGTATTTTTCTGAAAACTGGTAACATTTCCCACTTTCCTATTTAATTTAGGACAAAAAAGGATTGTTGTATTTGTCTTCTAAAACGCACCGTTCTTTGAAATTTGAAATACTGATTTCCTTGTATTAACAGAGTTGCGTACATTTTTCACTAGCATTTATTAAAATAAAATTGTTTATTATGCACAAGGGGTCAGTATTTAATTTCACCATTAAATAAACCCTAGTAGCACAAAAGGTAGGAACTGTATAAGTTGCCGAGTTTGTTACGACTAGGAAATGAAACGCTAGTTCTAGGTCTAAACTGTGTAGACATCGTGGTCAGATCTAGTGTAGGAACCGTTTAGTACCTGTATGGCATATCCTTTTCCGTTCCGGAGTAGCGTACAGTTTCTGAACTGTACAACCGCATCAATCCGAGTCAGCTACAGCGCCATCGTTTGAAGACATAAGAAATCAACAGTTAAGCTTGTCAACAGATGGTGTTGTTGCAAGTTCGGATTTACATTGGCATTTCTACATAGGAACTGCATCGGTGATACTATACAAGAACTGTATCGGAGAAGTGATATAGGAACTGTATAGCTAAACGGAATCGATTTAATGCAGTTAAATAGCTTTAGTATTGCATTAATTATTGAGTTATTTGACAGATTTAATTAATATTTTGTTTTATAAACTTACTTATATTTTATTACGCCTTTATTCTTGGTTTGATTACTTACAAATAGAGTTTTATTTCTATTAAATCTATAATTTACATCTAGTAGAAAAGAAAAGATAAATTAAGACAACTTAAATTAAATATTTTATCATAGAATATACATAACACATGTACAACATAAAATATTTAAAAATTAACAAACCATACCACTTACTAATAATTAAACTTCACGTATTTGCTATTATGTACGCGCATATGTATTTAAATGTAAGTTTATGCAGTTTTTGAACGCAAGTTGAGTTGGGTGTTTCGAGATAGATCCGAACACTCAAACATTTATAATTTTTGGTTTGTAGAATTTCTACCGTTAGAAACCTATTTAATTATTAAGATTTCTTTGTTAAATTCGTCCTACGTACTATTTGTTTCGTTTTTGTACCTAAATTTGATATGAATTATGAATTTTTTGCTAATCAACTGCTAATTCTAAAGAGAGAGAAATTTCTTAATTTTTCAATGGCGTAACAATCTTCTATAGGATAGTGAGTTAGCCCCTTCTCATTTCTCCGCCTCTGATAAGGATATCAAACACAATACTACGTAAAATCGTAGGCATTTAAGAGTAACAAGCATGTAGAAAACTACATCCCGATATATCACCCTGTTCTTCAAATATTGAAAACTAGAAATTTTAAACTAAAACTTTGACACCTTGTACCTCATAAACCGTAGACGTTAAAATTTAGGTAAGCTGGGTTAAATCGTCATATTTTGGTACCAGGTATCCGTGGCTCTATGTCCATGGTTCTTTGGAACACTGTATATTTTGAGATCCCGTGGATGATAATACTTACTAGGTATAAAACATTTTTGTCAATCCAAAGTTCAGAAGCTGCGCGACTGCTTTCATTTAAAAACCATTTTGTAAAACAAATAGTAGAACATGACGAGAGATAATATCCACTTCTGCTACGTCTATAAAGTAAAATTAAAAATAAAATCTAGATTCCGCCGGCCGACAGCTTGCCTCTCCTGGTTGATTACACTCTTAGTCTTAAGGAGATCCAGCTTTTCACTAATAATCTTAAATTCCTGATTAACTTTTTATTTGTTTTTTATGTTTTTTGGTCTACTTGGCCAAAAAAAGAAAAACTAGAAAGCAGATGACAGAAACAAAATATGTTTGCTTAGGAAATCAATATGTTACGGAATGTATACACAGGGCATCCGATAGTCTGTTATCGAGAAAGTACGTGGTTATTTTGTAAAAATATTAAAGTATGTTATTAAAAAATGTACAAAACGATTACCCGCACTTTACAAAATTATTCTCGACTACCTGGACGTTAAGAATGTGTTAAATACTACACATGCTTAACTTTAATGAACAAAGGTTTAATTTGTAGCTATAGAATTCAAATAATTACAAAGAATACAACAAAGCGGCGTAAGACGTCTTTCGTCGCTCATATAAATGTTTGCCCTTACTTAATCACTCATAATCTTATTTTAGCCTAAGGCTTGAACCGTCTTACAACGACAAAACTTAACTTATAATAATTATTATTAGTATTGCAAAAAATATTACGGTTAGTAGATCTTTAAACAATAAAAGAAAGCGCAACACAATACTGTTTGACGTGACGTATATTTCACAAAACGTTTGAGGTTTTTTCCTTCCTGAACAATCACAAATAATTTATTAATCTGTATACGCACTGATATATCTTAATACAGCGGTAGATGCGGCAAAAGGTACACTTTTCAAGTACTGCTTTGAAGGGGACATTAGTGGCTGTCCAGGAGATCGATGCATAACTTCCAATACGAAGTTCTCACACGAAATAAAAAGTGACCAAACTTAATCATTACTTTAATTATTCAAATAATTGGGAACGTGACGTTATGCTAATACGTCGAGCTGGCTCCGACAATAAAGTTCCTCCAGCTTTACCACAGCAGGGAATTCGATACTAGATTCAGATACATGAACGATAAACAGCAGTCGGTAGATAAATATTTCAAAACTCCACTAAGTGTTTTACTATCGCGTAAGACGACAAGATACGATAACAAAATTCTCCGTCACAATTATAACGAGGTTTGATCCAAGCGAGATCAGCGGTAAACGATAGTCTTCCTGACACCAGGGAATTACTTAATAAATTGCTAGTATTCGTTGAAGTCTAATACAATCAGCGTAACACTGCAATGAGTCCCTTATACCTAGAAGAAGGTTCCAACGATATGCACTAAAGAGGTCTCGAGAAGATACGGTAGGTAGAAACTCTTTCTGAAAGAAACTGTATCACTTTTACTTATTTTACGATAAACGTGATTATCTGAAGGTGGCCACACGAGAGAAGGTCTCCCGGGATTCAAACTAACTGATGGATATAACAAAGTGGGACACTTATAAGGAATGCAATCCCGCTACTAAGTTGTACAAGCGTGAAATATCTTCATTGGACAATCATAAAATTTCCACAAAATCTGATTCGCTACTAAAATAATATTACTATTTTTAAGATAAAACAAGAAATACTCCCACCTAAGGAAAGTAATAAATCTGGCTGATTTTGACAAGCTGAAAGCATTTTACAAAAGAAACATAAAGTTATCGAAAGTAAATACAATGCAACATTTACCATTTAAAAATAATTCTCACAAAAATATCGGAATACAAAAACTAATATACAAAGCAAATTGTCATCTCGCCTAAACGATTTCACACACAACAAAATTTATGTTGTCGGCACACTTAAAAATAGGAAGACGAAACGTATTTTAGGAAAATGTTTCTTTCTAAAATTGTTATTTTATTATTTTAGTATTTAACAGAATGGTTTCTTACTCATCCAGATCACAAATGCATTTTACTGAAGGCAGAGTAAATACAGGATGCAAACTTATTAATGAAATAAGATTCCTGAACGTTAATGTTTTACAAGAAAATGCTATTTTATTTGGGGACTTAATTTTTGAATAACACAATCCCGATTTACGGCGAGAGCCAGTGTTAAATAGGGCAATTATCGTAAAAAAATAAATAAAAGACTAATACATAAATAGAACAAACACATAAAATTGGGTGGAAAATTCAACTTTTGAGAAGTCATCGGCGCCTGCCTGATACTTTTTAGCATCGAAGTTGCGGTTTTAAAGTGTAATAGCTGATAACTAGACACAGTATTGAAATCATCGCAACTATCTTCATTGCTGCTCTTATATAATACAGCGTCCGGCTGAGCTACTAGAAGAGGCCAATCCTAAGCGTTCCTTTTTTTAAGATTCTTTGATTTCTTTGTTGCTGTAATTATTTTTTGTGCTGGAGAGTACAATATGGCTGAGGAATTGAAAAAATTACGTTTACAACGCGGTGCTGTGAAATATTGTTATAAATTAGTTGAATGACGTCTCAAACACATAATTCAGAAACATCTCTTACACTGAATTGAAGCATATCAAACGAAATTGATAAATTAAATTAATAAATTAATTTACGAAGATATAACCTTTAAACATTCAACTTTGATACATTTTGTCACGGACAGAACAGGAAAAAGTGGCCTTATGCCCGTGCAAACTCGATAAACAACCTCACTTATTACTTGAGAATGTCACAGTCGATATGGGCGTCAGAAGCCAAGTCAAGGTCATCACATTCGGTAGTGTGGCTCCGCATCAGAAAACACTCCATAAAGATATAAAACACTTTGATAGCAGTGAGCACTCTGTACTCGGGCTCTCTTCAAATGTACTAATAGAGATTATACTAACCTAGTCTTAGTACATTTACCTAAACAAAGTCACAACAGTATGTTCAACTAGCTTGCACTGCAAACTTACATAGAATAATCGGGGTCAGTAATCACCCAAGCCGTGTTATATGTATAGTCTCAAATTGTACTCAAAAACCAAAGAAAACGGCTTAATCAGCATGCCATACACTGGTCCAGACATTTGGTTTACATTACATACAATATTGTATAAACACACATACTTTGCTTGAAAAAAAATTAATAAACAGTGCCCGAATAAAATGCTAAACCATATTTACTCTCATTTATTTATTCAAAAATTCTTAAAACAAAATTACAAGATTTTGCTATCTGATTTATATCTGTTAATAAAAAACAAAAAAAGCTGAAGGATTTCAATTAATAACTATGAAAACTTTAGTTTATTAAAATATTTTATAGTTCTGATTTCACCCTAACCTTAGGTATCCATTGTTGTAGAATTCCCATTTTAAGACTCTTTATACAGCTAATTTTTTTATTCCACAAAAACAACGAAATAACCAGTACAATTATTAAATTAAAAATACCTTTTTTAACATAAACATGTAACAGGATTCTTTCCTCTGTTTACTTGGATTGAACGGCTGGCGGGATAGTCAATGACCCTCGCATGCTTTCATTCATAAAGCAACGCACAAGAAGAGTGTCTTATTCACTAAAAAACATTGTTTAAGCATCAAATAATCGGCGTACACTTTCACACCCAGCTTTACAAAACCGTCACGTGTTCATTACTATCAATTAAATCTTTAAGATGAAATAACTACTAAACGACGCATTTTCATTAACAAAAGGGTTCAATACTTCCAAATATCGCTAGTATTTAATAAGTTCTTAAAACTAGAACCAGGGGTGTCGCAACCTTCACAATCTCAACACTTCGTTGAATAAAGTTTTTGGTTAATAATATTTAACCCGCGAAACGATAGCTGACGAAAGTTTTATTTTCAAACATCCGTTAAAGATAATTGTAATAACTCAAGGACATAAACTATTCAACACAACAACAGTAAATTTGCGGTGTGGTAATTCGTGCTAAAACTTGTAACACATCGAGGAAAAGAAGTTTAACCCGATATCTCAACTGAACTTACAAAACACAAGAAACCTATTTGAATTAGTAATGTGTTAAATTTCTTTTCCTTGTTAACAAAATGTGTCCCGTGAAAGACGGAATTACACAGGAACCAGATATAAGCATGGCGCATTTCCATGTAAAATAAGAATTAGATGTGAATTATTCCACAGCAAAATGAACTTCACTCCAGACACGATTTCTAACTACCATAACTCCAAGAAATAGACGACTGAAGTATAATAAATAATTTTCACCAGGAAACCACACATGTGTTTTAAATAAAAATTATGCAAGATAAGCTAGCAAATACTTCCAACTAAAGATTTGATAAACGAACAAATAATAAGCCTCACACCAAAATTACTAGCGTAATATTTTAACTACTTCGCTAGTTATTCGAAACTTACAAGATCTCTACATTAAACAATAAGTTGCAGGGGTTTTAACTAATTTAGATTATTCGTAGTCTGTTATGCGCAGAAAACACCACACTAACTTTGTTTGGTAAACTGAGTGTAGAATACAAAAATATTAGAATCAATTAGTTTTTCAGTAGCGTAACGTATCTTTTTTGCAGAAGTATAAATGCCCCTCCCTCCATCTCCGCCCATGGTAAAGGGCATCAACTACAAAAACTGTAGGAAGGTGGATTTAGTAGAAACAATACAGGAAATTTTACCTCAATAGCGTGTGTTGTATTTGAAATAGCAAAGAAACAAAGAAAATCTAGAAAAACTTTAACACCATGTATCTCGCAAACTAAGCGTGTTTAAATATATATTTATTCAGTAAAGTACACTTATTCTTCAATGTTCTGTCACCTCTCCATGTTTGACTACATAAACCGGAAACACCCTCTATAGGATATTCCATACTTTTTCGACACACTGTATAAAATTGTTACCGTAAGATGCCTATTCTGTATGCCTTTCAAAAATGCCGAAAAAATTATTTAGTTGTATCTGAACTTTACTTAATAAGTATAATTCATTACGTAGTTACTTCTACGTTTTTCTCGGCGGATGAGTCATTTTATAGCATTATCCACATTTTTAAAAACCACATTTTTTATTATTATTGAAGAGCATTAATTACACATTCCTACATTTACATCAAATTCCTTTAAATTTGTAATAATTGTTTGCGTTTAAATGTCTGGCAACCCTAAAATAAGGGAAGTTAGTATTCATTATTGAATAAATATATCGTAAAAAAATTAAAAAAACAATAAAACTTGTTATAAATACTGTTAAGTACAGTTATGCTCTTTTGATGTAAAAATGTCTGTAAAAAAATTAAAGTTTTAAAAACAAAAAGTTGAAAACTGCATTTCCTTTCATTTTTCTCTGTTTTAACTGTAAAGGTTACGGGTTTGAGAACATGTTTTCTTTTAATTTTATCAAGGGTTGTTTATTTTGGGATGCTGTTATATTTAGCAGCTTGCTTGAATACATCTCCGTTTGAAATGATTTGAAATGTACGTATATTGTTTTAAAACGTGTGTGTAAACACGCCTCAAGTAAGTACACAATTTACAAAAATTGCTTTTATTAATTTTTTAAACACTAAAAGTACTTGCATTTGCAATACATTTTTGATGTAATTACTTTTATCTTATATTATACCTATGTAAGTACGGTGATATTGAAATAAATGAAAACTTCGTCAAAGCAAAGTTCAAACATGTACAACATAATATTTTAATATTGCTAGATGAAAATTAATGTTTTGAAGGATATTAGAATTTACATTTTCATTTTAAAAGTCGATAAAATACAAAAACGACATAAAAATGGTTTTTTGTTCTATTCATGGCATCAGTCAGAAAAACTTCCCCATCCGTAACAATTTAGAAAATCCTAAAAATACCTCTTTCACGCTCGTGTATTTTAAAGTCATCTCAATTCCTCTCAGAATTGAACATTGTTTACCTTTATTGTTTATAAGTGACATGACATCTATACTTTTTTTTGTCTACTTATAACAAACTTACACAATAGTACACGCGTACAAATAATATTATATAAAAATGACTATGAGTAAATTGTAGGTTTCATGTTTATAGCATAAGCCAGAGCTGGTCTTAAAATTGTGCTTCACATTTGCGTTGATCCTATTCCCATTCAACATTTTATTAGCAAGACGGGAAGAGTTCAAAGCAGCTCGATTTGGGTGGCTTTCGACAGAAATTTCCCTTATAAGATATTTGAGTGGTTGAAGATGTTTTGTAATGTATTTGACGTTTGATTATTTAAGCATAAAGAATGCGATTACAGTATGAAATTGACAAATAGGGCCTATATGTACATTCCCCTGAATTTTAAAAGCATACGCACGAATAGGTAAAAACGTTGTAATATCTTACTACGCATGCAGATAATAATTTATAGAAAACATAACGTGTGACTAATTATTTAAATAATTTAATTTGCTTACTGAAAATCTAAATTACTTTATAACACTAAAAGCTACCGAATGGCTTTTCCAACTAAGCTTAAGATCAATAAAACCGAATATCAAATATCTATGACGGTGTTCTGGTATAAGGTTTAGTTACTAACTATGAATAGAAATGCGTAGCTTTCTAAATAATCTTAGTCTACTAATTTCTTTCTAACGCAAGATTGTTTTAAACTACTGTAATTATTTAATTTATTTAAATGCGAATTAATTTATAATAAAGTTCAAAGACCGTAAACATAAACAGCGTTATCATTTTCGATCATCAACTTATAATGTGTAAAGTTTACAGATAGTATCAAACATACGAAATAAGTCAACAGGACTTTTAATTTTAATCTTAATTTTAATTACTATTATTGTTCTTTCATTCACCCGTATTGGGCGCGGCTTATTTTAGAGCAGGATTGAATTATTTTTATTTATTTATTAGTTATTATTATTGTTTTAACATATTGTACCGACTACTAGGGTTATTAGCTGTATTTGCTTAGTTAAGTACACGATTGTGTATATTTTGTATACCATATTTTATTATAATGGATCAAGAATATTCATATAAAAATTAGAGAATCAGCTTATTTAAAACGATTAGAAATATAAAACGTAAGAGGAAGAAAATTTTCAAAGAGACTGTGTTAATTTCGCGACAGAATTGAAGCGTTTTATTAATATTTTCTAAACTACATAAGACACACAGCTGTGGAGTTTGGCAAGTACAATCTTCTACGTACGTATAGTATCCCAGTAAACACAAACTCATACCATTTATGTGTCAATTACATAAACTTTGACACATATATGTTAAATGTAATATTGTAATTATAGCACTGTTACATTTCTGCAATGTAAAAATGTCAGCAAAGAAAGAATATGTTTCTCATATTACCATCATGTAACCTAATTACGTTTGAGACTTATAAGTGGGATGTAACCGTCATATTACAAATATATATTAATTTGAATATCAAAAATTACATCAACATGACTATATGTCTGTGATGTAAAAAGCTATATATTTGATTCATATTGAAATTATGTATTTTATTCATGTTCATCTACTACTTCCCTCTACAAATAATATAGTTAATAAAATAGTAAACAACATTTTTAACCAGTTTATTTTGCATCATAAATGAAATTTAAATATAATATTACTATTTTTGATTGCATTTTCGGTATACTTAAATAATTTCTTGGAAGATTGATGCTTAGGACTTAGATTTACGTCATCTTTTGTTGAAGAAATCGCTGGTGAAGTTACAGAAGTAGCTGTTGAAGGTGAGGGTTTATCAAACAATGTTTGATGATGTGAAGATGGGGAGATATAAGTTTTGATTGCTGGCAGTAATAAACGTTCTTTTTGTGGTGAACAAAGCACTTCGACAGACTCATTGTTTAATACACCCAAACACTTCTTTTAAACTTTTCGACGGTTTTGTCGAGATGACAAACTGTAAAAAGGTTTTACTTTCCATTTGTCGTCACGTTCCATAATGAAGCTTCAAAAACAAAGGGTACTCACTACTTATACTATTAAAGTACAGAAAGCGCATAGCACCTGTACAGTGACACAAACCGAATAACTGAGTATCGTTAATAAGCTAATATTTCAGCATAAGCATGCGCAACTGTTTATGTTACCATGTCTCTTTAATGTATGTAACATTGATGTAATTCTGTTACACGTAGAACATATACAGAACCTCACATCATTTACATATATTTTATAAATTCAGATATATAAAGTGTTTTCGTTATAAATCAGTAACGTACCTAACATATAACAAGAATTATAGAGATTCCTCTGATGTAACAACCACATAAAAACCCCTATATCTTGATAATATTACCCCGTGATATGATGCACACATATTTAGAGTATGTATTAACCATACCTTGAAATATAATGATATCGCTACTACAGAATTTCTTTATATCGTATTGATATGCCTGAATTTGCGTTGTTCACAATGATGTAATATAAAATAGTAATATAACAAAATTATTTCAATAATCTCTAAAATTTATGTCTTATTTATGTATTGGTTTACTGGGATGTTATTGTACCGTAAGTACGGAAATGTCTTATATGGTAAGCGGAGTATAGCAGCTGTTGCATATAGGTCATGATTCATCAGTGAGCATAAAGCTAGATATTAGATGAGAATGTACTATTCTTCATCTGGTAATGGACATTTGATCTGTACGTGATAACTGACAGGAAAGTTTCCACTTATTTATTGACGCTTTTATTCTTTTTAAGCTTTGCCTAGTACTGGTTCCACCTCATTTGACATTTTTTGAGAACGAAGCGTTTTATAGTGAAGAGGAAATTCTTGAGCCTAGTTGGAATAGTGTCTACAACATCCTACTACGCCCCGAGGTGAGCAGCTTTATCTGTCATTTCGTTTCCCCTTATTCCTACATGATTTAATAGCCATGCCAATATGATTGTTTTGCCACTCTCGTGTAGCCAGCTGAGAAGTTCTTGTATATTAAGTCAGTGAATCTATTATATTAATGCCTGTGAGTTCTCCGTGAGCACTAAGAGATTCTGAATATATGAAAAATTTGGAATGGTCGGAGTGTTCACCAAAACGGAGGGCCTGCCAGAAAACATATAACTCGATCGTGTATATGGTAGATGAATGATCGAGAGCCCATGAAAAAGATTCTTCTTCTATTGACATCGCACTCCCTACTCTATTATACTTTGAACCGTCGGTGAGGATGACTTTATGGTCGTTGTATTTTTATGTTAATTTATTATGGTATGTTTTGAAAATGTAATGAGAGGTGTCATCTTTTTTGTAATTTCTAGTTCAAGATGTAGGTGATATGGATTCAAGTTGGGGCTATCGGGAAAGCTATAGTTATATATTTTAGGTAGAGATTAAGTCTTGAATTAATTATGCTGTACGAACGTTTGCTGATGAAGGTAGGTATTAAGGCTATCTTCTGAAATTGTTTTGTACCTGTGAAAGCAGGGTTGTTTAAGTGAACCGAAAGAAAACGTATCTTTATCATATTAATCAAATGAAGGAACATTCTTCTTAATTCCCGCGGGGTGTATACTGTCGTCTTGTAACATCTGGGAGTTTTATTTTACACAATAAGAAGAATTATTCACCCAAATAACATCAGATTACATACTTAACTGAATCCAATCTCTCTATAAAATAACATACCTCAATTGAGTCATAGGTGTCAAACAACCTTAAATTAAATTGGGATATCAAGTCAGCAGTAAATAGTAAATCTGCAAAATAACTTCAATTTAGTAAACAAAAACAACAAACATACCAAAGGGGAAAATACAAGACCCGAACGGATTTGCTATTTGTTTATAACACAAAAACAAAGAAATAGAAGCTAAGTTAATACATTTATTAAAGTTCAAAAAACAAAAAACATAGAACAATAGACCACCAACTTCGAATAATACGCATTTCTTAAGCTCGAAACTGAAGTGACGTCATTCAGAATTTCTTTTATTCTTGATTAATTATATTTTTGTAATAATACATATTTTACTTTCAACCTACATTAATAACTATAGAAAGAAATTTTAATAATTTAAAACTAAAGACAAACAAAAACAGATTGATATTAAAAAAACATTTCAATTTTTCACAATTATATACTATGCATTTTATTAATAACATAATCAAACGTTCAAACTATAGTTCAAATTTAGAAAAATGTTTCAAAAGATTTAAATGTAACAAAACCAGTTAAACTAACACTAATGTTTTTGCATCACAATACGAATTCTTTCCAAAGGTGATGTACGTATAATTATTAATTTCACCCACCGAACGTAGATTTACAATTGCTTTGGCAGGTGAGTACGCCTCTGAAATATTATTACACCATATTACCTTATGCAAATTTCAGCTCAAACAAATTATAGAAGCTGTTACGTTGCTAATTTCGTAATTTTCACAATGCCAAACCCAGGCTGACACATTAATGATACTATTTTTTTTTATTGCCAAGGCTTCAGGGAACAATGCAAGAAGATTCAGTTAGGAACCACACTCGGAAATATTCTATATTTCGGCAAATTCCATTAGCCCAGAATATTCACAGTTCGCAACACTGGTTGCTTCAAAAGCTGACACCACCATCATTCAATAGAAATTTAATAATTGGACCATGTTCCACTAAAAATTCGACATTCAAAGTGCAATATACCAATAAACAAATTTTCACAAAACACAACAGACTGTTGTTTCAAGGGCTGATCACATAATAATCTTTTCTCGGACGAGCTGGAAAGACCACACCCGAGGAAAATGTCATACCTATCGCGCTAAATTTAAAAATGTGGGAGTAACTAAACTTAAAAAATTAAATTAAAAAATAATCGATGATTTTCAATTGATATTTTACGTTTCTAAATAAAATTAAAAATTTTAGAAAATTATCAAATAACAATAGAATTTTCAAACGGGAAAACAACTGACATCTAAAAAAGGCGAAAATATGAACCTAATTTAAGGTTGCTCTGGAGGGGAAGTCCCGAAAATCCGAAAGATCCTTATTTCTTTACAAAGAATAATTTAAGTAGAAAAAACTTAAAAATATGCAATTCCTAAATTATTATACTAAATAAACCAACCAAATTTTGACTTCTACAACAAATTATAAAAGTTGATTTATTAACAAAATCGAGAGTATGAGTCCACGATATTTTTATGACATTCTCCTCGAAACTTAAATTAAATAAATTTGGCGGGATTTCTAGATAAACAGTAACGAACCGTTACAGTCTATCTGGATTTTTGTGCAAATAAATATATTATTCTACCATAATCTAAAATAGTTGGGACGAAAGATTTTTATAGCGCTAGGAGAGTTTCTGGGTCGAAGCCTCAGCTTATATTTGACATGTATCCTAGCAGATTGATTCTTTTATTACAGCGTGTTTATAAATCATCTAGATGTTCTTTAAATCTTGATTACCATCAAAGATAACACCTAACATTCGTACGGAATTTTTTTATTTCTATCGGACTTTGTTTAATAAGGAGTGTAGGGTCATCATGTTCCTTTCTCCGTCTACAAAAATGTATGGCGACTGTTTTAGTAGATGTTATACAAAACCCAAGTATGTAGGTGTTTGACTATGCTTATGTTTTCTTGTAATTGTTCTTGTATACCCTCCATCGAGTTAGAAGCGTAAAACATGATTAAGTTATCTACGTACATACATTTATTTACGAATTCGTGAATTGAGAAAACTATATCATTAACGGCAATGATAAACAGAGTAGTGCTAAGCACGGCCCTTGTAGTACCCCGTTGCCTAAAACGTGAGTGGAAGATTCCGTTGTTCAGCAACAAGGTGTTGTCTATGAAGAAAGTTATTATGGATATCATTTTCGAAGTAAACTAAGAAATTTGTGGCAGAATAAAATTTTCGAAAACCCACTCGCTGTTGTGATACAAGGTTATTTGTTTCTAGGCAGCACACTAACCGTTTGTTAACTATTCTTTCTAAGATTCTACTCATATAACAAGTGAACAAGATAGGGCGGTAATTTTTTTTAAATCAGCGTCTTTCCCAAGTTAAGGAATGGAAATTATAGTCGTTTCTCGCCATGTTAAGGAATAGGTTTTCCCAAATTTCGTTGTACAAGTCGAGCAGCATGTATTTACATTCCTGCGGATTTGATCAGGTCTTGGAACATAATCTCCTAACTGCTGTAGAGCATGGTTTAGTTCTTCTAGGAATAATGAGTTATTGTAAGAAAGAACTTGGTCAGTTGCGAAATTTAAGGTCGTTTCTTCATTAGTTTTCTGTAATAAAAATTCTTGATCATAGTCATCCATGTGTCTATCATTACTGAACAAGATTTCCACATTAGCGCGTTCGTACACCCGCTATTGCGCGTACCAAATTCGAATATTTATAGTTTGGAAATGGTTATCAAAGTCGCCCCCAAGGTCAATTCCATCCCATTTCACGGTATTCAGATTTAACTTAGAAGTTAGTTTAGAAATTTGTTTTTGTACATAACGAAATTCAATCAGTTACTGTATCTTAGTTCTACACAGAACATGTTTCAAAAAAAATGAAGGACGGATAGTATCGTATTTGTTAAGGTCGTGAGCAATTGAAATTATCCAGGTTTACGATTCTTAGTGTAGTGAATAATATCAGTGACATCAGCAAATTAATGAAACATCAACTCCAACAGCATTTACTAAAGAAAATAGAAAGAATATAGGAAAAACGTGAATCAACCTAAGTAGACAGGAAAGAAAAACGTCAAATTTTCTGATTCACATAATATAACCTAAAAAATAAACTCCATCAACTAAGAAATGCCAAACACAAATCAAAGGAATACTTAGAAGGTTTTAAAAATGAAATGGTTGGAGTTTAATACTATTTACAAATTTAAGAAAAAATAAAAATAAAAAACAAATATTAAGATTTAATGATATTCTAGAGAGCAATTGTAGTGGAAAGAGCCATTACGAGTTGGTGAAATTATTTAAAAAGTAAGTTAATAAAGAAAGTAGTGTTGAAATATATTTTTCCCTTTTAAAGGGCAAAATTATTCCGCGGCTGTTCTCAATTTATTCTTAAAGAATTATTATTTCTCGTGAGAAGAGTTAACTTTTTATAAATGAAAAAAACTTTCTTAATTAAATAGCTTTTACGTCCTTTCGACGTTAACCATCTAAAAGACTACTTGCGAATTTTCGGGACCACTTTTTAAATTAAAAAACAATACAAAAAATGCCCAAAACCATTTTCTATGCAAAATATTAAGCAACCGCCTTGTCTGCTCCATGTACCCTTTTGACAGATATTACTCAGTTGACAGCAAATTATAGAGCTGCTTTTCATTTCTAACTCTGCTACTGTAGGTATACCTCAGGTGTGGATATTAGGTATTTATCGTGATTTGCATTTACTGTCTTATCCATTAATCCATCGCTGATAAAAAACTTTCAAAAGAAAACACATATTTTAAAGAAGATATTATGTACCTACAAAAAATTTATAATTCTGATGTATTTGAAATCTAAAATCAGTTTAACACTCAAAACTATTCCTCTAGCTTTTCTCGTGGGCTGCGTTGTTTTTAAGTAAAATTGTATATTCCAAAATCTTACGTATTTCAATTACATTTTTGAAATATGAATTTAAGATATTTCTAAACAAATCGTTCAATACAGGAATGAAATAGGTATCGACGTCATATTTTGTTAAAGTTATCTAAATCTCTAGAAAATCTGAAAAACCGTTTTATAGAATTCAATGTTTCTCAAGTATAACTACCAAAAATTCTACTCACAGTAAGCAAAGTAGTTTATGGCCTTATCCAAGTTTATAATATTCATCATTATTATTTAAAAGGATGCAAAGAAGAAAATCAATTAACAAACGTATTCATGTGATAACAAAGCTTAAAATGCATTAAAATTGTGCCCGTTCACGGCATCGTAAGCACCGAAATATAATATAGTAAAAGTTCTTGAGCAGAGTGTACGGCAAAGACAGGTGGCCCCTTCGATTCGTTTCTCTGTCGGATTGCGTTTACTACCACAGCGCTCCTTCCAGTATTATTATATTTCAGTGAACGCTGCGGAAAGCACTCGAAGGGGAAGCATCTTCAAGGTGCTAGACTGTGTGTTCAAGCAGAAGGTGGTAACTTTGAGACCACGCAAGGTTGATTGTTTCAGTTGTGGTAGCTGTTTCAAGTCAAGGTTAGGCTAGTTTCTAACTGACTGTATTACAAAATGCGGATATGTACAGAAGTTCTTAAACACGGTATCCAGTGATTCCAACTCTGAAATTAGAGGACTTTTGTTGATGCAATTTAACATAGATCGGTTCCTTTCATGCCTCTCTGCTATCCTTTAAAAGGAAAAAAAGCAAAGAATCGCCCTGTATAATAATCGCAACAGTAAATAATTTCTGATTTCCATCAGCAAGAACTAACACATTAAAAGTTTAATATGTAATATAACAACCCAGAGCTTTTCACCTCTGTCATAAACAAAAACCCGTTAAACCCTATATTCGATTTATTACAAGTTGAGTGTAATACATAAACAAGTTAGTAGGTTGTTTCTTGACGTCAGGAAGATTTCCTATATACTTTAAAATATTCTAAACAATTTAGAGAATTTGTCTTTTTTGTGGCGGCACATTTGCAATTACAATTGCGCTCGTAAATCTAAACAATAGTAGGTAAAAGTTGCTAGTTTCGCATAAGCTAACTCGTGTAACTTTTTTTAGAATAACAAAATTTCTAGAAATGAAAATCTTTACTCACAATTAATAAAAATTTCCTAATTATTTACATAAATACAGTTTATTATTGTACGATGTTATCTCTAATATTCCAAGTTAATCGTGAATATACGAAAGTTACTGAATCTAATTAAGGTTCATAAACGTGTTCTAACGGTTCTTGAATAAAAGCCAATATTTTATAAAAATACCAACAAGAGGTTTTGCCATTGGAATTTTTCAAGCTTATTTTAGAAAATTTATGAGAGAATTGGATTACCGAGTTCTGAAATACCATCTTATTCTTAACAAACGGGACAAGGTATTTTCGAATTCAATTGAGGTCATTTGAAAGTTTCCCAGTGTAAGCAAATTTTTTGTTGAGTTTTGTTTTTCTAGCGATAAAGGTTAAAGGAAAAGAAGAGTTCCTAGAATGACAAAAGCTTGCTGCGAGTATAAACCATCGAAAGGAAGATTGTGAAGCAGTTGACGGAAACTAATATAAACGAAAACACATACACACTCAAACATTACTTGTGGGGATGTTCTTATAGTATGTAGAAAATGTACTCTTAAGCAAATCATATTGAAAAGAACTGTCCCAGCAGTCGGCTTGTATGCTAATTCGTTCTGCTTTGTAATTCTTTACTGGGAGAAGTGCTTTCTCTTGAATAGGATATATTAGTACTGACACAAAATAAAAAGAAAACTTTATCCCGACATTCTTTGTTGGCCTGGAAAATTTGACTTTATAATTAGCTAATAAAGCAAGAAAGGGAAATTAGTATAGTTATATTTCAAAAATTAAAATGCATTTTGAAATATTGCAAGGAATTGAGTCTCAGTATAAGATTATAATTTAAAAAAGAATCTAAGATGAAATAAATTTAAAAATGTAATAATTAATTGACAATATGATACAAAAGTTTTAAATAATATAATGATTTTCCAGAAAGAAATAATAAAAAAATTATGTATAAATTATAGTATAAATTATAGTATACATAATTTAAAACGATACTATGAAATTCTTATGTTGTAATTTTAACTTATGTTATTAAGATTAGTTTAATTAGAGTACATCCAGGCGAATCGGATCTCAATACCAAAAAACAAACGATCAAACGGCAAATTTAACTATTTAGTCTTATTATTAATTCTAAATCAGTACACTACCGACTTGATTTATACAATAAGAATGTATGAAAACATAACAGGTTTGATTTCCCATATGAAATAATCCGGAGGCGGAAATTATCCGATTAGCTTCGAATTTGGAGGAAAATGGAATCATAGCTGCGATTTTAATAAAAAATTTTTACTTTTTTCTCTTGCAGTTTCATTAAAATATAGGCTTTCTGCTTAGGGGATTTCAAATGTAAAATCGGTCTCTCGACAACTTGGTAGTTTTTCAGGCGTCAAAAGAATGTTGC
This sequence comes from Ignelater luminosus, assembly GCA_011009095.1. Lineage (NCBI taxonomy): Eukaryota > Metazoa > Arthropoda > Insecta > Coleoptera > Elateridae > Ignelater > Ignelater luminosus. Next base: position 471,446 of record VTPC01091258.1, on the reverse strand, counting down.
TTCGTATCCAGTGATAGAAGGAAGTGCACCAGTACTAAACAATGGCTGCTTTTCGACGACTTGATTTTTTTCAGTCACTGGTTGAAGATATACCATCGTGTGAACTTAGACAAACAAGAACTTGTGAGATGATCTATTCTAATGCATTTTAGGTACATGTACTACATATTGTCTAAAATGAGTAGATAAAATATACAATATTCATTCCATATTTATTCTGAAGATAAAAAAATCCCGCAATAAACTAAAAAAATCTACTTAAACTCACAAAAAAAATAATAATACCGTAGTTGCCACTTTACTCTAAAACAGCTTATGAGCTTTCCCTTCAACGTAAGTAACGTGCAGAGCACTCGCTAAATGAGAATCTGGCATGACGGTGCTTAACAACGTTTGGGTACATCGTTGCTACGACTTCATAGGCGCTTTTAACAAAAATAATCTTTGATTGTAGCCTTTGCGTTTACTCTAAGTTGCACTTATCTTTCTTGGTTTAAGGTTGTGGGTCACCTCAAATACTCTCTTCGTCAGAGGTGGAATCTGACTTTAACACCCCAGACAAATTGCGATAGGACAGCTATGGAAAAAAGCGATAATGCCGCAATGTGTAGAGGAGACCTCTCTGGGTAATTATTACATTCTATTTGTCTTAAAATTCAAGAAGTGTGACGTAGTATACAGGGTGCCCTACCGATCAGAGCTCGGAGGATTATGCTGTTATTTGTAAGAACATCAAAAACTGTTCTGGGAAAAGCTGCACAGAACGATTGTCTGTACTTCCTAAGATTTTTGTCGACTACACAGGATGTTTCATAAAAGCATCGTACATAAAGCTTAGGATTTCTTCAATGGAGCACACTGTATATTTTGTTATTTTTTTATTTCTTTTGTCCAATTCGATGTAGCTTTGTGCAAAAACATAGTATTATGTAGGTCTACACCTAACAGTTTCGGCATTCTCCAGTTTCTTGTGTAAAATGCTATCGGACTTCTTAACTGGCTCTGGCATAGCTAAAATCTTTAATTGAGTAAAACTTAGTATCTTGTTTTTAAAAATGCTTACTAGGGTTTTAACTATAAGCCTTTTTTCTACATGACGATTAAGAAGTGCTAATCTTGACTTTCCTGATTTCTTGAATGAAGCAACTGAAACACCTTGTATATCTTAGTACCTTTTTATTTCTTGGAAATTGCTGCTTATAGTAGTATAGCTTTATAGGCTTTATACTTGTCGGTAGTAAAAATTAGAAATAGAAATCTTAACTTTGAAAGCCCCTACATCTTAAGGAAGCAATTTTGCTTATTGCGAGTTGGGCACAGTCAACCTATTTTATCCCCAGGAATCAGCTCTCAAACGTTGTTTTATTACTTTTCGGACACCCTGTAAATAGGGTGATACGTACAATCTGTTATTTTGAAATTTAGTGTGTTAGCGTTGTTTTTACAAACAGTCACATATAGTACTTTGACAGAGATAGAGTTACGATGTGCACAGTCTGAGTAGTATGTAGAAATAAATAAATAAATAATAGTAATAACAATAACAAGAAGCTTAATTATTACTGTAACAGACTTGACAAATATTTTAAATTTAAAATTTTTCCGCTGGTTCGCGCCATGCGCGCTCAATCCCAACCATCTCTTAGTTAGATAAGTAGTCTTAAGGCCGATATAATTCCGCAAACGTAATCAAGAAACGTAACGTGGAAAATTAAACATTGAAGGTTCAATGATAACTTATAGTAAGGCAACCGTATTCGTCTTTCACAACAGTTTATGCATAAATTGCCCAATCTTGAATTTTTCACTTTAAGTATCTTAGTAACACGTCGTTATTGAAACTTATTTTTTATTGTTTATTTAACAAATAAATTAATATCATTCTTAAGTATTCAAAAATGAGACAAAAGAATAGAAATATTATAACTGATAAAAAAGTAATGTACCGTCGTTAAACCCGCTTGGTATTACCATAGCATGGCTTGCATAGAAGATGTTTAAGAAAGATAACTAAAAGTACGTAGTTTATTCAACCGTACGTATTTTCATATAAAATCATGTTTAGTAACTTACTGCAAAGTCATTGTAACTCTTTCTTTAATGTTAGTGCTCCCTGAAAGGTATCTCTTTTAAACAAAAAAGTGATGTTTCAAAAGTTGCAGGAGATAGTAAAATTAAGCCAAGTGGGTCATTTTTGGATGAGGTTTTTTATATAATTTCAATAACTTTAATATTATTTTAGTTTATCTACTTTCGTTTTGTGTTTGATTATTAAATAAACAAATAAAAAACTAAGATAAAGAAACATATGTGAATACTTGAAAAATTGGGGTTTATGTAATGATTTCATTGGTAAAAATGTACACACATAAAAACCGCTTCCATCTCTAATTTTATTTATAGCTCTCGTTTTCTTGTTTCTATTCTTTCTCTTTTTCTGCCACATTTCTTTCTAGTAGGTAGCATAAAACTGCAAACATACCTTGACCGTGTTGTGTTATTTTGCAAAATTATGCTTTCTCTTGGTAAAATGGGATTTTCCGAGCAATAATTAACGTTTAAAGATCGTATTTTATTAGCAAATTCCGTTTTGTGTCGTTTATTGCATTAGTATATCATTAAACGCATCCTGTACCGAGTGGGCTTCACCCACGAGATTGTACACTCATTTCCTTTGGTTGCATTATTAATATACATATTTGTTAAACATATATTCTTGTTTGTATGTAATAAATTGCCTGGAGCTTGACAACCTCCGGGATTACTGCTCAGGTGCTTTTGGTATGTGTAGGAATATGTGTTACTAAGTTAATAAATATAGAGTAAGCTTTGTTATACCGAATCTACTACTGAAGTTCACTTCCGTTAACGTAAAAAAAAACATTATCGAGTTTTTTGGAACGTTCGTATGGTAGGTTTGTGGCGAAGTCGTACTATTTAGCGACTATCGTCAATCGTCACTGGCGCCTCTTGATTCTGGTACATTTTCCTACTTTGTCTTCTGATATCAGGCCACATACAAAGCATATTGCCAAACCACCCCTGTTTTCAACCTGCCGAGTTAGCCATGTAATATTTGTAATTTATGTCACGAGGAAACCTCCCCCCTGAGTCCCTAATTTCCATTTTTCCCCTGATAACCGAAAACGTTAACTATAAATATTTTTAACAAAACAGTTCATATTAACATTGTGATAGTTTTGAATATATATTCGAAGAGGCCAAAAGTTGATAATTATTTTTATTTACAATATTATAAATTTTGTTTACTGTCAACTAGTAGGGTTATGTGATGTGATGACTTTCTGATATTTGATTGGTAACCTAAAATAAGATCACCATGATCAAGACGTGACAAACGTCAATCAAATTGGCAGTTGTTTGTGCAAAGAATTTTACAATTTTATTTTTCTTTTCTTTTAAAAAGAAGCTAAAAATCTTTATTTTATATATATTCTTAATAGCACCAATTTGGCTTATTCTGTTTACCACCTTTTTAACCTTGTTTACCTCACTTCTCCACACCTTTTTTTGTAACTTCACACCTCCTATTCCTTTTCTGTAAATCTCCTTTCTTCAATACACCATCCGTCGAGTCGATCTCCCTCTATTATTTAAAGTCTCCACCCTTTTCAACACATCACTGTTTTGGTTTAGTAGTTATTCAAATCCGCTCTAAAGACAGTTGTGTAACCCATACCAGAAGTCCCATAATTATCTCTCCTCACAATCAAAAACGTATTAGAAAGTAAGTAAAGCAAATAATTAGGTTACTCTTCTTTAAACTAACTGATTATATTTTTTTAACTTTCAGAACCGAATTTGTTTGAATATTCACGAAGATAGAAATTTGGAAATAACAAGGACTTTAACTAAATTGTGTTGTTGTCTATTTTAAAGTTTAGAGAATTGGCACTTGATACAGTTATATTTCTTTTTACTTCAATTTGTATTTCAAGTTTATAATTTGTCTAATATAAGCAACACTCACATTAACTTCCTTGCACTAGTTACCCTGTTGGATAACTAAGTTGTTCCCTCGTTTTAATAATATTTCCCATTTCTTGAATATCAACAAGAAGAAAACTCAATGGTCTGGAATTGTACCATTTTATTAAACACCTTTCTTTTTTTTATATGATTCTTCAAACACAAATTCCATTATAACAGATGTAATTTTAATTAACAAATTTTTCTTTTCTTTTAACACATTTTAAACAACCTTTTCTTAATTTTCAAAATTTTTTCTCAAATTGTTCTAATCTAATCTTATCAACAAACTCTATTCAATTGTCCTCTTTTTTCATAAACTCCTTATCATTAATTCTATAAACAAGAAAAAACTATTACATGATCAACTAATCTGAAATGTTTCTTTTTAACTATTTACAACCGGTAACTTATATGTATGACACATTTTAGAATATTTAAAATATTCTATTTAATTGTTTGATCAACCGACTGTCTTTTCTTATGCTCTTAAAATAAATCTAATGAAATCGTTGTTATTGTTGTTTTCTTATTTAGATATCATTTCAACCTTTCAATATCATCACAATATGTATGAGTTTATTTTGTTACTGAGATATGGCGATTTAAGTTTTCTGTGTGCAATAAGTAATTTATGTCCTCCATGTCAAGTTACCTATGAAATTATCAATAGTTTATTTTCCCACTTAGTAGCCATTGTAATTTTAAGCCTTCATGCAAAATACGTATGCGGCGTGTCCACATTTCGATGCTCACCATTGGTATCTAGGTTATTAGAAAACATAGAACAACGGTTAAATGGGGCATGTTATGTAGAATTAAATACTCGCAACAAATCTTATTTCAAATTCACCCTAAGTTCTTTAAATTTTAAGATATTTTGAAAAACCAAAATTTACCTATTTCAATTTTTCTCATTAACTCGATAATACTTAATGTGACCGCTTCTAAAGCTTTGCACTGTTGTCACTTTTTTAACACAAATTTTTTGGCCTTAACAAAACCCCCCGATTGTCATTTGTTTTCAAGTTATTAGCGCTACCTTTTGTTTTTCATAGGTAGCCATATTGGATTGTTGGTTAGTTAGGGTGAATTTGAAATGAGATTTGTTGCGAGTATTGAACTATGACTTCTAATAACCGAGATACCAATGATGATCATCGAAATGTGGGCACACTGTATATGTGTTATGAAATCATAAAAACAAAAGAAAGATAAAAAGAAAACAATGTGAATCTTTCTTAATTAGTCAAATTAAGTCAATAACAATAAATTACTGAGTTAAACTTTAAAGAAATTGTTTATTTGGCTTGACGTGGAAAATATGAATTACTTATTGCACTTACTTGTAAATCACCATACCTCAGCAGCAAAATAAAATTGAACATATGTTGATATGAGAGTTTTGATCCAAAATGGTCTGGTCTATCACCAGTTTTCATTTGGCACACAGGTCGTGGATCACTTTGTATAGATTTGCGTTAAAACGTTACAATTACGTATAAGTTATGTTAGCCCAAACGCCAATGCAAGTGTTGTTATTGCGTTCAAATTATGTTTGTGTTTACTTATATACTTAATTTTTTGAGTTATTAAAGTTTTTGGAATCCAATCTCGATAGATTTTCAAAAGTAGAATCTGGATCTGAAGGTTACAATGACACGTTGACGCATCCAGACTTCCGGCGTATCCAACTGTGACTGGTCGCGTTAGCGACGGTATCTGTACGTGTTTATCGATTGCCGCGAGTAATTTTGGGTTTGGTTTTGATTCTGGAATTATTTACATTTTGCGATGACATTAGGTGAGATAAATAACTAAAAGAACTTCATATAAAATTGTATTTGATGATAGATCAAGATTAAATAGGAAGAAAATATGTACATTTACGAGTTTTAAATTTAAAGATAATTCAGAAGAATGTTTAGAAAAGGTGGATAATGTAAAATCAAGATTGGACCTTGGAGAATTAGTGTCATTTTGTATTTTATTTAATTTATCGTATCAAAGAACCATTTATAATTTGGCAATAAGAGTTTGCACTGTTCTAACTAATTGCAAATAATTAAATGAAGCTATATCAGAATTAGACAAGGAACAATACGGGAAAGAAACTGACAAAAAATGACCAGATCGTTAGTTAATATTCTCAAATGTACAATGACACTGTGCGGCGTGGAGAATTCTATTGTGCAAATCGAATTCGAACGTGCAGTTCAATAGTGAGGATACGCATTCCATTAATGCCTGGTTGTCCGATCTTGAAGACCTGACCAAACTTCTTGGTTAGACGGATTTACAATGCCTGATTTTTGCTAAAAATCATTGCCGGGTTTAGCAAAAATGTTTGTACAGGGTTTGCTAAAAATTGAGAGATAGAAAACTAACATCAACTCCAAAGGAATTTACGGTTAAAGTTAACAGTGTTAAGCTGTATCAAATGTTGATTAAACGCAAAATTCATAAAAATGAGTCCACACACGAATATTTGTTAAAAATGGGAAAGTTAGAATCAAGAGAAGAAATAGAAAAAAAAGCTGTGGTTCAGTACTATCGCGGCAAAAAAAAAACTAGAGCGCACTTGCCTGACGACACGTCGGTTCTAACAAAATTTCTCTTTTGCATCAGGCTTTAAGGTGGATTGTCAGTTCAATGGGTTCAACTTATCTTAATCCCTTGTAGTAGCTCGTAAATACCAGCAACAAAAGAAAACATTTTGTGAATAAAGTATTTACCTAGTCGATTTAGCTTGAAAAATAGTTCTTCTTAGATTGTAGATATTTTGGCACTAAATGACACCATTAACTAAATAGCATAATTATCAAGAAGCGGTATCAGTTAGTTGATACGTCATGAAAAGAATCAGTGACGTGTCGTGCCAGAAGTGGAGCGTTTACCAAGTATTATAGCAATGTACGTAGCGTGGGCGATGCATTATGTACACATGCATATAACAAAACGAAAATGTGTTGCACCACTGGTCTGCGCTTATCTTTTAGAAAATATGCCACTATCTTACGCGAATTGTACATGTCTAGTCGTCCGCCTAAGTAATATATTTCATTCATCTCCTTGATAATTATATAAAAATAAACCACTGAATTTTTTTAATGTTTTAATTCCAAAGAGGAAATACATAAAGGTTTGTTCTCAACTTATAGTGGGGATTACATGTATCATAAATAAAGGACAAAGATCCATAAGATTCATATATTGTCTCCCACAAGTAAATATTCGTGCAAGCATTGACTAAAGCATACCCCCAGACGATCGTTTCGTATGAAGCGGGCAAGCACTGACTTTCATTATCCTTCACTGATGAGTCCAAACAAGGACGAAACGATCGTCTGGAGGTATGTTATTCAATGCGTGCACAAATTTTTATTTGTGAGAGACAATATATGGATCTTATGAATCTTTGTCTTTTATTTATGATCTATTGAAGTTATTTACCGCTTTACTGCTAAACCTACACTTATTCTTTGTTTAGGTAAATGCAGAACAAATACTTTTACTTAAACTAAAAGACAGATATACAAAGGGTAATTTTAAAACCTGTGTGGTGCTCCGTTTTTTTTGCCGAAATGGTACATTATTGACAGTATTCCTGAAAAATGTCGATCACAAATTATTATTGTATTCCGAACTTACGAACAGTTAAAGAAGTTAAATACTTACGAAAAGGTTAAAAGATCTTGGATCAATGTGTGATAATGTTAGAAGTTTGAGACCAAAGTCATTAGTGCCTTCTGTTAGTGTAAACAAAAAAGACATTCGTTACTTTAACTGTAACGAGTTAGGCACGTTATCCAGATTTCCCAAACTAAAAAAAAAGAGAAGGTTTTGTTACGTTTGTGATAGTAAAGAACACTTGCGTAAAGGCTGTCTTCAAACGAAAAATAAGCAGGCCGATTTAAAAACAGCTGTAACTTATCTAGTCATACTAACTATCGTACAATGCTATTCCATTACCGTTCGAAAAGAATTTGCTAAGGTAACCGCAATAATAGATACAAGTAGTCCAACTTCATTGTTAGTAGTAGATGCAGTTCCGAGTTAAGTAAAACTTGAGCTTTATGTAAGTAGCTTAAATATAAAAAAAGTTAATCAAAATAAATTAACAATTTTGAGAACTTTGAAACAAAGAACTAAAATTAATGACTATGAAATTGTAATTAACTTTTATATAGTGCCTAATACGACTATGGAATTCGACTGTTCAATTGTTTATTAAAATGTGACTTTGTATCGCACGATGATTTTGATAAAGAAAATGTTAGTATTGTACCAAAAGGTTTACCCGAGATTGACTCGAATCTCCCTACCGAAATTTTGCAAATCGATGTAACAGCTAATGATTTACTGAATCTAAATGTAAATTTAAAAATGAGACAAGAGATTTAAGAGCAGGTACGGGACATTATTATCAGCCTGAAAGATCTGATGGACCATTCACCAAGCTAGAAATGAAGCTAGTCTTGAAACCAAATTCGCAACCATTTTACTTTAATTTGAGGCGCTTGTTAAAAAAGCATGTTTCTGAGATAATTAATGATCTATTTGTTTGCAGCAATATAAAACCAAGCAACAGTTGGGTTATCCAATCGTATTAATAAAAAAGTCCAGACAACTTAGAATGGCGATTGATTATTGAAGCTTAAATAAATGACTAAGCTACAATTGTCCAATATTAAGGATAGATAACCAAATTGATAGTTTGAAAAATAAAGTGTATTTCACAAAATTAAAGTTAATGGAACAATGGAACAATTTAAACAAGTGAAATTACCTTTTGGATTGTCAAGTGGACAGTGGCTTTTAGGTAATTGTTAGATCAGAATAAAATTTAAATTTATCTAAACGACAGTTTATTTGCGACGACAACTATTGAAAATAATTTAGAGATCTTAAAGAAGGTTCTAACTGTTATGGTCCAAAACCATTTAAAGCTTAAATTTGCCAAGTGTGCATCTTTAGCAACAGAGTTTTAGATTATCCAGTTCTGACCAGTTTTAAAGAGTTGCATAGTTTTATTGGTCTTGTGTCGTATTTTAGAAACTTTCTGCAAAGTTCTCCTGTTACAACTAAACCGTTGCACTGTCAATAAGAATCAAACGGTGATTTTACGTGGAATGACAAAGCCCTAAAAAGTTTCAATGGTTTAAAAGGTTTGCTAATTTTTGAACCGGTTTTGCGAATTTATTCTCCAAATGTAGAAACAGAACTGCATTGCAACGTCAGTGCTCGTGGTTACGGTTCCGTACTTTGCAGAAGCAAGATGACAACAATTTACATCTTATCTCTTATTACAGTCGACGTACTACGACAGGAGAAAGTAAATATCACAGTCTCGAAGTTGAAGCCCTTGTAGCAGTTTATACGTTAGAAAAGTTTAGGGCTTACCTTCACGGTATCCACTTTAAAATTGTAACTGACTCACTTTAGAAAAAAAAAAGAAATACGCCCCAGAATCTCGAACGTTGGTTCGTTATTTTACGCAATCTTGACTGCACTCTATAATACAAGTCAGCACGCTGCTGACGCGATCAGTCAAAATTATGTTACATTGATATTAGAGAAAAATAGTTCTGTCAGAAATCTAGAAATTTTACAAGATTTAGATGATAGTGTAAAAGAGCCTCGCAAGAAAATAACTTTTACGAATTATAGCCTTTTCTATCTAAAGAACAATGATAATTTTACGTTCTGAAGTCAATGGAACACAATGTAATTAGCGATAGTCACAGTACTGTAGGTCACGAACGAATTAATAAAACTATGGAATACATATATCAAACGTGTTTATTGGTTTCCACACATGAAGGAAAAGGCAGGTACTTTTATTAAGAATTGCTTAAAATGCGTTACTTATTCCCCACCATCCGGTAACGCGGAAGCATTATTACATTGCCCAGATAACGGGAGTGCTCCTTTCGAATCTATGCCTATCGATCATTAGGGTCCATTAGAAAAAAGTAACCACAGATACAAATACGTTTTTGAAATTATTGACGGGTTCACCAATTTTGTTAAGTTATATTCAACTGTAACTACAAATACAGATGAAGCAATTAAACATTTAATAAACTATTTCCATAACTTTAGTAAATTTATAAAATTAGTAGAGGATCGTGGTAGCTCTTTTACAAGTGAAAAATTCAATGAATCTTTGCAGGATCAAGGTGTTAAACTTGTTTTGACAGCAACGAATAAGCAGAGAGAGTCATTCGTTCTCTGACACCAACCAGTAACAGTAGTAAACAAATGGGATAGGGTTCTACCTGAGGTGGAGCATGCATTAAATAACTCTATAGATCAATTCACAGGTGATACTCCAGCTCATTTATTATTTGGAATAAATCAAATTGGAGTAGTATCGAATCTTTTGTGGTTTTCTTGGAATCAGATAGGAATAAGTTGGGTGAACGAAATTTAGAGAGTATTAGAGAAAATGGAGTTAATAATATTTTAGATGCGTGTCCTTACAACAAAAGCTATAATGACAAAAGGCATTAAGGTTCATTCCTTATGCTGTGGGAGATTATGTCTTGATCAGATGATAATGTAAATAAGTATTAGGCATATATGTATACTGTTACGGTTTGCGAGCCGGGCCAAATTTTTGCGGCATCCCTTGCCTTGTTAACAGACGATTTGCTTCGGCTTAGGTGGGGAGAGGCTGCTAAGGACTGCAAGAAGTTTTTAGGTTTTAGTTTAGTCAGTTTAAGTTAAGAGTTTTAAGTAAAAAGTTTAAGTAAAAAGTTTAAGTTAAGAATTTTAAGTAAAAGGTATCACACTTGGTCACACCTGATTCAAACGGATATGGAAGGTAAAGACACTACAGAATCGAGACAATAATCTCCGGTTAAACTAATTTGAACTTTAAACTTTACATTAAAATGCAACTTATTCAGAAATTGTTCTTGTTCAGGTAGAAAACAATTAGTTATCTTGTTTTGGCAATTTAAACTTAAAGCATTATACAAGCTAGTGACAAAAAAAGAAAATTTGAAAAACATTTCTGAGGAATGCACAGTGAACACAGAGATAGTCTTTGGTTTTCGGTCCGCGCAACCTATCTTCAAACGATCAACTTCAACGTGTAAAACTATAGAGTGTGGACGACAAGTATGGAATATCCTATATATCTCAGTGAATATGCATTCAATAGAAAAATGTTTCCTGTAAAAGTTGTTTAGTGTTTAGTTTTACATTATAAGGCAATATCAAATAACTATCTTTAAAAAACAAAAGCGCAATGAATTTTGTTTTAAAGGAAACCATTCTCTATCAAACAAAAGGGGTACCTTTCCATTAAAAAAATTGAAGTGTTATTCGTTGCGGTTTCCTCTTTTTAAAAAATAGTTATTTGGTATTGTTCTATAATGTAAACCTAAAATCCATATTTACAGATATATGAGATATTCCATACCTTTCGGACACTCTGTATATGCTATCGAGAAATTCTAGGAAGTATACTATATCATTTCCATAAGTTACAAACATTATTTTAATACTTTATATGAAGATTTTGTCAATGTTGATTCGGGAGTTTCATATTTCAAACCAGTGTGTAACGGTACAAAAGCATTATTACAATTATTACAAAAATTTTATCTGCTCTTTTAGAAATAAAATGGAATACACAAGCAATTATGAAGCCACAAATTAATTAAAAATATATTAAGGTAGCAAGTTTTATTATGCTACAAGCCATTGTTTTGTAACTCTTTTACTAACGTATTTCCATTTTAACCTGTATCTTTCAATTTGTAAAAACTATTCTTGTCTCTTGTAATACTATTGTTTTTAACAATATTATGCAAATGTTAAGGTGTATAAGATGTAAAATTTCTAAATTTCGCTTGCATAATTTTTATTCTGGTTTATTCACAGAACTGCATTTTTTTTAAAGAAGAGACATCCGTGTAGTATGTGTGTTTAGATTATTTATGCTATTGAAACAAAAAGATGGTGCACATAGTGTAGAAAGGTAGGCACATAAAATATTTAACATCACATTCAAACTAACACTTTTTGAGATGCCGACTCTATCTAATTATTACAATGTACATTTCTGCGTATAATATATGCGTATCATTTCACGTGGGTTGCTGTTCAAGTATCTACAGAAGAAAATATACAAGTTGATAATCCATACCGTTAGCTTTACCGTAAAGGTATTTTAGTAGATAAGCTGTATCCCCAGCACGTTTTAGGTCGTCCCCGACAGCTATAAGTTTTGCGCTTTATCCTCGGTCTTGAGCTGCGAACTTGCAGGGTTTAGTTTTGTATTTCCCATTTTCTAAACCGTAAACCTCTGGCTACAAATTCGACTAAGCAGAGAAAACTTCATTAAAACTGTAGAAAGTTGCAAGGCAAACAAAAACTTAATCTTGAAAGGGTTTTCGTTAATGACGGTTCTTTTTTGTGAATAAATTTTATTAATATTCAAACTAATGGCAACCTAAGGCTTTACGAAATTGCAAGCTTCCCTCATCTTATACAATAAATATTAATAGACGGAATATGAAGACTGCGATTTTAAATTTTGTTAAGGAAACTGTATCGCCAATGTGATTATTCATAAAATAGTCAATCTTTGAAAATGCGATGCACATTCAAGTTAAAACGGATTAGTCAACCTATACTTGCATTTCTATTCGTAACGTTGGAAGTTAATTCCGGCTTAACCCATTAGCTGAAATCATGCCTTGCATGCATTGCGAATCGAATTTTGTTCGTTTGGTTTGTATGACGTGAGCAGCGATTTAATGTGTTCGAAAACCCAGCAAATCTTAGAACATCAGTGAAATTAGATCTGAGGTAGACCTTAAGAGTTAGCCAGACTTGCAAGCACGTACGAAATCTTGCCATTAGCAGTTTGTATTTCTCTTATTATGTCTGATGTCACAACGGCAATCTTTATAGCCGACGTATCCTGATATAACGCATTATAACTGATACGTAACCATCGGAGGCCTTTCGTTCATTCAATCTCAAACACAGAGGTTTGTTACCATTCTTTAGATAATCTTAGTAAACAGTTGAATATAAAAGAGAAGACAACTGGATTTCTAGATATCACAACAAAAGCTGATGTTCTCCGATATCTTTAGCATTGTCATAACCATAACTAAATCCTGATTATGTTGATACTAGCAGGTCTATAAATTATCCCAATCAATTAGTACCTAGGTGAAATCTTAAACTGCTTATCCTTTCGTTTTTCCTGTAGCTTAAATACAACTAATTGAACGGGATTAGAAATTTGAGTTAACAGAATTGAACAAAGTGCCTGCAAAGAACATACTAAACAAATTTGACAACATAATTGTATAAATCATTAATGTATATTTAGTTGTATTGACGTGCAGTAACAAGATGAAAATTCGCAATAAGAAAACGCAAAGATTTGAGGCTATGTTGAAGAAATTACTTTAATAGAAAGATAAACAAAGCATTAAAACGATGCAAAAGAAGTTAAGACGTGGTTTGAATTCTCGAACGTAAAAGAAACACTTTAAGTTTTTATCAGTTGCTTAGAAGTTGAAGTTTTGAACCTTTCACATTGCTTTAATGTCGGAACGTCAGCATACATGCATATGGTGTTTATCAAAGCAATAAATAGAAACTTGCTAATTTTCTTATTCTTTATCTGTAGAATTGCACACTTAATTATTCGTAATATTATGTAATGACAGCTTTTCTCATATTCTTTTATAGTCTACAGCAGGGTTATGCTTTTGCCTCCCTCTCTATGCTGCTCAATTAGTAACCCTAGAGGAGTTATTTACAATGTATGTGTATGATTTGGACTTATTAAAGCTCCAACTACTTCAATTTGCATTTATCTTGTCGACTAAGGGTAAGAAAAAAACTCGGGTATGAACGTGAAGCCCCTGCAGACTTGCTGAGCTTTAGAGGCCGAGACGATGTAATTTATTTTTTGTATTATTATACTTAATAAAGGAGAATATTCAGAATGTTACAGAATGTACGTCTCAAGAATACCAAACAGTTTTGTTGAATTGTATGCTTAACTTAATTTAATTAAGTGTTTGCTATTGCAAATGTCGAGTATCGGCAATTTTTAAGTGTCTAGATTTTTCAAAATACTTCTACTTATTTTCTGCAATTTTTTCTATCTTCACATTGTTAGTCGCATTTCCTCTCATACTCATAAAGCATCATAGTTTTCTTGTTACCTCTGTTAACTGTCAATACACTTTTTTATGAAATCTGTTTTTGTTAAGCTTTTTGTAGTCAAAAGAATGTAGAACTTTTCTCCAACCAGAAATCTTTATTTAAACAAGCTATGTATGCATATACTGGAATGTTCCATCGACTGAAAATAACATTCTTATTTGTAAAAATATTAAATGATGTTACTAATGATAGGTTTGCGAATTGATTACTGTTTTTTATCTTTTTTTCTAATGAAACGCTCAATATTTTCTTGTTTCTGATTCATAGCTGTTACAGTAATACACTACCATGAAGTTGACACGTATAAAATTGAACAAGTTAAGTTGCAAATGATACAATTTCTTACTGGCGTAACCAAGTTGTTTTTAAACTAAATTAGAGTAACAAAACCAAATAAGAACTTTAAAAGCAAAATAAATGAACATTACACACTTTTTGGGGGTGCCGCGAAGCGACAAAAGAGCTAGTTATGTGCCTTGTAATATTCTGGTTTTTAAGTGTCTAGATTTTTCAAAATACTTCCACTTATTTTCTGCAATTTTTTATCCATTATTTGCTCACGTTAACTTCTTTATACATATTTTTCATCTTTTTGTTTTAATATTTCTTGTTATTTTTCTTTGTTCTTAAATACAGCAAGTTCTAATGTTACACAGATTTTTCCAACTGTTCTCGTTCAATTTAAAGATTTTACAATGAAACAGGTAATTACCACTGAATTACAGACTAAAATAGCTTTAACGCCGTATTGATCACACTATCTAGTTGAGAATAACCTTATTCATTCTCCACGTTCATACATTGTTATTAAATTCTAAACACGAAGCAAAGTCGATGTTGTCACAATTACTCAAGCACCTCATTTATCTTCTTACGAGATAAACATTACCACTGTACATATTTGCGGTAAACATTAAAACATTAAAGTCACTGGAAACCCGAAATTTAATTCTCTATTTATTGTGGTTTGTGTGTACTGCAATTTGTTCCCATAAATATTTCTTAAATCTTAACAATGGCTGTTTAAATTTTTAACCTTTTTTTTAATAATTACACGCCAAAACTAAAAGTGTATAACTTTTATATTGGAATATATAAAAATTTTACTACCCAGTGAATTGATTTTATAAAATGCGAGTTTTAAAATAATTACATGGAAATAAGATAAAGCTGCGTTACAGATTGGTTGCTACCTAGTGGATCAAAGTTCGCCAGTTGAAGCTTCAAAAATTCTAAAAATAACTTTTCGGTTTTAATATTAGGTCAGGTTCGTAGTGTTAACTAGGCTGCTACTTCTAAAGTACTAATAAAGCAGGAACTTCAGCTGTACTTGTTATCTTCCAGGGCACGTAAACGCTGTAAAAGCCAGGTTACTTTTACATCAATTACGTCTCTGCACTTTATTAAATATTTTTAATAGTAAACTTAACCGACTTACTTATGTTAATAAAAGTTCGGAATTCACATCAGTAGACGAACGAGTTTAAAAATCCCTTTAACTATCTTGCTTTGTCTTTTTTGAACACATCCTTCTCATGTCAGACAGATACACCAAAATCCAAATCATTTTCTAAATACAACATAAATGCAGCAAAAATAGAAGGAAAACCATTACATAATTATAAGCTAAAAATAAGAACCTTAATTTCTAATTTTTAATTCTGGCATAATTTTTTCATATCCATATATTAATTAGCTTCTTAAGTGTTTGTTCTGAGAGGTTCAAAGCCAAATTGCAATTATTAGTTGAGTTAATTTCATTTTGATTAGTCTTTAGTTAGGAACATACATTGTTAATTGGCTTCGGTTGGGTGATTGCGCTTAACAGCGCAATTTATTTTGATTTGTTCAGTATCTAGCCAAAACAGAACACCCTTAATAATTGTTGTTTATTTACTAAAGCCAAATTTCTACAATATACAAGAAGAAACAATATAAGAATGTTTGGTGTCAAGCAAGAAGAAAATGAAAATGTATTAGAGAAGGTCATTGCAACTTTAAATAATGTGGTAAAAGTTAACATAAAAGACTGTTTTGTAGATAGATGCCACCGCGTGGGTCGTCAAATTCCTGGAAAACCGCAGCCGCAAAAACTATTGTTATAGGTACACTGTACAGACCACCAAATACCAATTTAACTGATTTTATAACTAGTCTGGATGACATGTTATCTATTATAATACCAACTGTTGATGACTTCGTATTCCTGGGTGATTTCAATGTTAACTTTTTTAATGTTAATAATCCGGTTAATACTTGCTTCAATTCCTATGATCTAACCCAAATTCTGAATGAACCCACAAGAATATCGAACTCTATAAGTACATTAATTGATCCCATTTTTGTAAATAACACGGCTACAATTAACAGTTTTGGTACGCTCAATGCAGACAATATATCGGATCATAGAGCGACGTACTGTGAATTAAATATTTCTTTGTATAGACCTGAACCTAAAATTATACGAGTTCGATGTTTTCGTAATTTTGACCGAGACTTGTTGTTGAATGATTTAGAGTTATATCCCTGGAATGACTTAATTCAAGAACGTGATATTGATAATAAGTTATCCCTATTCATGGCTTTTATTTTGTCGCTCTTCGATGTTCACGCCCCGATAAAGGAGGCTAAAATTACCAAGCCAAAAGCTCCTTGGCTGACCGACAACTTAAAAGCAATCATCAGGGAACGTGATAGTGCTTTGAGGAAGTGCAGACGTACTAAATCCGTCTCTGATTGGAATAGGTACAAAAAGTTAACGAACTTTTCCGTAGCTTCTATACGACGAGAAAAAAGAGCATATCTAGACACAATCTCTAGGGAAAAAGATTCCCGCGGATTATGGAAAGCCTTAACCAACCTCAACGTACGAGGTGCGACTGTTCGTAATATTCCCTCAAACCTAGCTGATTCTAATTCGATTGGTGACTATTTAAGCTCCTCAAGTCAGCATTCAAATAATAACTGCATTAACCAAATTCAATATTACTTACATAATTATAACTCCGATACTCACTTTTCCTTTTTTCTTATAACTGTAAATGAAGTACACGATATTTTACATAATTTAAAATCTAATGCTTTAGGTAGTGATAATATTTCTTTGATTATGTTGAAATACTGTAGCCCATTCATTGATAAGTTCATTACGCATATTATTAACTGTTGTATTGAAGTAGGTCATTTCCCGTCTGCATGAAAAAGTGCTGTTGGACTTCCTCTACCTAAAGTTACAAATCCAAAGAATTTTTCCGATTTGCAAATAATTAGTATTTTACCTTGTATATATAAAATTTTTGAAAAAGTTTTACATAAACAAATGTATAACTTTTTTAACAGTAATGAACTTTTGCCTACGGGTCAATCCGGTTTCAGGGAGGAGTTTAGTACGGCAGACTCTCTGGCTTCTGTTACGAATAATATTATCAACGCTTCTGATAAAAAATTAATCACTGCCTTGATTTTGCTAGATTTTTCAAAAACATTTGATACCATCAGCCACGATCTCAAATGCGCAAAATTACAATATTATGGTTTTGTTGAACCTGCCGTCAATCTGATTAGATCTTATCTGTCTGATAGAACCTTAATGATGCAGCATAACAATAGATTTTCTACTTCCTACTCTATTACGTCTGGCGTACCTCAAGGTTCAGTTTTGGGACCTTTGTTGTACATTATCTACAGGGCAGATATTCTAAAGTCTGTTAATAACTGTAAAATTCAAGCGTATGCCGACGATACGCAAATCTACAAACCTTTTGCTTTTTCCGAAAGAACCCAGGCCTATGAAGGCATCAATCGTGACCTGCAAAAGATCACTCAGCTTTCTTTCAAACATAATCTTACATTAAATAGCAATACATCTTGTTTACTATTTTTTGGAAATCGAAACCATACCCTAGTTATTAAAAGCGATCATAATTTATACATCAATAATCAGCAAATTCCAGTTGTAGATTCAGCTAGGAACTTAGGACTTATCTTAGCCGTTAACTTACGATTTAAACAACATGTCTGTAAATTACTTCAGAAAACTTACTCTTCGTTGAAACTGTTATATTCCAATCGAGAAATTTTAAATTTTGCTCAAAAGAAAATGCTCTTTGAATCATTGGTCTTATCACATTTCAATTACTGTAATTTTATTTATAGTCCTTGTCTTGATGCATTTGACAAGTATCGCATTCAAAAAACGCAAAATTGGTGTTGTCGATTTATCAACAATTTACGTCGTTATGATTCTGTTACATAAAAAGTTTTAGACCTAGGTTGGTTAAACATGGAAAATCTTTGGAAGTATCATTTGGAAGTGTATACTTATACTCTACTTTCAACAAAAAGTACTACATCTTTTAGTTCTGAATTGATACCTGGAATACTGGTGCATTCCGCGAACACTCGGTAAAATTATATGCTCACTGTGCCTCTTCATACGTCTTCATTGTTTCAGAGAAGTTTTATATACAATGCTGTCAAGTTTTATAATTCTCTTCCATTTGATATGCGAGGTCTCAATTTAAAAACTTTCAAACGAAATTTAAGACACTACCTTCTCAGTAAGGAATAATTTTTTGCCTCTTCATAATCTGCCTGTCTGGTTCTTGCTCACTTTGCAGTCATTTTTATTTTTTATTTTACTTTTTCACTTTGCATCTAATCCCTTGGTTCAACAAAGTAGCCTTTGGCTAAATTTTGCCAGGGGATTAGATTGTATATATTTAAGTTTAGGTTATTTAAGTTACAGCATGTAAATTAATTTATTAATAATGAAGGCGATTAATAATAATCTACGGAAACCTCAACACTATCTTGTCTTATATTAAAAGCAATTTACTTGTTTGAAAATACTTCTCAAAAGTAGTTCTTTTAAAAGTTATTCGGTTATAGTTTTGGATCTGGAAATACACGTAGTTGTAGTGGTTGCGGTGCAGGAAATTTGTGTAACCAAACGGAAATGCTGTCAGCTCACGGTTCAGGGTTGTAGAAGGGCAACAGTGACTTCAAACATGGTATTTTATTGGACAGCATCAATAAGTGTCGTGCAACGATCACACATCAAATTGATAAACAAATACAGTGAATTCAGAATTTAATAGCAATAAATTGACAATTTGTCGGAGGAATTCTCAATTCACAGTTTTTGTATTAAAAGAGCAAAAAAAATATTATATAGTAGAAATTCAATTTCCGAGATAATGTGGGTGAAGTCTTTGCGTTTGATACGACGCACACTAGCTTAAGATCGAAAAAAGGTCATTTTACCAAAATAGGTGTCAGTAATATTTGATGTACGTAGCTGAGTAATCAAGTAATACACGGTCTTTTACAGGGCATTAAGGTTTTACTAGCTTTTTATATTTCTCTAATATCTTAGGGACAACATATTTTCTTTATAGCGGTTGTCACAATTTCACATAGAAAAACGTTTTTTCTATATCACAAGTTGTTTTCAACATATTTCGAAACAAAGAGAGTCTTAACATTGAATTATTAGCCTATTTTACACAAAAGCAACACGTTCGACTTAAAACATGCGAACGTAGAATTTTTGTTAAATTGAAGTTCCTTTGTGGGAGTAGACCATGTATGTTAACGGTAATCGAGAAACTTTCACAATTGAATTGATATTGATACTGATCTTATGCTGTTTTTAAAATAATTAAACAGAAAAACCAGGCAGGTTTGAGTAGTTAAAATTAGATGGACAAATTACAAACTCAGTTTGCCAATGCATTTAAAAGTTACTTACTACCTACTATAGTATCACCTACTGTTGAAATTGGTAATTAAATAAAGATTATATTGATATAATTTTATTATTCATTTAGAATAAACTGACACTTTTTATTAATAATTGAACACTATAACTAACTTAGATCTAACAACAACAAGACTCCTAGCGCAACTATGTATTTCCAACACCCACCCTCAAATATTAATTTAACGTTTTTATAAATTAGTATTGGACAAAGGTAAATCAATAACATAAACAAATATTAAGTGAATATAATAAAAAGTTAATATATCAAAAAGAAATTAAAGTCCCATCAAATTTCTGAATTTAGTAAATTTAACACAACACAACGGTTTTGTAAAAATGTCAACGATATTGTCTTCAGATGATACATACTGCACTTTCATAGTTCCTTTTGTCACACGTTCACGAATAAAATGGAATTTTATGTCTATGTGTTTTGTACGACGAGTATTTTCCTGGTTTTTGATCATAGATAAAGCACTTTGATTGTCCATATAGAGTGTGGCTGGTCCAATTTTCCCGCTGAAGTCTTCTGCTAAATTTTTTAAATAAAGAATTTCAGCAATGCTTGTAGCTGTTTCTTTGAGCTCCATGATATTAAATTTCCATAATGAAGTACAGCCATACCACTTACACTCTTTCTATCATTTTTATCTGATGCCCAGTCAGCATCTGCAAATGCAATTAAACCATTTTGTTCATTTTTCTTGAAAGTTAAGCTGAGACTCTTAGTTTGTTTTATGTACTTTAGAATACGTTTTGCTGCGTTTCACATAGTATTGGTAGGCTTATACAAAAAACGTCCTAGGTAGGCTGTGCTGAAAGCTATATCTGGGTGAGTCGTGGTTGACAGGTAGGTAAGAGAACCAATGATTTCACGATAGGGAACATTTTCAATTATTTCCTCATTTTTATTTATTTGTATGTTTGTTTCCATAGGAGTGTTAACACCTCTGCATTCTTGCATGTTAAAACGCTTAAGAATCATTTCTTCATTACTAAATTTTATTTCATTGTTATTTCTTGTAATTTTCATATCTAAGAAATTTTCAAGTTCTCCTAAGTTCTTTGCTCTGAATTCTTTTTGAAGCAACTTAATATTTATCAACTATTTCTTTTTCTCTCATAATTAGAATATCATCAACCCAGATGACCATATATTACATATACTAATTTGATATATGCCTTTGTTTTATTTTCAATAATTTTCTCATATAAAGGGTTTTCCAATAAGAGGTGTTATTTTGAATAGCCCGCTATTTCGGTAGATGTCACTTTTGAAGCTATCATTTTTTGACATTTGACAAGTAGAAACTACGCCATTAATAAATATGGAACGATACACGCTTCAACAACGCATTGAAATTATTAAAATTCACTATAAAAATGGTGAAAATTTGGCAGAGACGGTTCGTAAAACTCGAACATTTTTGGGTCACCGTGAAGCACCTTGTCGGACCGCAATACAGAAATTGGTGAAAACATTCGAGCTCTTGGGACAAGTTAGTGATGTGAAGAATAAAACCCGTGCACGTCGCTCAAGAACAGCCGAGAATATTGCTGTTGTAGCCGAAAGTGTTAAAGAAAACCCAGGTTTGTCCATTCCTCGTCGTTCTTTGGAATTAGCCATTCCACAAACGTCATTACACCGTATTTTGCATAAAGATTTGGGTCTTAAGGCTTATAAAGTCCAGTTAACACAAGAACTCAAGCCGGCCGATCATCAACAACGTCGTGTCTTTGCTGATTGGGTCGTTGAAATGCATGAAAATGATCCAGAATTCCATCGAAAAATCATCTTGAGTGATGAGGCCCATTTCCACCTCGGTGGCTTCGTCAACAAGCAAAATTGTCGGATCTGGGGCTCAGAAAATCCAAGAGTTATTGTTGAAAAGTCTCTCTATCCTCAACGTGTGACTGTTTGGTGCGGTTTATGGTCCGGCGGAGTCATTGGACCTTACTTTTTCGAAAATGAGGCTGGAGCAACAGTTACGGTGACTGGATTGCGCTATCGAGAGATGATTAACGATTTTTTATGGCCGGAATTGGATGGTATTGATCTGGACAACGTTTACTTTCAACAAGACGGCGCTACGTGCCACACAAGCAACGAAACCATTGATCTTTTACGGAAAAAGTTTCCGGACCGTGTTATCTCTCGAAGAGGTGATCACAATTGGCCACCGAGATCTTGTGATTTAACACCTTGCGACTTCTTTCTTTGGGGCTACGTGAAAGAGAAGGTCTACGCCAACAGCCCAGCGTCGATTCAAGACCTCAAAGATGGAATTCGTGAGGCTATCGAGGGCATAGGGCAGCCACTTTGCGATTTGGTTATGGAAAATTTCATGAAAAGGATATTGTCCTGTAAGCGTGGTCGTGGTGGTCATTTGCCTGATGTTATTTTCCACTATTAACGGCATACCTTCCTCTTTATAATGAAATAAACATCCGATCATTTATATTAAAAAATGGCACTTTTCTTTGAATATCAAAATAACACCTCTTATTGGAAAACCCTTTATTAGATTTTTATTGACTAGTTTCTACTATAGTTATTTTTATTTAAATTTTTGATTATTTAAAAACTCCCTTTTCATATGTAAGTGTAGAAATCAACTGTTCGGTTTTTAAGTAAATATCTTTCTATTTAATCCTCCTAGTGACATTTAGTGGTTAAAATTTGTATTATGTTGGGAATGACTGAGCTTGCGTTACTTGACAATTCATTTTTCAGCATTATTAACCCTTCCCTTTCGACCTGTTGTTTTGATCAGGGCTACATGTTTGTTTTTGCACTTCCGATTTGGATTTCAGGTAAACTATTTTATACCCACTTTATTTTGCCTAATCCTGGATTATTTCTATAGGATTGCCTTTTCTCACCATTACCTATCGTTTTCTCGTTGTTTTATCTACCAAATATCGTATCTACCGTTAATTCCGCCGCAAATACAGAAGGGAAACTCTAAAGGGCGAGGCCGCCATGTTGATATCCATTGTTTGAAAAGGATCCCACTAATCAGTTATCGATCTACAAGACATTTGGAACGGTTTATAGAATATCTCTTCACGTTTGTGAATTTGTTGGCTAATAACCACCAACTCTAAATTAAGAAGGGCACGCAGTTATGAATGCAGTCATTATCATATGTGCAGCAGGATAGGACAAGGAATACAAAGGAAAGAGGTATTGTTTTTAAAATCACTTTATCCAACAATTCTTGATTGGTGATGATGTTAGAATTTTATTACCTAAGTTGTGTTTTGTCGAATTGATAAAAATCAGATTTTAATATTATTTCATGGTAAGGTTATTGCATGACTTTGACTAAATATTATAAATTAAGTCTTTATTTGCATTAGTTTGTTGTTTTCAAATTCATTTACTGATTAATCTCTTTTCTAAAGCGATTAGCTAGCTTATTAAAGTTTAACTGATAAAGTTTATTTTAGAAATTTGTGTTCTGATTACCATTTCGTTGAATTTTTTTAATGACTACTTTATCGTTATTCATATATATATTTATACTAATTAATATATACTATTTTGTGTTTTATTAAAGTAACAACTATTATATAAACATTATAATATAAACTTTTTATTTTTTTAAGATCATTTTAGGTGTGTGATGTTTGTACATATATTAAATCATAATTAAATAATATGAACTGTATGCTTTATCATCTGTTTTGTTAAGGAAGTACTAAGCCTCTAAAAGTATCTGTATTTTGATTGAGCCTGGTGTTTGGTTTTTTCTCTTTTGACCAAATCTTACCAAGGGCAGGTTATTTGAGTATATATATCCTGAATTTTTCTTTGATTAAAATTCAAAAGAAGATTGCTATCTCTGGACAATAATGGCAAGAGGTTTCAACGTTTTCTTATAATTTGAAAAAGATCTTGGAGCCTCGTATTTAAGTAAGTATTAACCATACTAATAATAAATCTTGAGCTTAAAACTGCCACAATTACATCGTTTTCTATTTATATTACATTATTAATAACGAATTACAATTTATTATTAGTTTCTGATACAGATTAAGATGCTGTAATGCAAATGTGGCAACTTGGCAGTTTTAATGGATAAAGGTTTTGGAGGCCTGGTTAGACAGACCGACTCGTAATAGAAGGGTTCAGCGTTCAAGTCTGTCGGACAGTTTAAAATTATTTTTTAAATTTTTCTAATTTTTATTTTACACCCTCTTTTTGCAATAATTAGCTCAGTAATTTTACTAAAACGAAAAACTTGAACTTAAGTTAAAAAAGTTTCAGTGGAGTAACATAGATCTTTTAAAAAGGAGTATCCGTTCCACCCCATAGTATTTCTGCTCATGCTGGCGGTATCCAACACGAAATTCACACAGTAGTAGATAACAAAGAGTAAAAGCTTAGTGAAAGATTTCATTTTAATATCTCACATCGTTGTAGTGCTTTTTAAAAAATGGGGATTCTAAATGAAACTGACGCATTTATCTCGGAAACGATACACTTTAGGACTTCGGTGTATATAAGAAATAAGAAACTAGTTCTAATTTCAGTTCAGGGACTCGCTGTATCAATAATTCCGTTCATTTTAATAAAAAAATCTACTCGTAATATTGCGATTTACTTGAGTTTTGTCTGTATTAAAATATATTAAATAAACATACGCTATAATGCATTAAAATTGGAGTTTCACAATAATGTCTAGGTGTGAACGTATGTATACAGAAAAGTTGTTCTAGTAAAAAGGAATCACACCCATAACACTCTCTGTTTAGATCTCTCTTTAATATTGTTTAAACTAGAATAAATAATGAAATAAAGCAATGTAACATGTAGAAAATGGAAGGTGCGCGACGTGACACCATTCTATAAATAGGTTTCACAATAAAAAGGTCACTCCCTGTTAACTTTACACTTTATTGGTTTTTATGACAAAAGATCTAAAATTTTTAACCCTTTTCTTAAAAAAAGTCGAATAAAAAGCTTTATGTATGCATTTACGATACGGTGGGTAACATTTAAACTGTACTTTGTATTATACATCACCCCACTATCCCAAGAGAGAGCTTGTCACAAACGTTAAAAACTCCGGTACCAACTCCGGTAATGTACGAAAATTATCACAAATTGGCAATAAATCTTTCTACTTGAATTGTAAATTTAACCGCACCGTGCTTAATACGTCACTAGTACTATTCATTTTATAAAAGTATTTGTGCATGGAGTTTTCAAAATAACTACTGGATTCTTTAAAACAAAAATTAAAGGTTTGGAGCATTTATTTGCAAAATTTTTGTTTATTAATATCCATCTGTATTGGATTTTTTTTGTGATGTAAAACCTTCGGATTAATCTTAATGAGCTTTGGTATCTTCAAGTGTATTTGCCACTAGTGGTGCTAAATGCTTTGCAGTATCTAAGTGCTTTTTTGTTCATTTGCCCCATTAGACTTCTCTGAGTTCGGTTTGCAAAAAGTTCTTTCGGAAATGTTCTTGTCAAGCTATAACAGATTGAGATCAAATACTATTCAGCCATTTTCAAGGAAGCAGTTGATTTAATTTAAGAAAATAAAGGTTTTTTTATTTAATATTTAAAGTAAAGTAAATCAAAACAATCAACTAACACTGACTTTGCTTTATTACACTGCTTGCTTTTAAATATTATTATTACAAACCGTACTGCTTGTTAAAGGAGCATGCACAATCAAAACCGAAACGTTTTATTTATTTATTCGAAACTTTTATTTATAGAAATTACAGCCGGTTTACAGACTTTGCAATAAAATTAATTTTTCTGATACTTTTTAAAGAAAATTGTTTGCGTAAGACAGAACAAAAAAAACCATTTTTTTGTAGTATATTCCAACTTTGACCTACTGAACAATAAATCATTCAACACAACCTACAAAATACAGCGTGACTATAAAGTAACGCATAAAATTCATATTTTCTTATTGGCAAGTATTGTAGAAATAGGCGTTTTAATGTTGAAATCATCTTCTAGCATTCATTTATTTCAAAGTGATGACGTCACCGTCAATTTTATTTAAATGAAAACCATCTAATTCTTTTCGCGATTTTGATAAACCTTGTTATTGCCTAAATCTATAAGGCATAGACAATTAAATTGTTGTGTGTAGATTTATTTTATTGTATACTGTCTAAATAATGTTATTTTGATTTATGCCGTA
This sequence comes from Ignelater luminosus, assembly GCA_011009095.1. Taxonomy (NCBI): domain Eukaryota; kingdom Metazoa; phylum Arthropoda; class Insecta; order Coleoptera; family Elateridae; genus Ignelater; species Ignelater luminosus. The sequence continues at coordinate 445,307 of VTPC01091258.1, read as the reverse complement.
TATATCCGATATTCCGTATAGATGCATATATGAAGACAACAGCATAAAAATGCATATTATACACCCCGAAAATCGTTAAAATACATTCGTGTCCACCGAGTTTGATTTTTTATAGCATATTATATATTATATACCATACGACTAAAAGTATTTTAGATAAGCGGTGGCTATGGACGTATTTTCACTACAAATATGTTTGTCTTAGATTGATTCAGAAATTTAAATACCAAAATAATTTTCAAAATTTGACATTTGAAAATAAATTATTTCATTTTCGTTTATTTTAAGAGCACAAAATGTTCGTAATGGAATCTTACTTTTGAAATGGTTTTCGCATTAATGGTGAATGCACCTACAACATACGATGAATTTCGAGACCAGTTTCCCGGCGTTGCATTTTTGGATGCGGATTTCTTTAATATGATAAGAAATTGTGTCCAGTTGTTCCGGGAAAGAGGAAACGTGCATCGTAAGGTTGATAACGGCATCGAGAATGTCCGAGTACGCATGGATGAAACACCACCAACTTCATTAAGAAGACTGTCGCAGGAAGTTTGATTATCTGAGGGAACCTGCAGAACAATAGGAAAAATGATCTTGATCTGTTTCGATATAAAGTGCAGTCTTATCATAAATTATTGCTCACAGATTTTAAAAGATGCATTTTATACTGTAGATGATTTAACGAACACATGGCAAATTTCAACGATTTTTGAAACCTGACATTCTTTTTCGATGTGGTCTGGTTCCATTAGTCCAAACAATGAGATTATGGAGTTTAGATAATCCGCATATCCTTTGAGAAACTTCGCTGCATCCGTTAAAAGTTGGAGTATGGATTGCTGTATTTCGTACACGTTTGGTTGTCTCCATATTCTTTGAAGGATCTGAGAATACACAGAGGTATAGGGATAACTTTCTAAATCAGTTTATTAACCACGATGACTAGTTGCAACGGGCTTCTTCTAACAGGATAACGCCACGACTCACACGACTCCTTAAACAATTATAATTACTTCCGACAGTTCTTTGGAGATCTGCTTATTAGTCTTTGATGTAATTCTGAATTCCTACCAAGGTCACCAAATTTGACTGCCCTGGACTATTTTGTTTCCCCCTCTTGAAAAACAGGATTTTCAAGTATCCTATGCAAACATTACCTGAATCTAAAAACTGTATTGTTAAAGAACGTGTCCTCATTACGCCGGTCATGCTTCAAATTGGGTTCGAAAATATAGGACGGAGAGTTAATTTGTGTTTGCAAGAAAATGGTGCTTAGTTTCAACATTTGTCTATTGTTGTAATTTGCAGTTATAAGATAAATTAAGTCACATAACCGGGTTTGCCTGAAATCTAAGAGTTTAATTTTACCTTAGTTCCAACTCAGACAAACGTTATCAGATTGAAAATACATCCATAGCCACCCCTTATATAAAATATTTTTTGCTCATACGGTATTAATGTACATTGCGTGTTTCTTGCATGTATTACTAAATTTTTATGAAACATTGTGTAGTGTATATATGCACTTTATTTACTGCATATCTGAATAGATTTACGTACGAGTAGTTTGTCCATTCATACACGTTGTTCTAAAATTCGCCTCTGGGAATCTACCTAGTTAGAATCTTGATTTGATGGTAAATGATGCAAACCAATATCACAAAACACGTGCAATCTTTTTCACTGTCTACGACACTTCGATGTTGAGATGCACGTCTGCGTCTTCCTTTGAGCCGAAATACCCTTTTCCTCATCAACGAAATTAATACAGTAGATAGATTAGAATCTTTTTTTCTCATGTGTCAGACATCCCTTAACTTTATAGAACTAGATTGGAAGGACTTCTCAAAACCTGATTAGTTTATCAGTTTACCATTCCAAACAACTTTTCTCACAGTAAGGTATACAGTACATGTATCCTCGGCAATTCTCTTTATTTTTATCCATTGCGTGTAGTACTTTACAAGAACTTATAGTTATAGTCTTATACCTAATAATAAGTTGGTATATGAACAATGGACAACTAACAATAAGTAAAGAAATTCAATATTTTTTTCAAATCTCGTAAGGAAGTTAAATTTAAATATGAGGTAAAAGCAATTCTATTAAAATAAAAAATAAACAAATAATCTTGAGAAAATTATAAAACGTGTGTATATTCAACTTTTCGTTTGTTGTTTGTATCCATATTGCATACGAACCGTGGTCTATAGACATTTTCCACGGTTTGTTAGCTATAAATAAAAAAAATTATAATTTTAAGTTTTCTACATAACTTTTCTAGAAGTTCTCCTGTTTTTATATACATCTTTTTAGATTTATCTTTTTCATGCTGCTAATGCTGTATTAGCTTTTGTATATAACCTAAGAACTCTACTCGGTTACATCCCCAGGAAACCCAAAAACGAACTCAAGCACCTCCAGCCATTCTCCTCGCCCAAACCTCGGAGCTCCTCCAAGACATCTTGGAGGACACTCCCCTGGCAGCCAAGTAATCCAACACCACCCCGATGCTTGGGACACCCATCCACCAAACCCTTAAACATCCTTAACCCTCCACACACCCCCCTTATCTCTACAACTCTGGCTTTTGTTTCAGGTTCCAGCAGGATCCAGGAGGCCAACAACATGTCGAGGTCTAAGTAGGCTGACGCACCGCGAGGTGGGTTGCGGTGTACTCGTAGTATGAGTGGGCGCGCTCGGCGTAGTTGCTCTTACACCTGCAGCGACGGGGAAGCCGACGGAGGGTTGGAGACCGGACCGACCGCGGAGTCGACCCGCTAAACCTCCACACTTTTCTTCTGACCGGGTCAGACATGTTTTAAGGAAAAAGTATCCAATTACCCATCCCTTTTCATCCCCGGCCGCGTGCAGAAGCGTTCACTACCCATACCACCAATGCCGAAAAGGCATCTGCCCACAGTGGAATAGCTATGATCCATGTATCCATCAACTATTGCACTCTAGTGTCAGGCGTGTAGCGAGCAGGTCGACCAAGAGTCGAGCAGCGCCGCGGTAAGGCGAAGATTACGGAAGACTCCTCTAGGGCGTAGTCCACATCCATTTGCGGACTGAGAGGGCCGGACCGTAAACATTCCAGCTCAACAAGCCTGGTTCCTGCATTTTGGGGAGCATAGGGCCGGCTCCTACTCCACAACCTTTATTTTCTCAACTCCACTAGATCGGTCTGTCTGGGGACAGCAGACCGTGATTACCCACATCCATTACAGGTCCTGAGCTTGGGGCTCCTCAGGCCTGTGCCCACTTGTTCTGGAAAATTCCTCTGCTAGCCATTGCCGCTTGCATAATCACTATCCCCATTCCATTCTACCATCCTTCCAAATTCTTCCGCAGCGCGAATTGTTGGGGGTTAGGAGTTGTGGTTCTGAAAATCCTCGTTTACCGAATTACCAAATACCCTAATCCCTCATTTACATCAAATTACTCATCCATTCCCAAATATAAAAAACCAAAAATAAAATCACTCTAACCCAGCTTCTCCTTTCACCACCACTATCAACTCCGACTTCCAATTTCATCAACCAACTGTCGTCACCAACTCAACTCAGTAGCACCCAGCATCGAACTCCGGCATCCAGCATCCAACACCACCACAATCACAAGAACCGCCGCGACGCCAACGACGCCACGCATTTTACCGCATATGAAACCCTTGAGGGTCAGCTAGCCGTCTACACTACCTTGCCATCCAACGTTGAAGACTGACGAAAATCTACCGACTTTATTCTTCAGCACTGACGAGAATTTATCCAGCCACCATCAATCCACCATTCCAACCAGGCTGAAGAGAAGCCGAACGGCTTCTAAAACCGCCGCGCCCAGACTAGGCATTGCATTGATTATTATTATGTATTTTTTCCATTGTACAACTTTTTTTGGATTTTCTCCTTCATTTCTTAGGTTCGTTTTATTACCATGGATCCATCCCAAGCTCACTTCTAGTTTCCAGGTAAATTTGTAAAAGTCTATCAGGTTTTGATTCAGATTTGTACAATACACCAACTACTCTTGTCATCCTAATTTGTAAAAAAAATATTTAGATCTTGTTTTTTCCCTAAAACCTATACAAAGTCGTTTTGAACATTTTGTTTTCTAATAAATCCAGGCAAAATCCAATTGGCAGAATGTGTTCTTTGTGCTTTTTCTTTGAATTTTAATTTGTCGGGATTCTGTCATTCTTACCCTATTTATTCGTATTTTCCATCTTGCTCGTTTCATCCTTAACTGACTCAGCGGTATTCTTAAAGTCATATAATTTATATCAATCTGGGTCAAACACCCCAATAAAAAAATCCTTCAACACTATCCGCCGAGTCACAAATATTCCACACTTAACAGTTCAGCAAGTTGAGAGAACTAACTGGTAATTCTGGTTCAGCTGGTCTGTTGCAAAAACGTCTTCAAATTAATCAGTCCGGGTTCGCTCCCCAGTCAAAACTTACATTAAATTTTTTTAAAATTGCTCCTTTCTCGAAAGGCGATGTAAACCACCAAGATATAATTTTTCAAGAAAATTTTTCTGATGGTTCAGGTTTCACCTTAAATTCTAGGATACCCTCTCTAGTATTCACCAAGTTCAAGTCTTATTTAATGAATGTGTTAAAATGCTCTTGAAAAAGCTATCAAAAAATACGTTTCAAGGTACTTATCAACAACAGAAGTCTGTGTTTGGACACGCCATTATAACTACAGCTAGGCAGAATATTGCACTAAAATAAGACATAAAAGCTCAGCCATTTATTTCCAACAGGCTTTACACCTAATACAGAAAACATTGCATAAACATAAGCTATGTACAGGAGAGTTCAAGGCCACTAGACGCATAAGAAATCGCACTGGTTAGAGAGAGTACATTGGAGTCACCTGTAGTAGAAGCGAGATAGAAGCAAGCAGTATCTCCACCGCTCGCGACATAAGCCAGCGCTTGCTGTGCGCCTACTTTGTTTTAATTATCTATCAATCCGTCTGTTTCTAAGGCAGCACGTTTTCAATTCTAGCGTTCCATTTCATTTCCACTACAGGTGATTCCAATGTACTCTCTTCCACTAATGCAATTTCCTATGCGCCTAATGGGCTAGGATTCTCCTGTATAAATACACAAAAAGTAACATATTTGTAAAAAAGATGCTACTGAGGAACCTCATACTTATTTTGCCAACAATAAATGACTACCGATCGCTAATAATATTACAATTAATGCAAATAGCATTAAAATTGAGTCACTTAATTGTTACAGTACTTCTAACTAAAACATTAGTTCTTGCAAAATCATTGTAGAAGGATAAACCGTGTCTTTTATTTTGTTCAGGTATGTGTATATTAATGTTTTGGAGTAGCTCTGAAAAATCAAGATCACTATTGAATAACACAGAAGAGTTTCATACTTATCTTGTTCATCTTCTTTTTAATGTTACTATGTTGTACGAAGGAAGTGCATCCATACAGTCAAAGTCTTAATTTGGATATGCACCAGATGACAAATAAATAATAAATTTTAAAAACTTTCTTTGAACAGTTTCTAAGTGGTTGATATGAACACTGTATACAGGATACTATATAATAAGTGAACATACTCTAATTCACAACCTTTTAAGCAATGCGTGTTAGAAAAATCTTTGCAGTTCCTATAAATAAAATCAAAAGCCTTAGTAGCAGCTGATACAACTTGACTGATGTGTTATACATCAAATGTAATACCAAGATGTTTTACATTGGTTAAGAATTCCAAAGTGTAATTATTAATAAAGTAGGCATGCTTTAAAGGGTTATGAATATTCTATTAAACGCCACAATAGAACATTTGTCGATGTCTAAACTAAGAAGAGTCACGGCTACACCAGTCACACATCTGAGTGATGCTGTCTTGTAGGCACATGCAGCCAAGTATATGACGTATTTGATAAAATAGTTTAAGATCATTGGCAAATAGTAATGTTTGACATTGTATGACTGATGGAAGGTCGTTGATAAAAATTGAGAAGAGCAAGGGCCCTAGATTGGAACTCCGAGAAACATCTGACCTACGGGTAAATGAAGTCAAGCTGATATTATATTTAGTGCTCAGCTTGCATTTTACGTCCAAAAAGATGCCAACTGAATACCTGTAATAATTATCGAAAAAACCTAATAGCTGTTAATTTGTCGAGAAGTATATACAGATCAATCCAAAAAATTTATATATACTACATCGACTTCTTGAGAATACAAAACTGAAAGACATTGAGTAACGCAGGCAAGGTTTGTGACAGTAGATTTCTTTGTGATAATTCCATATTGAGATAGAGATATACACTTCAAGGTAAAATTAAGAGATCACAAAAATATGCTTATTATTTCTTATATTATTAATAATACTTTGTTGACTTATTACATTTATTTCTTAAGGGAACCACGTATGAACAGTACCTACCATTTCATCTGACCTACGTCAATGCAAAGTCGTCTATCGCAGTTTAGCAGTTTATTTAGCTAAATAAGCTATTTCATATGGTACATACAAATACAGAATAACAAATACTTCAAAATATAGTATATATATAATGAATATAAAGAACATTTAAACAATAAACATAAAAATGCTAATAAGAATAGTAAAGTATATATAAAACATCTATAAAATATAAAATAGAAGTAAATCTATAAAAATAAAAATATAGAGCATAACTACAAATAATAACCTATCATCCTAATTTCAACTAGCTCTGACGATGTTTTCTTTTAGCATACTTTTAAATGCTGATCGCATTCTACAACTAAGCATCTTTGCATTTTTGTTGTACTTTGCATCGCGCAGTATTACATTGACATTTAGAGATTTATTATCCTTATTACAGGTGCAGAAGGTAGTAATAATCCTGTATATCTATTACATGAAGGTATCGCCACAATATTCCTAATGATAAAAAGAAATGATCTTACTATATCTTGATTCCTTAATTTTGCATTCAAGTGTATACAACCTAATAGAAGAAGAGATTATATTCTACATTACCGTTTCAAAAACTTTTAGAAAATTGCTTAATTGGCCTGTAGTTGTTAACAACTGATGGATTGTCCTTTTTTAAAACAGGATAAATGAGTGTCTGCTTCCATAAATATCAAGAAAAGTTAAACCGTCTAGAATTTAAAATCTTGGTATGATGTCTATACCAGAAGTGAGCTTATTATTCAATTTTCTCATCGCAGTATAAACATCATCTTCAGATATATAGTGCATATCACTTGAAGGTAGACTGTTTAAAGACGTTAATTTACCAACAGAATTAGTGTCCAAGTATATGTATACACACAAACAAAAAAAACTAAAATATTTCGTAATCAGACGTAATATGATTCCTTGAATGTTGGCAATATAAATTTGTAAGCCAGCAAAATTTTCTTTTTAACTGTTAGTCACAGTTGACCGAACTGAATATACCTTTATCATCAATATATTTACATTTTGACTTTAAAAATAGTGTATTAGACGCTTCAGTAAGTTCAATTAGTTTAAATACTTCAAGTTATAGCTTTTGAACGGTATTGCGACACGACGCTGGCAACAGTCAACTTAACTCCTCATATATGCATTGAAACCAAAAGCCTGTTATATTTGCCATACATGAAAAATAAAGATAATTAGCTGTACAATAAATAACAAAATGAATTTACATCCTAAAAATGAATTGCATATACCTCAAAGATAAACACACCAATATACATTTGCCCAACTCTATTTATAACCAGTATCGGCAGCAGTGTGACACATCGTCGACAAGTTACAAAATACACTTTTGTTGTATATTTGACATGGCACAATTTCTTTGTGTAATTTGGAGTTAATTAATTCCCAAATAAAAGTTTGACGGCAGTACCACGAAACCATTTATTTAGATGTAGAGAAAAGTCAAAATAGCAAGTCTAAAATTTGATGCAATACAAGTGTGGTTGTAGTATTAAGTACTTATAGTTAAATTACATTTAATCATCATCATCATTACTTGTGGAAATTGACAAATTCTAACCAAACTATCTTTAGATTGTGTATTTGCACTGGAGAGAAGTATCTAATTATTATTATTATTATTATTATTATTATTATTATTAGGCTTAGGATTTATTAGCACTTATAAGTTTCAAACTATGTGTTCTTTTATAAAAATCTCAAAATTACACAATTTATTGTATACACTCTTTAAATCACATTTGGTTCATTCAATGAACAATCCTAGGTAAATTCAGCTTGGCATGTGTTTGCTGCACGTCAAAAGACTTGAAAATGCATAGAAATCCTAAACCTCATTATTAGAATTGATCTTTATTCTGGTCCAGTAGATATGTATTATTATTAATATTATTATTATTATTAGAGACAGTACTTATAATTCTTTCTCCATCGTCTTTAGTAGGATCACATCGGTCACCGATATGAGCTACGCCAATGTTCGCATTACTCAAATGCTTGTCGAATTAAATATAATTATGAACAATAAGACAACTTTTATTACAACACTGACAGAACGAGAATAATTTTTCCTTGTCATTACTAGAGGCCGAATGTGTAGATGTGTTGTGTTAAAATTGTTTTATCCTGATTCGTAATTACCTTTAGGAAGCCTAATCTTTTCACACTGTTTTTTCTAATCAAAGCTTCAGCTTACTTTACTTCTATTAAAGGTAGATTATATTAACAACTATAGATTTTACACGATCAGTTTCCAGCAAGTGTTCATCGTAGGAGTATTTTTTGTACAATAGTTATTGATATATCTTATTAATACATATTACTGGCAACTAACAATAGATTCTGGGAGTGTATTTTTAATTATTTTTTAGTTTCTAACGGTCCAAGAAAAATCGTTAAATTATAGCATCCCAGTCAACATGAATATACCTTCAAACACTAAGTTTTTCTTTTAGAAAAGCAATTTACTGATTCTGGACTCTTCATACGCATATGTAGATCTACGATTACTTCAATTATTTAAAGATAAACATCCTGTAACACTGCCCACAAAATAATGAACACGATCTTACCGCTTAATGCGTAACGAGAATGATTTACATATTATTATAGACTAAATTACGTTCAAATATTTACACTGTTTATGTGTAAATTACGAGACCTTGTTGTACCGCCTAATAAGCGTTTAATATGATTTTAAAGAAGTTTCATAATTAGGTTTTGTTCTACAGGCAACGAATTCCCGCCGGAGTAATTTTTCTTCTACTTAACGCTTTAGGGAATAGTTTATTTTATTAACACGAGGGCGTAAAAGGTGTTGCACAATATCAGCACCCCTTAAATATTGCTGCTATAAAAACACTTCATAAACATTTTTAATTAACTCTTTATTATTTAATTCTTTAGAAACGGAAGTTAAATTACCAAAACCGAATTAAATTACCGAAGGTAAAACGAAAATTTTCTCAAATTTTTCACGCCATTATACAAAATTGTTTTTCTACAGTTCAAAGGTTTTACTTCAAGGAATTTTTGATGTAAAATGAAATATAAATACTTTGCAGTGACTCTTCTGAATAAGTTATTAGGCTTCGTTGAAGGAATACTATTATTATTTGAAATATTCTTCTTATTTAATTAAAGGATGTCTTTAAAGCATTCCAGCTATGTTAAACTTTAATTAATTTTCTTTGCAGTTACACGAAGACAAGCATGAGGGTAGGTAGAAACTGCATAACAAAGTTTCACCACCCATCATCGACAAATCTGCTAAAGAAAACAATAAGATTAAATTCTTCAGACATCTCCCTTTAAATTACCTTTTTAAAAGTTTTCTAATATAACAAGTGCTTTACGATAATTATATTTTTGTACCTAGAGATTCTGCTCAACTTTAAATGAGTAAATACTCCTAAAAATATTTATGTAGAAGTCGAGAAAACCTAACTAAATAATATTACACAAAGTAAAATTACAATGTCTACTTACAAGTTCCATAAAAGAATGCTTACCTGAAACAGAGAAACGAGAATTAGTTTTATTTAATACAGACAACAACATACAGTTTTATTATTATGATTATGTTATTCGTATTATATGACGTTGTAATGTAAAAGTTACTAAAGCGTCTTTGCAGATACTGTCACGAATGGCACTTTTGATTTTACATAAACATTGTAAAAATTATTATTAGTTAGTAGTAATAAAACTATTATAAACACTAAAAAATTCTTAAACGGTCCAGAAAAATCCTTAAAAATACTTTGTTTATTTTCGATATTATTTTTCTAGATTATGCAATAACGTTAGAACTAGTATATGTTAAGTGAAGAATACACGTGCAGTTTATTTTTAAAATGCATACACTCACACACAGCTGTTTTCATTAACTCTAATGACAGTAATAAAACTAGAAAATGTATGTCATAAAACCAATAATTACTTGAAAGATCTACGTGCTTTCCATTATATCTGTTAATGTATGCAATTTCGCCCTATACAAAGCGGATACAAATTAGTTCAAACTTGAACTCACTCAAAGCTTCATCAAGATGAAGTATTTTGGCAAGGAATTTCTGCATGGTTTCTTTTTTAGACTTAGACTAATATGTAGTATTTTTGAAGTTAAGAGTTTGTGCATGAATCCTTTTCCTAGGTTTAAGCTACTTTTCTGAACATGTAAAATACAAACTTAGTAAATATAGACTCTGTAGACCTTCTTCTGTTGTCTAAATAATATATTTGTTACATGCCATGAACTTATTGTTTCCCTTCCATAACTTAACACGTAGTTTAGCCCTGCAACGAGTTACTTTTAATTGGTCACATAATTGCGTCATTCATCAGCGGCGTCGTTAATTCCATTTTTGGTAAACTTATTTCGAATAAGCTGTGTTTATGCAACGAAGCCGAAGAATACGCTCGATTTGCATGAGGGATTTCGAAGGAAAATGTAATTTTACCACATAAAACTTATTTTGTTATATCGTAGCAATTTCGTAAATTTTCGCATATTTGTTTCTAAGTATTATTTACATTTCGTTGTAAAACTCTCATCTGTTTTTAAACTGTAGTGTATTGAATCCGATGTTATTACAACATGCATTTATGCAAAGAACAAGAGAAGACAAATTAAACAGTAGAATTCCGACCAACTTACAAATAAAAAACAAAATTACGGGTGCAAATTGATGTTTGAATCTGCACCCTGGGTAGCATAGAAACTGCTATTTCAAAATAGGTACTAATTGAAAATTGGATCAAGTTCTAAACTACAAATTACATACATGCCAAAACAGGTTTATATCCAATAGTATATGCAATGCTGTAATCAGCAAATACTTACCAGGAGTAAAAATTAATCACCTTTGGCTGGATTTGAAAATTTAATTAACAGTTTAATTCCTTAAAAGAGTAAAATGATATAAGAACAAGGACTTGATTAAAATTACATACAGTAATTTAAATCGGAATGAATTCGAACCATAAACTATTAACTAGAAACACAAACGCCTTTATGGTCTAGACGGTAGGACAGCTACGTACAGACTAAGGGGTGTGGTTCAAATCCAGCCAAAGATGATTAGTTTTTTAAAATTAATGTTTACTCTGTTTTAAACATTACATTGGAGGTTATGCTAACAAAATAATTCAGTGCAAGTAATTAATATTTCCAAAATAAAATCAATATTGAAATTCTGAACAAAATACTAGCGCAAAAAAATTAATTACAAACTGTATTTAATAAGCCCATTTCATCTCTGTTAGATTTTTTAATTATCCCTGTAATTAATTCTTATTCTGCCTATCAACTGGGACAAAAGTTAAATAACGGAACAAGTGAATTTTGCAGTAAGGGTTATAAAAGCATGATAAATGAAAATATAAATAAATAACTTAAGTTGTATTATTAATTACGAATTTCAATTAATAATAGGAATTAAATATAATTAAAAGTCGGGAAGTTTCTCTCGATAGATATTATTCATGAACGCACACTGAATCGTAAATTCAAATATAACTTTGCAAACATGATTTATGTAAATATCAATTTGATAAATTAGCTTCCTAATAAAATGTTGTAATTTGTACAACTAGTAATGCTGTTTTTAAACAAAATTGTTTTTCATTAAACTACACTTACATTTATTATTTCTTTTAGGCTTTACTACCGGCTAAACGAGAAAATGTGGCGGGAAATCGTTGTAAGGCACCTATAAATCAAAATTTAAAAAAATAAAGCCAATGATCGATTACTACCTTTGATTTTAGTATACAGTAGAAAATTAAATGAAATCCGTTAAACCAGCGTTTCCCAAATGGTGGGTCGCGACCCGGTACCGGGTCACTAAAAAAAAAATGCCGGGTCGCCTCGCGGAGTAACGAGAGATGCAACCGCGCTTTTGATATCACGCCACCATTTCTGTATTAGCCACTCCCCCTCCCGCACCCACTCCCTTTTGACCATTCGTTCAGTCAGTTTGAGCTTGGTGTAAAGCCACTGATGACGATTAATTTGACAATGGATAAGTGGGTAATAAAACAAAGTACGAGTTCTAAAAGTAGCACAAATAGAGACTCGACAGATCTGCAGCCGGGTACAAGTTCTGAGAGAAGAACTGATAGACAGTCGAGTAATGTTCAACCAGAGCCAGGCATGAGTGGTACTACAAAGGCGTTTTCGGAAATTCAACCTGGTAATACACCTGGGTTAAGCATCAAACGTCAGCAGGTTGGTCAGGTTATTCGGGCGATACCCACATTTTCCGAACAATTTCTAAGTTTTCTCATTTTTTAAATTGATGAGCAACAACCATAATATTCTTTCCGTCATCTTCAAAGCCGCCAGAGAAAAGGAAACTAGCAGCAATAGCTACAATGTTTTGTTTCGAATCCATGCTGAAACAATTACGCGCCAAAATTCCTTGGTATTTTTGAATCTTGAACTTTCTAATCTCACAAACGTCACAATTTACTACTAACCTATTCAACCCCACTCGTCGACCAGGGTTACCTTAAACTGACCGGGTAAGCACCCCAATTACATTTCCGTAGTTTTCGGAATGCTGGGTAGAAAACGAACGCTTAGGTTATAATCGGGTTGACACCCGATCGTTCAGGAAATTTCCGAAAACGCCTAAAAACATCTGATCGATGCGCAGTCTACTACTTTCACAAAAAAGAAAGAGTCCTGGACCAGACAATATGCTAAAGATTACTTAAAATTCGGTTTCATCAGGGCGCTGATGACGAGCCATTATATGTTATTTGTTATGCGGCACTTTCAAATGAGTCCATGAAACCTTCAAAGTTGAAGAGGCATTTAGAATCGAAACACTTGGAATACAGTAGTAAGCCAATAGATTTCTTTATAAATAAAAAGAGAAAATTAATAGCTACCAAAAAGACAATCTCTTCGAATTTTTCTCTGGGCGCTCAGCCTAAAAGTCTTGTAATGGCTTTTTATGAAATATCCAAATTAATTGCTGAAACCGGTTATCCCCACACAATTTCCGAGAAATTAGTAGTTCCAGCAGTGAAAACAGTAGCATCTCAAATATGTGATAAAAAACAGGAAAACCAAGTAAATTCGCTGGCTCTATCAAATAACACAGTAAAGCGTAGGATTGTAGAGATAGCAGATAATATTAAAGAAACTGTCGTAGATCACTTAAAACAGTATAATTGTTTTTCCTTGCAAATTGGCGAAAGTACAGACATATCGGAGAATGCCAATCTAATGTGTTTTGTAAGTAAGATTTTGACAATACAATTAACGAAGAATTTCATTTTGGTAAACCTCTGATAACAAGAACAACAGCTGAAAAAATATTTAATTTGATTGATAATTATATCAACTGTAATGACATTGAATGGCAGAAATGTGTGAGACTAAGTAGCGATGGAGCACGCGCAATGGCAGGCTTTCGTAGTGGACTTTTTCCGAGGATTAAAGCCGTAGTTTCAGACTGTGTATGGGTACATTGTAGCATCCAGTGAGAGGCACTGACCGTAAAAAGTGCCACTGCTTTTAACTGAAACTATACAACAGTGTGTAAAATTTGTAAACTTTATAAAATCTCGTTCACTGAACGCAAGAATATTCTCCGCTTTGTGTAAAGAAATGGGAAGTGATCATAGACATCTTCTTTTACACTGCGAAGTGCGGTGGCTTCAAGAGGAAATTTTAAAAAGTCTTATCGAACTGAAGGAAGAAGTTTTAATATTCTTAGAACAACATCCCACAACGTCTAGGGATGTAATATTTCAATTCAAAGACAGTTTTCTTAATGTCATGTGGTTAATCAAGGTAGCCTATCTTTGTAATATTTTTGATTTCTTGAAGAATTTGAATCTGACATTACAAGGTACCAGTGTAACTGTATTTAAAGTGCAAGAGAAGATAGAGTTTGTAACAAAAAACTCAATCTGTGGTTACTTCTTGTGGAAGCAGGAAATTACAAAGCTAACAGAACTACAAAAAGAGACATTGCATCAGATTTCTGCTGCAATGAAGGAACATCTACTAGGACTGGAGTTGAATCTGAAGGAATATTTCCCCCCTATTCACACTAACAAAGCATGGATAAGGAATCCATTTACAGTGAAGGTAGGTTTCGAGACAGAACTTCCGAATTCAGATATTGAGTATATATCTGAACAGCTGTGTGACGCGGCACTCAAAGACATATTTGATAAAACGCTACTGAAGGATTTTTGACTGTCTTGTTGTCAGGAATACCCAGTTTTAGCAAAAAAAGCGATAGAGTTTTTAATGCCTTTTGTTACGACCTATAAGTGTGAGATAGGGTTTTCAACATTGGTTTTCCTAAAAAATAAATATAGGAACCGATAAGAAGTCGAACCGGACTTAAGGATAAAGTTTTTTCTTTTCTTCCAAACCTGGAATTTTTAGTTGACAACAAACAGTTGCATACTTCTCATTAATTAATTATTTGGTTTTAATTTGATTTTATTAAATATTTGTAAGAGTTAATATTTTTTTATTAAAATATTATAAGACTAACTATAATAGACATATAAACTTGTTTTATTTTACTTATACGCCAAAATCCGCAAATAAGTTTTTAGTGGGTCACGACGGAGAAGCATAAAAATAACTGGGCCACAAAAAAAAGTTTGGGAAACGCTGCGTTAAACAATAAACGAGAAATATTTGCAGAATCGTTCGTTTAGGTTCTATAAATATTTCTCATTTATTATTTAATCGATTTCATTCCAATTTCTACTGTATACGAAAATCAAGTGTAGAAATTGGTCAGTGGTTTTAGTTTTCTTTAAATTTCTCGTTTAACCGTTAACAACGCCTTTTCTTTAAAATTGATTTTGAAATATATTTTTTTCTTGGAACTTTGAGGTATCTATTTTTAAACTGTTTAAATGAAGGATAACATCACGCAACGTAATATTGCAAAAGGATTCAATGTTACCCAAGGCAGCATTTACAGCTTAAAAAAGCTTTAACGGAACTCAATCAGTACTGTATAGCGTTAAGGAAATGTAAGAACTCGCTAACTACAGCGCAAAAGCAATACGTCTTAAATTGTATTAGAAAAAGAAATATCTAGTTGTTTGTTAGACAGATACTAAATCAATTAAGTGTGCTTCTGAACAAACAATGTCGAGTAGAAAAAAGTAATATATAATATAGTAGTCGAACGATACTGTCAGTGCTGGGAAAAAAGCTTTTTGTATAACAATTCTATAGTCAAGAGTAAAAACGCAAAAGTTTACTGATTAATCTTTAGATGATCTTGTACACCTTTTCTCACCTGCCATGATACGATGAATTTCTTTGACATCCAATATTTTATATTCAACATCTAAATTTACTAAAATTATAATTTAATAATGACTAATGAGTTGTGCTTGAAAAGGTTTTAGTAGTACAATAAAAAGAATATGAACGACGATTGCCAACTAAAGTTTGCCTCTTGACATAATCAGTAACACGTGGGTAAATTTATTTCTAATAAACTAAAATCTTATTCTGCTCATGGAACTAAGTTAAACGTAATTAAATATCTGAATAAACAAGAATGATGTACCCACAGTAAAAACAGCACAATAAATATCATAAATGATATAAAATTTTCTCCTCGACAAATGGTATATTTTATACCTCGACATTAATCATCGTATCATTTCGACGAAACAACAGACAATGCACCAGCCTAGCGTTAGCTGGCAGTCTTAAACGGGTGAAAGATTCTATCAAAACGAAGACAAACTAGAACTGTCATAGCGGAATTCCTGAGAAACATTTTCTTCATACAAGTCAACACAACAAAATTCAGTGCATAGCTTGAGGTCGATCTTTCGAAGACACAGATGGACTGACTTCATTTCAATTGCAAAATTCTGCTTTGTGCTAGGGAATGTTAAGCTTTTTGATTTTTAGCTTTATTTTAAGATTTAAACTTTAATTTTTTTGTTTTGCATTATTTGGCTTATATTCCACTTATTCGGTTATTCTCTTCTTTTTATGCAAAGCGATACATCATTTTGTACTTATTTAAGGTTTATCATCTAATTTTGAAAATTATCTTATTATAAAACTCACTATGCTGTTATGATTCTGTTAAGAATCTACTTTACTTATAGATTGCCATTATATTTTTCTTACTTCTGTTTTATATATTTCTTCTAACTGGATGTATACAGGATGTTTAAAAAATGTTGTCAAATATTTTAGCCACCTGATAGTACTCATTGAGACGATCAAAAAAGTCTTAATCAACATGGGTCCGCAACTTAATCATTTCAGAGATGTAGCACATTTTTAATTAATGGAGACATTTTAATTTTAAACTACAAAGTCATTATAGCAGGTGTTCTACGTGCCCCCTTCCATTTTCAGGCAAAATCGGCATCTTCGTAAGAAAAATGTTCGTACTCTTTTAATTATCATTGATGTTGGGCTCAGTATATTTTAATTACTTTACATTACTATCACAATTAAAAGCGAAGGAGTAGGTACTGGGTAAATACAATTAGTTAAATATTAAATTAAATTTGGTTATTAAGGAAGGAGCGTGCAATAGTCGTAGTTGACAATACAACTGGTTTCTGAATACATTTAAAGTACATTTAAGTTGGAGACTAACGTGTTGGGGAAAATTCCGGTGGATGAAATGATGAGGAGAATTACGCTGACTTTTTCTTGTTGCCATATTTGTTTTATTTCTTGGGATAACAACTGGTACTTGCATTCCTTCTCAGCAACAATCTAAAACATTATGGCTGTTAGGAATCGCTACATCAATTAGAAACGTCTTTTTTCTTGCTTTATCCGCCAAAATGATAAGTATTTAGGCGGTTGTGAACAACGGTATGATCCGTCAGCACTGACCTGTCCCAGTACAATTTATGTGACTCATTTTCCAGCAGAGCACTAGGATCGTAGTACGGCTTCTTTCCTGTAACTAATAAGAACCTGGCAGCTAGACCCTGGTGCACTATTTTAGGTACTTGGTTATGCCTCATTAGATGAACAGATGGCGCGAGGGTTGTGCACGCACCTGTGATGTGCTGTATGGTTTCAGGTTAACAATGGTGTTTGCGGCATAAGCCGTTGTCTATTCCTGTTTTTACAATAAACTTTAAATAATTTCTTGTGCCTACCACTTGGTCCTGTATTGCCAGAATGACACCCTCTGTTTAAGCAAAAATATCCGATCAAATCAGCCAGTTATTCGACTTTTGCCAGTCAATATGCGGTTGACTCAGCATATCTGGATGTCTTCCACTTTTACTGATCTTTTTTTTCCTGAACATATACTATATGCAAAGGCACTTCTTTTATGGCCTCTTCATGCAAAAGGTCTAAGGGAGTAGAGTTATTATACTGCCCTGCAAATTGATGTAAATTTGCAATTTGCCTTTTGCAAAGCAGCTTAATGTCTACGAGAAAGGTATATCCTCTCTAGTGCTTCTTTCGGGTAATGTACTCTATACTTGGTCAGTACTCGGCGTGCAGCTTTTTCAACATTTGCTAATTCAATTAGTATTAGTCCATTTCACTAAACCAAAGTGTAGGTTAAGACAGGGATTATTATAATAATTATTATTTTTTCCCCGCAGCTTGTGCTGGTAAATATTCATTTATACTTGCCGAGTAAAAGTAACTAAGACAAGTATATTATTATTGATTGAGGGACTTTCTTACAATTCTGGTAGTTTCCAACACAGGGTGTCCCACGACTCGACTGCCATAGCTAAAAGGTGTGTTCCTTGGGTAATTTCAAGTCGAAAATGCCTAATACATATATGTCCAAAACTCAATAGTAAAGGAGTTATAGGTGATAGCATTTTCCATAAAGAAATGGTTTGATTAATTATTAAGCATTGTTATTGTTTAAAATTAATGCAGGAAGTAGGCTGGTGAATAGTTTTGTCACATTGTCATTACAATTGATTCTTGTTTGACGTTTATCTTGCAGTATGTTTGCCATTTTAACGATCGCTAATGGCTACATTTTCAAATTATGAATATGTCGGCATTCACTTTATTTATTTATTATTAATTTAGCATAACATTGTGTTTTATTAATAAAAAATATGTTTAACACAACGTTATTTACGTTAATTGTTTAAAACCTCCACTGTCGCTCTTGCATTTCCGTCTCAGTATTCATAAATAAAATGGATGTCGGCATATTCTTCATTTAAAAATTTAGCTATTAATAAACGTTAAAGTGGCAAAAATAATGCAAGATAAACGTCAAACGAGAATCAGTTGTTATGACAATGTGACAAAACTATTCACCAGCCTACTTCCTGCATTAGTTTTAAACAATAACAATGCATAATAATTAACCATTTCTTTATGGAAAATGTTATCGCCTATAACTCCTTTACTATTAAGTTTTGGACATATATGTATTAGGCATTTTCGACTTAAAATTACCCAAGAAACACACCTTTAAGCTATGGCAGTCGAGTCGCGGGACACCCTGCAGATTCGTAAGATGTTAATCAGTTATGAGTGGGGAGTAGAGTCATACGCCTTCTTGTAGTCTATCCAAACAACAGATATATTTCTTTTACGTAGTTTAGCGTATCTTGTCACCGCTGCATCAATTAGCAATAATTTCTTACACCCCCTTCCATTCGATTTACATCTACCTTGTTCTGGAGCTAGTATGTTATTACCATCAACGTGCGTTTCAACTTTGTTTGCTATTACGGATGTTAATATTTTGTATAAGTTATAGGCCGATAGTTGCTTGGTTCCTCGGTGTCATTAGACTTAGGAAGCATGTACGTAATCCTCTCTGATAACATACGTGGAAATTTATCAGGACTATCTAGCAATTCTTGGACTTGAATGTTTGTAAAGCTTTTCGACCAATAATTCGGGATCCTATCGGGTCCAGTGGTCTTCCAATTACGTACTTTCTTTGTACATTGTCGTGTGCCTTGTATGGTGATAACTAATTCTTCCATATCCGGTATTTGTTGACTTCTTTTCTTTTCCTGGTTAATCCAAAAGTGTTTTCATTGTGCACTATCTCTTCTGACCATAACCCTTTCCACAAGTTATAGACTTGTTTTGACTTGGGCAAGTTCATCTCTTTGCTCTTTTCTTCTTCTCCAATTTTTCTATAGAACAGTTGTCATTTTTCGTAGTACTGTCAGTTCTGTTGATAACGTTTGCTATTATTATTATAATACCTTCGAAGTCTACATGCATAAGCTGCCTCTTTTTGTTTAAGGTTTTCTTGTAATTGAGCAAGTTTCTGTAGGTAATCTAGATGATTAGGTTTTCTGTTAGCTTCCTTTGCTAACGTTTTATTTTTTGTTCTAAGTTTTTTACTTGCTTCACTTTCTTCTTAGATGTAATTCTGTAACCACCGTAGTTTTTCTCTTATTTTACTTATTGTTCTACTTAATCTAATTTTCCAATTCGGTTCTTTTGAATGCTTAATATGTGGATGTTCTTATATTGGAATATTTAGAAATTTGCAAATAGTTAGTGCAGCACAGTAAATTATATCTTTTAGACTATCACTGCCGTTACATTCGTCGACTAAAAGTTCTGTATTTCTGATTTTAGGTATTGGTGGTCTTACTCTATGCGGAATTCCTTTATAAATTATATAATACGTAATATAAGTTTCTTCGATTAGGTCGTCTGTAATGTCGACTGGTGTTTCCAGTTGTATTGCATGCCTTTTAGACAGTCTTCTAGGTTGCCTTGTGCTCATGTTTTGACTGCGTTTAGGTGTTGTTTTTATGAGAATATCAGACTGTAGATATTGTTTTGCTTGTTCTGTTTAGTTCTTCAAGTTCTGCTAGAGATAGAATTTCTCTGCGCAGTATTGATCTAACTTGATGTACTAGAACCTCGTTTGTACATTTACTATCAGGGTATTGACTTTTTCATACTTCCAGCATTCTTCTCACAGGATAATATTTTCGTCGTTGTCCCATTTCCGTCGCAATATAGTATGCGCGCATTAAAAATAAATTTTCGTCTTTTTTTCAAGCGCATACACTTATTCTTCGATCGTGGATTTTTAGCGGGCTACCTTCTTTTGAATCCAAACTACGTCCACCATCCGACTCTACATCGGAAGAAGAATCTAGCCTTATGGTTCCTGACCGTACATGGACGCCACTCGCCTCGACACCATCTACGGAGGGCTGAACGTCAGGACGGCTCCAAACAGAGACAGCCCTAACCTCTGTACCGCCCTGGGCTACTTGAGTCTTTGTTTCCACAGCAACTACTTATCAACGTTGTAGGAGTTCCAACAACGGAATTTTTCCTTTAGGTGCCTTTTACGACCGGCAGGAAATACCGAGGCTTAATTCTACTACCCGGGAACCCCAAAGGGGTTATTATTATTATTATTATTATTATTATTATTATTATTGTTGTTGTTGCTGTCGTTGTTGTCCTTGTTGTTCGTCTTATTATTATTACTTTTCTTGTAATAACGGCTTCGATGCTTAGTTAGCTTAATTACAAGATCTTTAGTTTCAGTTCATATTGTTCTCTAATGTTCTTCAATAAAAAGGGATTTGTAAATAACTGTTTTGGCATATCACATAATATCTTTAAAACAACAATTATTTCAGGTATGGGCCATTGTTAAACAAGACCGTTATTGCTCAAAGTGATGAAAACAAGAGCATAGGCAACTTAGTAATTACGTACAGGACAAGATTAATTTCACCTTAATGTGAAAAGGCACAAAGAGTGAAGAGATTTAATTAGGTCAGTCTCAAAAAACGTATCCGATATAGAAGGCTTGTGGGTTTTATAGAACCCTTTTAGAACCGTTGCTGCCGAGTGCTTTAAATATTGGCATTTCTAATCAAACGACGACTGTATCTAATACTTTATGCACAATCTGATATTTCGATTTAAGTTTCCAGGGCAATACATTTAAATCAAGAGCGAAACTTTAGATTTAAGATATCCACAGACAGCTACAACCACTGAAAAGTAGGAAAAACAAAGTCATATTTATATAATAGTATACCAGCACCAGTTTAGCATAAATTCATTAAACATATCTTTCGTGAAATAATTCTTCTTTGTGACATTTATTAAAAACCAACATTTAAAGCTTACCGCGCCACTTTCGAAATGCATACCAATAAATTGCCAAATAATCAAAAGCAAAAGCAGTTTGCTAAAACAAATTCTGTTACAAAGTTTGCCTTTTGTTTTGTTCCCTAGTTAGGTTACGAAATGTTACTTGGTATTACAAACGTCTGACGATTATTTAACAAAGAAAATGAATAAATAACCGGTAGATTTCTCATCTCGGGTTGTGAGAAATATGGTATATAATTAAGTTGGAATGAAGAAATGGCATTATATTCATTGTTATCCGGAATAAATACGGTCAATTGTCATTGAATATCAGGTTCATTTTATACTACTTTTGAACAAATAAACGCATTAATGTTAACTGATGTCCGTGAAAGAAATATATGCATGTATAGGGAGTAAGAAAAACGAGAGAATTTCTACTGACAATGAAATCTGTTTTGTTGAAATTACAATAGCCGCGTCGGATAATATATACCTAAACCGCAAAGCGACAAAAAATAACTACAATAGAGAGACTAAGTGAATGAGAAAAGTAAAATTTACTGAAGCACTTATGGAATTGTAACGATGTCTCTAACAATGCAAAAAGAGGGATGTGTTAAATTTATTAACATTTATTTCGTTTTTTCTGAATAAAAAGGTACACGCACCATGCATTAAGCATTTGAACTATTTCTTCTATTATACTTACTATGCACGTACATTAAAAATGTTTGAAACTGCATTTTGTTTCTAATTCTAGTATACTAACCTGCTTGAAAGCAAACCCATTTTATACGTTTTAAGACAAACTCTACGTTACATTTAAATAATGTTACGTCACTATACTCTTATTCTAGTATCCAGAACTTTACCTATTTCTTTTTTGCTTCTATGTAGTTTAGTGAGTCGTGTAGTACACGTGTTAATAGAAAAAAAACGGTTTATAAAATGCTTAGATGTATTCACAAGGATTTTACCAAGGAAACCACTCAGTGTCCAAGCGTTGTTAATTAGTTATGACTTATGAGTTATTGTTCATATGATATTATTTATTCGTCAAGTAAAACTGATTGTTATTTATAAAAGCTACTTATTAGTACAAGAATTCCAAAAACAGTTGCTTTTATTCAGTATACTAAATCGTTTATCAACTGACTTTATTTTCCTTTCTACAGGATGTTATGTGTACGTGTAATACAATATAATTTTTTTATCTTAAACACGATATCTGAACTCCTCATGCTTTTGAATTCCATCAATGGGCTAACGAGTAGCAACATCGTGATATTTTACAATTAAGCTGGTTTATTTTGAAATTTCAATTTCATTGAAAACAGGTTTTCATAAATAGTGACGTTCAAGAATCTTATCTAATTAGATTAAATTTATTTTTGAAATTATCCTAACCTGAGAATGACCCTTGATTTAGTAATTATGTATAAGAGGCTGCAATATCACCGATGCATTTATTATACAAGTTACTTTTGAACAATTTATTAAGAGGTTTCTATTCTCACCTAGTAATTAAATTAACGTCATGATTAAAAATTAAATAACACAATATAGTTTTATTTCATTTTAATACAAAAAGGAGCAAAATTTCTTATCATAATACATACAAGGTCGCTAGAAAGTATGGAAACGCGCTGCCCCTGCAAAAACCGTAAGAGATGGTCAAATGAAATTTGGAAAGCTTAAAGTATTTTACGTCATATTTTGCGAAGGGATTTAAAAACAAATCTTCAATTGGTTTTTTGTACGGTAGCTAAATTGATTTTTTTTAATAGAACACCCTGTATATGACCCCATATTTAGATAAGGATTTTTAAGATAAATTTAATATGAGGGTTGCTGTACTTTTCTTGAAAGGTTTTGAAGATAATCGCTATTATTTTGTTAAGGATTTCACTATTAACTTTTCTCAAAATCGAGTTACCCGTGAAATAGCAGAGGCAATGGAATTTAAAAACGATGTACGATTATTTTATAAGTAATGAAAGTAAAAGAAAACCGTAAAGATTTTGCCCTGAGCCTAAAATAATAGATCGATGCTAGAGCTAAATTTATGGTGAAATAAGTACAAATAGTGACGAACTGATAATAACAAAAACACAATATAATTTTATAATAAGTGTTCAAAATGCGCCCCGTTAACAATCTCTTCTGAAATTTTCGCAAGGAATTTTGCAAATAATCGGGGGGAACTGCTTGCATTACGAATACGTCCTTTAAGTCAAGAAATCCTTAACGAAAAATGGTGATTATCTCCAAAACCTTTCAAGATAAGTATAACAACCCTATATCATTGAATTCGTCTTGAAAATCCCTATCCAAATATGGGATCATATACAAGGTGTTCCATTTAAAAAAATTCAATATGGCAACCGTACGAAGAGACAATTAAAAATTTGTTTTTAATTCTCTTCGCAAAGCATGGCGAAAAATACCTACCTTAAGCTCTCCAAATTTAATGTGTCTATCTCTTACCGTTTTTGCAGAGGCAGCGTGGTTCCATACGTTTTAGCGACCCTGTATAAAAATATTTGCATATGCGTTCGGTTTTTAACTTATTAGTATTATATCAACGATTCTTTAAATTTGAGGGATCTGAAATTTTAACACTAACTTTTTTTGTTTATGTAACATAAGAGAAAATCTTCTTCAGATTTCTGTTTCATCTTTAATGTATAAAATTGGTTGCTAAAGCTTTTTTTATACTTTTGAAAACACGGTGTATGGCCTACAATGTAATGTTTAGCAGTTGCCTTTAGAAAATCAGAAACTCTTTTTTTTATTGATTTTGCATTAATGGACTATGGTTTGTGGATTGTTTAGCTGCAGTACTTATTGTTTACAGATCTGTCGGCACGGCAACTGCCTATCGAAGTACATATGTTAAGAAAATGTTATTAGCTCTCTCTTTCACGGACCGACCCCGTTTTTTAATTTAGTGTCAACTATTAATATTAAATAGGTAGAAGCTCCAATCTGTTAATCTCAGAGTTCAATGTGTATTGATATGTTTCAGTCCCAAATCCATTATTTGCTAAAAACAAGTACACACGTGGGTTGTTTATATATTACATAAGCAGTTGCCTTCGTATGTGAAATAAGAGAATGGATTCTTTAGTTTTCATAAATTGAACTTTTATTTTAATATTTACACTGTATAATAGTTAATACTTATGATGCCAATTACTCGTTGTTTGGTTACATGCTGTCGATTTTATTTAAAAACCACTAACAATTGATTTCGATCGAAATATTTCTCTACGGAATGAATTGATTTAAACATGATCGGTGAAGAATGTGGTTTATTACCTATTCTTAAAATAACTTGAAAACATTCACCTTAAAAAACTTACTTTGCTATAAGCAGTTTTGTTTCAGAATTTTCATATCAACCTTTTTAAACCGCAATAATTCTATACTTTTTACTATAAGAAAGGAGAACCTGCCATAATAAAATCTGAAGGATTCTATTTCTTAATTAAATTTTGATCATTGTTAGCTTTCTCTCGATCAATACTTTTCACTGTTCACTAGGCATGCCAGAACATTTTAAAATTGCTTGTGTTCATGAACCGATTGCTTTGTTCATGACCTTCGAATAATTTTCTTATAAAGTAGTCCGTTATGGTCTTCCGGGGGAACTAGTATCTGTGGACTCGGCAGCTGCTACATGGGCTGGCTGTGCTCTGTACAGTGTACAAAATATACTAACTCTAATTCCATATTAATTATCCAAAGTCGTCTTATGGGCTCTTAGGAAACAAATTTTGTGTAATTAATGCTAAATCAGATTTCGTGTATTTGATCAATTTATTTATTAAGAAAATATACTACGATATAATTTATGCAAAAGCTGTACATGTACATGGTACATCACAAAAAAGATTTCCTACATCCTAAAAGATTAAAATACTAACTCATTTTTTTTACCACCATTACGCCGCATTAATATCAGTCGTCTACATTATTATCGTCATTATCTTCCATCAATCCTTCACCCACGCCAGTCAGAGTTCGAGCAACCGATCACGGCAGAAGAAAGATTCCTACCACCAACACAAGAGCTGCGTATACAGGTGCAGACCAATCGGCTTCACACCAACAAGACGAATGACGTACCCTCTAGCAGCTGTATCAGGAGCCAAGCAACAGTGAGGCTGAGATTTACCAACTATAAGAATCTAAAGCATTCACTAAATACTCACAACATCAAATGAACGCTACAGCAGACACTTAACAAAAGCTCACTAACATCCTCGAGTCCGACAAGGGATGAATCAGCTCCAGAGTTTATACATACTAAGACATTTCAAAAACACAATCTTGCAAGTCCGTTAAAAATCAAGCACAAGTATACCTAAAGGATCACTATATGCCATTTTGAGCTGGAGCAGAGATCGAAGCTCCACGCCATTCCGAGCTGGAGTAAATAGTAGTAGCATCCACGCTATTCTAAGATGCAGCAAGTATCAAATAAAGTGTAAGAAAAAGAAGCATCGCAAATCCACACTACAAGTCCGCATCAATAGTCTCCACCTCGCCACTATGAGTAGAAAGTGAGACACCACAAGTCTACTGAGGGACACACACAAGTCCAATAAAGGACATATTACAGCAACATCAGTCATTTAGTCACATCGATAAGCTATAACCATAAGTTATTGTTCTTAAACATCTACTTTAAGGTGGAACCAATTGAGGCTCTCAGCGAGAAGCAAGAACAATTGTGGAAGCTCGTTACGAAGCTGTACAAAGTGGCTCAAATTGGAGGTAATTCCAGGGTATCTCAGAAACTAGAAAAACCAGAGAAAAACTGAATTCGCGTTCTACTTTTACTTGCTAAATTCATTGATGCAATCAGAACCTTAATATCTTCTGTTTTTGAGTTATAGGCAAAACTTGATTTTTATCAAGTTTTAATAAGTGGCTGCATCTTCGTTATTTCGAAAACCAAAAACAAGTTGTTAAGAAATATTTTGTATAGTTTGATAAGAATAAAGTAACTACTCTAAATCTTGGATTGATTAAATTGTTTTCGATATTTAGCAAAAAAAAGGTAAATTATGAAATAGCAATCACAGTAGATCTTGACATATTATCTGAATTCACTGTTTTTTAGCTTTTAGAATATAATATGGTTTGTTATACTTATTTTAAATAATAATGAAAATATAACAAAATGAATGTAATTCACATAATCTAACATGCCATTATTTTGAGAAAAACCAAAAAAACAGCTTGTTAATTACGTTTTCGTTGAGTTGCTCAACTATTGCTTTTCAGATTTTTAGTTAACAAACCTCTTAATGAAAGACGCTCATCCTACTTTTAGCTAGATGGAGCACTGGCACTTAATAGCCTTTTGACAAGGAACCTTCTAAGACTCACAAACCAACACATTGGTCTTCAAAGTCGCCAGAAATCATCCGTCTTAACTTCGTTATATCTTTCTATCTTTAACTTCTGGTTGAATCAATGAACTCAGTAGGAAAAAGTAGATAAAAACATGTATTCAGTTTTCCTCTAGGTCTTCTAGTTTTTTAAATTTACGTCCCTTTGCGGAGTTACAGAGTTCACATCAAATGCAATCCAAGGAAGACTTCAGTTATACAAACAAACAGAGAAGAGTTCATCAACATACAACCATCTAACCTTCAGTCAATCGGGCGAGACTGTTCAACTACAATTCAAGAATTATAACTAACACTAATCAATTTATTCAATTGCTTTCAGGTTTCATGACGGAAGACAAAGCTGACTAGCAATCAACAACAATCTTGTAATTCAATCACTTCACAAAACTTTGGAGTCACTAAATTTCAACTTAATCCCATTATTTCAAAACCAACAAGATTTAATTATTTCCTCACCTAATCATTTGATTCTAAAGACTCCATTCTATTTAGTTATTTATTGATTCCAATTTTCATTGACAACTTCAACTATTCAACTTCACACAAGTCTATTTCAGAAAAGAAAAATTTATTTCAATTAACCACCTTAATTAAATTAACAAATATCTACCTATTTCAAACGCTTCCAGAAACATCAACCCTTGAAAACCTTCTGGAGTGGCCAGCATGTTTGAGTTTGAAAATTAAACAAATTTCCTTCAAATAATTTCTTAAGAAACTCCTTGTATTGCGTTAGCCTGGATAGCCATTCTGCTTTCTCTAATTTTAACTATATTAACACATAAAACGTAATTGGAAATCAAATTATTCTTTGTTATTTGAATTGAAAGATTTCTGATTTAATTAGACGTTTTTAAGGAAGATTGGTTGTAAGAAAAATTTAATTTTAAAATAAAATGGTCAATTTCAAAACTGAACAACTTTGAACGTCGAGAAATGCAATATTTCATCAATGACTACTCCAATATTGACAAGACTAGTGTCGTTGGATTCAAAATATAAAAAGGAGAGTCGTATGAACTGCACTTTTGGTTTCCACTAGCCACTTTACAGCCTTGTTGTATAAATAACTACTAAATTCAAATGTTTGGGTCCATAAATTGTAATACTTCTATTTGAAATTTTATAATAAATTAGGTAGTTTACATAAATCAACAAGTAAATATATTGTGTGTGATTGTTGTTACCCATGTTTAATTGACTATGTAACTGTGTACTTTGGTTGATAAAGTTAATTGAACCTTGTTGTTTTTAAAATTTATAAATAGGTGGTTTGCAAAATGTTGTAAACAGTTGTTATTAGACGGTCACAGCGAACAGTACTTAAGTTTTGATAATCAAATGTTACAGTCATTAATAAATTGACGACGTCTGAGTAAATTGACGAATGTAATTTAAACCTTCTGCGTCCTAATTGATTCGATTTACTGATTCCAACTCTGTTAGCACTGGCGAAATTTTTGTTTGACGATTACTTTACAGATTAAATATGACATCTATTACTTTAGGTAAATTCTTGTTGTCACAAATTGAAAAGAGATTGTGTGATCTGAATATGTGAAAGTTGCGCTTTAAGTTTTAAATGATCAGAAAGGAAAATAGCTAAAAACTTTCCAACAAATCCATGCACAACAATGCAGTTACCGAAAACGAAACAGACAGAAATGTTCTTGATTACTCATTACTCATTAGTCATTATTCATTGTTAGTGAAAACAGTTAAAAGAACTTCTTGATTCATTTTTCATTTTATTTAGTTTGTTATTAGATCCTGTAGTCATCTAGACTTAATTATAGTTTTGCATTTGCTCAGGACATTTTCTATTTAAATACTCTTTTATTCTATTTCATATATTCCACCTTTCAAGTGCCTCAATGAAAATTTAATTTTGTAGTTTATCCTATGAAAGTAATTCAACACCGTTCGTAGATACAAGCGGCTTGAAAACACGCCAACTAAGTACAGGTTTGTAAAAATAATTTCAGAAAAGTACTACATTAAAATTATTTCTATTATAAGGCGGAAAATATATTTTAAGTTTGCTTTCTTCTTGAAAGTTGAGGCGTGGTTTCGGTCGAGAGCAGACATCTAAGTTTCCATTTATGTCTAGCAGCACTCCATTAAATTTAAGTGGGAAGATTCTGTCCTTAAAAATGTTTGAAATTAAAATTAAAAATGGATTAATCTTTTTTCGTAGCTATTGAAATGGTATTACAAAGTATTAAACAGTTTTAGGATGTGTTTTCACTCACACGTTAGTTGTTTGTTACAGATGTAAGAAATTAAAAGTGGACTGTATTTCGTCGTAATCCAACAATGTGTTATAATTTTAACATCAATTTACAAATTATTAACATAGATAAATTAATTAAATTGTAGTTTTCTTCATATATTTTAAATTGTATCAAATGCCCAAAAGGCAAGATTGACATATCTTTTTTATTTATTATATTATCAACAAAACTGTTGCTACGCTCCCAGCATGTCAGCCACCTATATTGGCAGTAACAAAATCACAAATTAAAATTATATGTTGGGATTGTTTCCAACATTAGTAATACCAAAGAGTATAGTAACAAAGAATCATGGTATGACCGTGAGCATATGTGATGACATAGATAAGGAACAAAATAGGAATATAAATTTATATAGTTACAAGGGGAGCTTGTTTCATTTAAAGACCTGGGGTCTGGTAACCAATTATTCATGAATAATAATATACTACGCTATTATTTATTTTTAAGTTTTTTAAGTTCGCATACTAATAAGGGCGAATGTTGTAGTGCGCATCGTGCTCGCATTGAACTCATTTAAGCGTGGGAGCGGTCATACCATGCATAAAATGTTATACACTCTTGGTGTATCAGTTTGGCTTAAGAAATAAAAACAAAGGAACTGTTTAAAATTGCGTTTAGTATCAAAATTATTAAAAGAATGTTTGAAAGGTGTTGAAACGTGAATCATACCCCCAGTAATTAAAATCGACTCATTTTACAAAATGTTTCGTTTTGTAAACCGGCTTTTAAGTTAAAATTCCATTAACCCATAAAGTAAATATTCATGATTACGGGTGTTGAACAACAAAGGGAAAATCTGTTTCGATAATTAAAAAATTTGACATTAATTGTTACATTACCATGAGAAAAATTAAATCATGAAAAACAGGTGTTTCAAAATTCAATAAACAATTTCACGTTAACGAAAGATTATTTTAGTTAAATAAATTACCAATTAATATGCAAATGTATAAAAGCAAACTAGAAAGCAAGGTAAAGATTTACAATTTGTTAGTATCACTTTCTAGTTTAGTCTCTAACGACGGATAAAGGAAACCAACCACTATCACCAAAAATATAATGATATAACAAGTAAAGCTTATCTTATACGCCACATCTCACTACATACAGAAGATTTTTACAGCTCGTATCGCAGGATAGTGTTGCCGACAATTAATTCACCTCTCTTTAACTAAATTCTTTTAAGTTACACTCGAGAAACGGATTTTGATTCACTTATTGTCAATAAAGCACAAGACATTAACTTAATAAATTTAATATTATTAAAAACGATTAATTAGAATAACAAAAAAGGTACGAAGTTAATAATAGTTTCTTTCCAACAAATAAACGTAACCGAATATAAAATCAAGCTTAAATTGTTACAAAATACGTTAAACGATTATTACAATTATAAAAGGGCACGACTTTCACTGACAAAATATTGAGAACTTCTTTCAATAACGAGATATGGAGAACTACACTGAAAATCATAATTCGTTCCCTTTTATAACCTTATTTACCACCCATGATCAGGGATTGTTTCCTAGAATTTGTTTCACGCGTTTTACGGAATTATACTAGGTGGTCGTTCTTAAAAGTATATCAATGCGGAACGCACCTAGAAAAATAACTTTGCGTTCCCTTGAAATCTCACAAAGGGTTGTTACTGGTAACTAATTTTTTTCCTTCTTAAAAATACTTAAAAGTACATGAATGTTGCACCTTCCTAGAAAAAATAACTTTGTGTTCCCTTGAAATCCTACAAATGCTTTTATTGGTAACTAACAAATATTTCGTTTCAAGGGAATTTCTAAATGTTGTGCAACATTTCTTAAATTAATTTAAATTTCATAACTTACTATTTCCAACATAGTCTGCTAGTAACTACTCAAGTACCCACTCAATATAATAATTTGGAAAGTTGTTATGGGCTATATGTTTGAAACTAAAAAGATATTAAAAATCACTCGAAACCGTTTTGGTAATATGGAGGGGAAGTAAAATGATGTAATAAGTTAGCGTAACTTAGTTGAGACTTACAAGTTACGTGAAAGAGCGTCTTTCACATCTTGTAAGTCTCAGTCACCTCGACTAAAAACTCTTAAGTGGAAACCCACCACTTGCGATACCTCGTTAGAATGAGAATAACAATAGCAATCTTTTGGTGAAAACAAAATTCAAATTGGTCCACTTGATGCAAAGTTATGGCGCGAAATATCTCATTTTAGTGCTGAATGGATACATTTCAACTACTTTAATGTGTATTTCAAATACAAAACAAATGAAGGTGAACATCTTTAAATGAATAATGTAATTATAGTTACTATTATTAGAAAATTAAACGGGCCAGCAGGAACTACACACAATAACTTTTTAGACCGTACCTAATGAGGCAACTCGCGTTTACCTCGTATTACTCAATAAGAAATGCTTACATTCATCTGTTCTAAATACGGAATACGCATTAAGACAATTAAAATGTATTTATTTACCTAGATAACGCGATTTATGACCAGCATTAACACGAAATGTTTTGTGCTATAGCCTTAGAGCAAATAGACCGATTTGAATTTTGTTTTCACTAAAAGATTGTTATTGCTATTTTCTCTCTAACGAGATATCGTAAGTAGGGAGTTTCCATTTAAAATTTTCTAGTCGAGGTGGCTGAAACTTAGAGGTTAGGTGAAAGAGCGTAACTTATTACATCATTCTGCTGTTGTTTGAAGTAATTTTCAATATGTTTTTTGGTGTAACACATATAAGCCTATTGCAATATTTCAAATTGACACTCTGTACGTATCGGAATTCATTGTAACTGAAAGCAACTTGTTATTAAACCGCGTTGTGTACATCCTACATTCAATTAAATGGGGGCTTTCTTCAGGTATTTTATTTATTTATTGTTCTGTAAAAGTGTATAAAACTTCTTTAGTATTTATGAAATATCTTATAGATATTTAAATTTGTTTTTAAGCTTTGTAAAGATCTCCAGACCTTTGTTATTCTAATGTCCAATCCTTGTTTATACTACCCACTTAATATTCACTATAGGCACTTTCTACAAGTAGATTCTCTTGAAATCGTTAGATGAAGGTATTCCAACAACGCTTTAACTTAATAGGATTGTTTTTAGTCAAATTCAGTACATGCAGTTTTTTCACGTTTATAGAAAGTATTTTATGTCAATAACACCCTGTAAGAGTTTGAAGTTTATAAAATGAACACAACAAAAGATACTTAAAAAACAATTGCTATTATTTCGAGAAGTGGAATATACCAATGTGACGTCACCGAGCTCTATGCTCTTGTGCCTTCGAGTATAGCGATGCAGAATATACGTCCTATACAATAACTGAAGTATTTCAAAAGATTACGGCAGTTTTTCTTTGATCTTTACCTTTGAGGAGAGAGTAGTGTAGTTGTTAAATAAACGTGAATATTCTTTTAATTTGAAAAAAATGACTTCTGTAAATACATGTTAATAATACTTGCAAACTATTTTACTAGATTTACTTTATATTTGCTTTATACTTGCTGATTTTGCATTA
Organism: Ignelater luminosus; assembly: GCA_011009095.1. Taxonomy (NCBI): domain Eukaryota; kingdom Metazoa; phylum Arthropoda; class Insecta; order Coleoptera; family Elateridae; genus Ignelater; species Ignelater luminosus. The sequence continues at coordinate 412,515 of VTPC01091258.1, read as the reverse complement.
CCTAGGTATTCTGGTGCATTGTATAATAAAGTTTTACTACCATACTATACTTTAAACATTACAATGCGAATTCATAAGTTATCCTCGATAAAACGCGTTTTATCTGGTAAAAAGAAACAATTTAATTTATCTCGTACCCTTTTTATTAGTTTTATTAATCGTATTAATAATATTAAAATTATTTAATTAACGTCTTGTTGTGTTTTATTAACAATAAGTGGGAGTATTCTCATTGTTAGTAAATCAGGGATCGTTCCTTGGTTACGACTAAGGAAAAGTTACATAGTAAAAGACATGTGAATTAATTGTCGGTAACACTATTCTGTGATACGGACTGCAAGAATTAGTAGTGAGATGTGGTGTATAACGTAAGCTTCATAATATTTCTAGCGATAGTGGTTGGTTTTCTTTAAGCGTCGTTAGTGTACTGTTAGAATATGCTACAACTGATTTATTGGGTACTTTTAAGTATTTTTTGTAATGAACGGTTTTATAATAGGAAACTAAGAATTTATTATTATTTCTTTCAGATTTTAGAATTAAATTTATTTAAGGAATGTAAAGGTACAGTTACGGATCGAAACCAATATCTTAAAAGAACGTACACACTATTACAAAAAATATTAACAACACAATAAAATACAGCGTCATTTGTAAGTTATAAAGAAAAATATTTGTCAAACTAGTTCGTACGGAAATTTAAAGGTTACAATAGTTGTGAACAGCTAAGAAAAACCCTGCGCGGTAGAAGAATTTCTGTGTAGCCATGATAACTAGGACAGGCTTTTTGAGTCATGTTTGTATGCTACTCTTTCAAAAAACATTTTCAATCCTTTGGGATTTTTTAAAATTGCAAATGTTATTTATACTGATGCTTTCGTGTATTTTATATTTCTCCGTTTTGTTCTTTTCCGTTTAGAGTTCATGATTTATGTTTATTAAATATAATCTAAACTTAATTCGTACATTAATTATTTTCTATTTATAGTGTTTAGTGTAGTTTTATATTAATTAGTAAACTGTATATTTCGTGAGTGAAATCATGGAACTTAAAAGTAGTTTAGGTAGTGTAAAAACAAGCCTAAGTATTATTATGTTACTGGTATATGTTTGCATTATTTTCAAGATTATAGATTACGTACTTTCATTTTCTATTGCTATCGTATTTTACAGATACGGAACATTGAAATAAAAAGGTGAAAAAATGTCGCAACGAAACGTCCTGTTTGTACTTTTAACATAACTTTGGGTTTTAAAATAAGGGAGAAGTTTTTTAAATTAATAGATAAAGTAAGATTTTTTATTAAATTAATAAAATAAATTATTAATAAGAATAAGGTATGGAACGAAAGTAAATGGACAAACTAACAATTAAGTTTTCATGAACAAAAATTTTTATTCATTTATAATTTTTTTCCAACTTATTTTTACAATAAATATACAAAAAAAAACGAAATTAAGATAGAGCATCGACACCTTTTTCCTCAATAATTCTTAATTTTTATTTTACACTTTGCAACATCTTCTGGACCGTCAGAATGTTAACTTTCTTGGATCAGTATTTAATCCTATTCACGATCTAATCCTTAGTTTTAGCTGTCCACTTGTCCTTGTATACTTCTTTAGTCAAAAAGTGCCCAGAAATGTTCAGTGGAACGAGCTGCTCGGACTTTAGGTGGGTTCGTCTTTTTTGGTACAAAATCGATATTTTGCTTCGCCAACCACTCAAACGTTTATTGTGCGCAATGGTAGGATGCAAGATCAGGACAGAACACGATTTGGTTCCTTGAGTGTTGTTTTTTAATATACGTATCCGTTTTTAGAGCAAATCTTTTTGATGATTCAATGAAGAGGTTTGATATCACCATCTCGGATACGGCAGTCTACGCTAGAACTTTCGGTTATAACTTTGTTTTCCGGGTGTATTTAATGTCTTCTGGCGTGTCTTTAACATTATCCGTATAAAAGTCACAGTTTTCAGTTAACGAAGAACAAGAAAAAGTACTTTCCATTGCCCATCGCTAACATTTCAACGAAGTAATCGCGACTTTCGAGGGATACCAGCAACTTGTTTTGCTGAATAATTTGGCATATCTACGCGTTTGCGGTATTTTAAGTTCATTTTTTCCAAATTCCAAACAATAGTGGTGTGTGAAACATTTAACTTCCTTGATAATCTTCAGGTACTTGCATCAATTTTCTCTTTTACAAGAGATTGTAACTTCTTCACCTCTTGCGCTTCCAATTTCGGGGGGGCGTTCTGTTTTCTTCTTACTATTCCACGGTTTATTATCCTCGAACCGTTTAACTATGCCGTAAATTGTCGACCGTCCAATATTTTCCTTTAAAAGATGCTTCACCACTTGCTTCTTATCTACTCGTCCAAGCATTTCATAAACCCGTTTACACAACGGGTTTCAGACAATTTCATAATGACGACAAATTTGTAACTAAGTGTTTTATTAACAGTTAAGTTGTCAAAACAAATACCTCGCAAGTTTAGCAAGATTCAATGTTTCAACAGTGTTATTCTGAAGTGAATTCTGTCCATTTACTTTCGTTCCATACCTTAAGAATTTGTTTTTTAAAGTAAGGAATAGTTGCAAACGATGTTTTTAGAATGTGCCAAAACATTAGATGACTTAGTTGAAACCACCACTTGGTATGACTTGGTAACCATAGTTACCTGACGCCTTATGCTCATCGGGTTTTTCTTAGCTGTCCACAACTATACAAGTATAACTAATAATATTATATAAAATTAAGTATACAAAGATTTTGATGATAATATAATATGTAATCAATAGACATCGGATTCTTCTAAAATCTGATATTCTATAATAATGTTTGGACCGCTGTGAAAGTTTTTTATGCAAGTCCTCATATTTGTTTCATATTTTCGTTAAAATTTTCATATGACTATCATATCTGAGACGTTTACGCAGAGTTGGGTAGTTAGGCATGAAGAAAAATCTTTTCCGTTGCACTTAAAGAAGACAAAATATGAAATACTCTTAAAATGCAGACATACGGTAACGAAAATTGGTTCAATTAAATATTTTGTGTATTAATATAGTATCTTTTCGTTTTTCGCGACTTTTTTGTTTGAATTATTTATTTTAATCTTTAAAGGTCTTGTTACATATACATGTATATTTTCTTTTATTTTAGTTTAGGAGAATAAAAGGAAATATGTATATGTCACACAACTTTTATCTAAAGATTAAAATAAATAATTAATAAAGTATTTCTACAATTTAATAACAATATTTATTTTACATGTGGTTTACGTGTTTTTTTCAAAAATTCTTAAAAGTTACTTTTTATTTATTGATCTTTATGTTATTACCCTATTGAGATCGTATTATTATTTATGTTGTTAGCTACTGAATGTTTTTTATTTTTGATGTTGTTGGTGTGAGCGTATGAATAAACTTTATTAATAAATTGCAGAGCATATTTGCTTTATTTTGTATTTATTTTTCTTTATTCTTAGCTACTCACATCGAAAAGAATGTGTTCTTTAACACTTTATTAGATTAGTTGAATTCCTACAGTAAACAATCATTATTTCATCAAACATAAGATTAGGCAACCATCATAACAACGATGCAATGCGCTTAATGTGACAAACATTCTAATACATATCCTGTTTTCCAAAAGACGGAAAATGCAGCCGCAAGCATGATTTCACAGCCCACTGGACCCAGAAACATTTATGAACACTGTGTATTTATTTAAATAAATTACATTAAAAATTACTTATTTGGATATTTTATAAAACAAGCAGTACCTGTCCTACGTTTGGTTTGAGTCAAACTTTGGTAACAACAGGTTCTTATCTTTGTGATAGAATTTAGGTTCGATATTATTTGTGAACGCACACATTGTACCACAGTTTTGGTAGAGTCAGTGACTAGTGCTGTAAAGAATACATTATACTATATTATATGATTGTTTGTATTAAACGGTTTTATAGGTATTGTATAAAAATTGTAAAAGAGTCAGGTACGTGTATTATATCATATAATATTGTATTATCTAAAAATAAAAAAGAAACCGTATTAAATTGTAAGGACTTTATAGTTATATATGAATATTAAATGCTTTTTGGAAGATTTCCCTTCACATTGGCAACAGTTCAATATATCTTTCGCTGCTTTGCATTCTTCTTATAGTCCATTATTATGTACTTATATCTCTCAGTTCCTAATATTTATTATGACTATGAGTTTTAGTTTTAAGAATATTATTTGCCTTCATATAGGTATCCTGGTTTACAGTAATGATTTAGAGATAAAGTGTTTAGAATATTTTCTTGCAGCCTTTTCAGCGAAAAAAAAGAAATTTATCTTTTATACCGTATAATACCATTTATACCATATTAAGTAACTTGTATAATACAATAAATTTAAAATATGGTATTTTTACATCGTTACCAGCGTGTAATATTAAACTAAAGTGAAGAATAGTACGACCGTAAACAATGTGTATGTAGTGTAAATATTGTTGGATATATCGGTCAAAAGTTGAGCGAACAGTAACACACCTTTTTTAGAGAGACTCAATATTTTGCTCATTTATTTTTAGCTTTTCCGGATTTCTACATACAAAGTTAAAAAATGCATATCTGACTGTTGTAAAACTAGACATTTTAATTTATTAATTTTTTCAGTTTCAGAAAAGGGAAATTAAAAAGCAACATGTACAGATGCATTATTTTTTTTCTCTATACATTATTTTTATTTACACTTTTGCTCTACGCAAATAACTGAACATTGTTAAAAATTTACTATTGAAATCTGTATGATCATGTAAATGTAAAAATAATCTTCATGCAAAAGATTTATACAAAAACTCCAAATACAAAATTTATCTCAACTCTATTGTATTAACAGTATTTTTAAATAAATTTGGTAATGTATTGATACTTGGAAAATATAATAATACCAGAAGCATTCAAAATGTAAAACAACATTTTATTACAAAGCTCTTATACAACGAATGTTTAGTCCAACAATTTTAGTTCCTATTCCATTCCATATAAGGGAAATAAAAAGTATTTTTGCTAAATGATTCTAAATGCCCAGAAATACTATCTAGACCATGACATGTTTGTATATCTAATTAAATAAAGATAACTTAATGTAAAATTATATGAAAATAGGGATCTATAAGATGATCCCTCATATTGGGGCTAATATAATATTTAAAAGGATATGCGTAGTCACTTAGTCTTGCCACCAAGATTTTGCATTAATTTCTCTTTAACAATTAAATATGCGGTATAACATGTTTCAACCTTCTGAATATTATAAGATCATCTTCAGACATATCAACTAAAATTTAGCATTTATAATAAATAAATAGATAAAACGGTAAAACTTCTAAGGTTGCATTACTGGTGTTGTATGCAACATATAGAATTTTTAGTTGTTAAACAGAGAAATTACTAAAAACTTTTAGCGGCAAACTAAAAGTGTATACTTTTAAACAATATAATATTAGAATAGGCATTTTAATTTAAATTAATTGTTTATTTTATATATATAATATAATATTAATCTTGCTTTAAAAATTCTATCTACGCAAAAAGAGTTTTCACCTTTGTAAGTAGCATTACCTACAAATTAAACTACTGGGTAATTTTCAATAACTTTAATTGCGCAACCATTTTTTGACAGTCATTGACAGTTGTGTGCTGCTTCACACGAAAGGTAGTTTGGGGTTGATAGGTCTGAAATTATCATTGTTTTAGTGAGGGTGATCTAACCTCAAACTTTGAATTTTTATTATTCTGCAGTTTTAGTATTATTAGTGCATTAGTTATTGTATTGCTAATAATTAATTAGAAAAACCTCGTTTTGCTGATTTGTTTATAATATTGTTTACAAGTCGTCACCCAAGAATTGGTTTGTTCAATGTCACATTTTCTTAATTTTACAGGACAAGGCAATAAAGTTTAATTTTATATATCAACTCGATTTATTAGGCGGGGGCCGTTTGTTTTCAGCAGCATACTTGTTCAAGGTTATTTTTTGTTTTTATCTTTTTACTATTTGCAAATCTTCAGCAATGATAAAAGATATTCGTTCGACTTGAATTGAATATTGAACATAAAAATTCATATCAACTTACCTTACTCAATTTTATCGTCCCAGAATTGATTTGTTCGATTTCCACTTTTTACAAGATTGGTTAGTTTAATATCCATATTTGTACAAAGACGAGCTTTTGACTGTTAATCGTTAGGTGTTGGTCTGTTCGATATCCGCATATTAAACAAACCCATAAGAAAGATAAACCCAAAAATTAGCTGTAGAACATAAATAAACTGAAAATCTATTTTATTCACGATTAATCTTCAGAAAGTGACGGTTTATTGACCACTCCAACGTTTAATAAATAACAGTGTCAAACGCTCATTTTTGTAAAAAAAAGTGTATATTCAACAAACCAATCTTAGACTGACGGAGTGTTAAAATTATGATAACGTAAAAACATTAGATTAGGAAATAGTGTTGTTTTCAACACAACATTTTTTGGTAAGTGAAGCAAAACTTTATTAACCATTAATTTTAATTAAGTTTATATGTGGTTTATTTTTCAGCTAAATTGATATTTATAATTAACCAACTCAAAGAATTTGCACTTATACTTTTTGTTAGTGCAGTCATGGTAACACAGGAATAAATGTTGGTTAACAAAGAGAAGTTTTGTAATATTAGTAATAATTAACCAGGTACAATTATAATTGATTTTTCAAAACATCACATTATTCCTCTATTTTTCGGATTTTACTAAATATATCATTCTTTTAATTAAGAAACTAAACCAAGATCTATTTGTTATGGAGCTACAAATTAAAAAAATTAAGTTTCTCAAAAAGAATATTCAAGTTTTGATTGCAGAACATCAAATAAAACAAGTTGTCGATAATATCGATGTGTTCTTTTATTTAAATAATTTCACTGTCACTGTTACAGTTAATATATAAAAATTCTGGGTTCCTATTGTAAACAATCGACAAAACAAGGAATGCCATGGCTCTGTTACAAGAGTCCGTTCCGATTCCATGTTCAAACGTGTATGTTTTATCCAAAACCGTGCAAATTGAGTAGACCACGCGACCGACGCGTCGCGACGGCGACGTGGCGTAAGACGATCTTTCTTGGCGTTCGGATTTAATGTCCTAATGTATATTTTTCGTTCCAGAAGTACTGTAATTTTCGCACGATCTGCGTAATATGATACCATTTTGATGAAAACTTCTTAATTATGACCCAGACAGAAAAAGTTTATTACTCTTTACAGCAATGTTACTATTATTTGTTAACTATAATTTTACATTCATACCGTTCTATTACTTCTTTTTAACTATTTTAAAGGCATTTTTGTGTCAGGTAACTATGTAGTAATATTTTAGTTGGTATGAAACCGTAACTAAACTTTCTTATATTTTTTAGTAGTCACATGACCGTCAACTTACTGTAAGTTTACTTGTTACGAGAACCGAAAAAGTTCGTTGCGACAAGTGCACTATCTGATTGTCTCTTTGCAGTAATATTAGCATATTAAAACTTACTTTTAGAACAGAATACGTCATGTTACAATAAAACAACTATTTGTAGTAACTCTACTGCTTGCTGACTATTTTCTGTTACTCCCAACAACAACAATAAATTAATTATTAATATATAATATAATAATGTATAATATATAATATAGAAATTTCCAATATGCAATAACCTTCTTGATAGTATTTAATTGTTCAAAATATAATTCTAAGTTTGTAAAAACTGCTAATTGAAATATGGATTCGTACTTCAAATCAGGTTTTATTTTAATGTACAATACAAATGATTAACAATTGGACTGAGAAATTATTTGTATTTCAACAACAATTTTAGGTACAGATGTTTTGTTAGCGGTTATAATGCATTTATTGTAATCACCAGTCCAGGTAAAAGCTTATACTTAACTTGCTGAAACCTACAATATTCGTCATACCCTTTTTGTTCAGTTTAAAAGCACGGAGGATTAGCAGAGATATTCTATACACGAAAAGTTTAACAACTTTTGTCCTTGTTATTCTAACGTTTTTAAATAGATACTGTGTTGAAGGTACAGTATTGAGTTGTGTACATCTGCTGTCACTGTTTAATACATGTGGCTAGAAAGAAAAACCCAAGAAATAGTTAGAATTTTAATACATTCGAGGATGGCTCTGCGTAAACCACCCTACAGTTCTACTTCTGGTATACAATGTGTTAAAAGTTGTTTGTAATTTCGAATCGATGTAATCCATATTCTCTGCAAATGAATACAAAACGTTTTCAATTAAGATAATTCAGATAAATAAAGGCGTTTTTATTAAAACTATAAAATATGTAACTATTTACTCTGTTATTTCTATTTAACAGAGATTGGTGAAATTAACCAGTGGCTAGTCTTGAATGCTGAAGCATTGTTAACGAAACCTTGATTGTTTAAGAAACTAATCCACAGTGTTGTAAACTGAACAAATAGCGTATATATTAAAAATGGTGTTATACAGTTTATTAAGTGAAAGCACGTTGACCCTTGCACCTTGTGTGCTTACCGATGATGACTACTACACGTCGCTGCTAAAGCTTCATGCTTTGCATATTATTAGTTTAACTCTATATATAGGGCGATATGAAGTATGCGAGAATTGTAAAACGTTATACTCTACGGATAAGATCAGCATAAGGTCAAAATAGATATGTTAAGAACCCTTTAGAAAATTCTTATATTTATTATTTTATAAGCTAATGTCTACATTTTAGTTTTAAATATACATTTTCTTTAATTCAATATTTTGGTATAATTAGATATATAATCTATATTTTTATTTAAAATTATAGAAATAGTTACGCTTGAATTCTGATGAATATGTACAAATAATATACTGGTATAATGAATTAATAATATTTAATTTTAAAATTTACAATACTAATTAACTACAATATTGTATTTTAACTTTGAGCATTCTAAAATATTTTATGGTACTTCTTATATATGAACGTTATAATATTTTAACTTCAAGAGTTACAAATTTTCTACTTGTCCCAAATAGTACCATAAATATACTTCACTGTAATTATATTTATAATAACAAATGCCATATTTTTTTCTCAGTGCAAATTGTTACATAAACGTACTTAAAAGTGTCTTCGAAGGAACCTCATTTTGGAATACTAACAGTTGGTAGTTACAGAAACGTTACTTAAAAGGAACGTTAGCCCGTAACTAAATAGTTAAGATACAGCAACTATAAAGTAACTCCCGAATGCTCGGAAGATTACTACACATTGTGACATTCCTACTAGGATATAGGGATTATAAAGTAGACCAACTCTTTAAAAATCCTTTGTTCTTTTCAAACGCCGACTGAAGACCTTGAAGTAGGAGTTGGTGGGTAATACCGATATTTCGAACAGATGTCGCTACGCTAGATTCAGTGGCGTCTGTAGATTTATTTATGGACATTATGAATTACTAGAAAGGCTACCATTGCATTCTCTGTTATTAAATCTCAATTTACTAAATCTTAAATGGCATTGTATTAAATTAAATAAGAGGATGTAAATCATGCACAAATATCCAAAGAAATCAAATTTATCACAATACATTTTAGATACATTATTATTCTTGTACTCAAATATCTATCTTCAATGGTTACATTTAAATAAATCAATAAATAAATTGGTTATGTTTTCATATTTATTACTTGGTAATTTCTAAAAAAATTGTTTTGTTACAAATGTTTCTTATTTATACCTACATGTATTATGTACAATTATTGTTTTTTATCAACACTTACATTATTATTATTTATCTTGTTTTTCAAAGACAAAATTACATGCTATATTACATTTGATACAAACTTACTGACTAAATTACATCGTACAGGTTGAAGATATTTTGTTTCTAAACTAATTACTAAATAATCAAGAAATGACTGACTTATGCTAAATTTTAATTTGTAGTTTTTATATCCGTTGACATAATTAACTTGTGATTTGAAATAGTGTCATCAATTTGTTATATAATATGCCGACAAGTGTACTATGCTTTATTTGAACCATTACTTAATTACACAATTTTTTGAATCTCCCTTTTGATCGAGTTATTTATAGGTATCAATGCGCTACAGGTATAGTGTACTTCCACGTGTACGACGCTGATCTAACCTCGCTCGTCCGCTGGCTCAGCGTTCGACCGTCGTGACATCTAGTATAGAAACGCGAACCACCCTCCAACCTGCTGGTTTGTTTACGAGCTAGCTTCCCGCTTTTTTAAGAGTTGTTTTACTTGTATAATCACTATCGCTGTTCCTACGTGCAAGTTGCTTAAACGTAATCTAAGAGTAACCCTACAGTTACAATAACCAGAACATTTTTGACCAATACTTAACTTATAGTTACGTTTTATTTTACCATTTCTTTATATCGTTACGCAGTTACAATGTAGTTACGAAATAGTAAGGTTTTGCTGTCTGAGGAAGTTGTTAACTTTCTTAATTTTTCTTAAAATCTCTTTGTTTTTAATAATTAAGACAAAATAGTTACAACCAGTTACAGTTTAAGTAATAAACGGAAACACCCCTTTAATAATTTGTAATTATTGAAATCACAGCTTAAGCTACAGTATTTCAATGATATATTGAACTATTCATACTATTTGCGACGTGCTTTTCAATATCAAAAGCTGAACATCAATACCATTCTTGACGTCATTTTTTGCTGTTTGCACATTATAAAATTTAATCTGTTGCAAGATAATCCTAACTAACTTCTTGAAAAATACAATAATAATTATTTATCAAAGAAAACCAATTATAAATATCACTAAGATTACACTTTTAGAAACTTAGTGCGAATCGTCGTAACAAAAATATAATATACTCTCTTCTCCGTATAAAAATTATTCTCTATATTCCACTGTAACAGTTTTTTTTAAACATCAAAATATAACGTCTAGAAGAGAAGTAAAACAACTTGAGCAGAGAAATAAATAATCCCAATCCTTGACCTCTAGAGGAAACTTTCGTGTGCATTTTGGAAGTACATATTTAGAGTCTCCTGGGTGCTATACATAAATTCTGAATTTTATGTACAGAATGCTTCACAACTACGATCTATCTAACTAATGATGAGCAAACAAAGAGGAAAATAAAATTGTTGTTTTGGTAACTAGGTTTCATTTTCGATATTGTCGGTGGCATTCGAAATTGGTAGAAAATACACAGAATTATAAAATGTGAAAATATTTTTACTTTTTATTTTTTTTTAGAAAATGTGTCTTAAATGTACGTCAAGAACAGCGACATATTTAGGTTGCTGATGAGTATGCGAGAAAGTTTAAAAAAACAAAATAAAAATCAGAGTTCTACATCTTATAATTATTTTCGTTTTGAAATTTGCTAGAACTAAAACTTGCAATTAAAAGTATGGAAACCCTTTAATTCAGAGATACTGACATTGTAATGTTTTTATTTTTACGTTTTTTACGCAATTGGGTGATCGTTAGAAAGTTAATCTCAAATTAAAAACTGATGTTGATAACAGAAAAATAGTTATTTTAAAATCTTATTTTCATATTTTGTTAATTCAATTATTTAAAATTAATTAATTAATTAAATTACGTGTTTCATTGTAAAAACTGTGTGCACTTCACCTGGAAAAATTCGCATATAGTATTCTCGCCTACTTCTGACACTGGAACTACAATTAGTAGTTATCATGTATACGACCTGAACCACATAAGTTTCTTAACTACAGGAGACTAATAAGATGAGTTTTTTCATATACGTTACGCTTGTTTATCTTAGAATATTTGATTAGCTAATTTTTGTAGTGACTACGGTAACAGTAACATTATCTGTTTTATAACTTTATTATTTTACTCTAGAAACTGAGCATAAACTGCTAATGTGATGTTTTTATCTTGACAATCAAGCCACATTCGTTGTCATTTTAATGACATTTGAAAAAGAAATGTTTTCATACAATGACAATTCGAGATTTTTTATAATTTAATGAAAACAATAAGCAGTTACAAATTATATATTTCAAAGTAAAGAAATATAGATTCTTATAGATTTGAACATTACAAAATAGGTAATTTATCATTTGTTACATTCTAAACATAAATTTACCCTTTTTTTCACATTTTCAAATATTTTATGTAATATGTATGTATTCACTGATCAATATTATTTATCTCTCGCGCAATAGCTTCTTGCAACTCTTTTATTGCATGCAGTCATTCCTGGAAGCTTTTAGTTTTTAAATATCCAACCAACGATTAGCACTTATTAGCTTGTCACCATACAGCTGTTGTAGGTATTATAAGGTACCACGAGCAACATGAGGTGAGGCTCCATCTTGCAGCAAATATCCGGCGTGTGTTTCATCGTCGTGGAGCTGGTTTATAAAATGATCCAATATTTGTTCACGCTATCGTGCCGCCGTGATCGTTTGATTGAAAACTATGGGCCTAATTATTCGACGCCTCGACATTGCGACAAACACCAATCTTCATCGGGTACAGACTTTTCTCTTCAAAATTGTTAAGGTTTTCACTTGCCCAGGTTCTGTAATTCTGGCTGTGAAGGTACCCCAATAAATGAAACCTTCTTTCATCTGTCACGAAACTTAAATTTAATATATCGTTATTATTTAAGTTTTCATTGACAGAACTGCATCCTGGATTGGCAATCTGCACTAAATAATTGCTGGGTTATCTTTGTTTTGTACGAATGCATATGTAATTTTTTTTAATTAAGCTTTTTCGCGTAGTGCTATATGTTATAAACCTAAAATAATGAACAGCATTTATAATTTGAAACATAATACTAAGGTAGATTAAATGTACTTGTTTACGCAGTCCGTCTTCATTCTCTCTCTGGCGTCTTCAACAACCTCTTCTGTTCTTCATTTTTATTAACGATATGTTTGGTCTAAATTGCGCCGTTTTCGAGATATTTAATATTTTTTGAAAAAATTTAGTTTTGCATAGTTTTAGAAATTTTGAAATATCTCTGGAACTAAACAGGATACGAAGATACGGTTTCATCACCGTGTCAAATACGGGTTGCTACATAAATTGTGTTACAAATGACTTTGTTAAAGATTACTATGGTCCCATTATGGATCATTGAAAATGAAGATCTTCAATCATGGATAACTTGATATTTTTAAATAGAACGATATGAAAATTTTTGTATAATCAGACTTAAAATTTAATTTTCTTTCATTTTTATTTAATGGTCTTTTGGGTTTATTTGCGGTGGTTTAAGCGTTATTTTATAAAAACGCTAATTTTGTTAATTTAACTAACCATATTTAGTAGAGGGCTGTGCTTAGAAATAGTAGTTGCAACTAACATTTGAATTATACATACGTACATGCACATTTATATTTTTTTTGTGTTTTGAACAAAACAAAAGAAAGGGGCTCTAGCAATTTTTAACAAAACAGTACCTACTACTACATTACATCTTGCAGGTCATCTTACAGAGCCATGACGACCAATTCATCGTCAATACGTATTATTAAGATGGTTTGTAACGTGACGAATGCGCTGGTACGCTATCGTGTTGAACTATAGTAATCTTTAACAAAGTCATTTGTAACACAATTTATGTAGCAACCCGTATTTGACACGATGATCAAACCGTATCTTCGTATCCTGTTTAGTTCCAGAGATATTTCAAAATTTCTAAAACAATGTAAAACTAAATTTTTTCAAAAAATATCAAATATCTCGAAAACGGCGCAATTTAGACTAAACATATGGTTAATAAAAATGAATCTAAATGTAATAGGGAATCCAAAAATGAAGTAATATATAGGGTGTTTTATTTGAAGAAATAAAGCAAGATGCTGTCACAAACAAGTCAAACACCCTGTATAATTCAAAATATTTTTAGGTTATGCTTCCAAAATCACTATGTTGCTTTCTGCTTTCAATTTGTTTCTATTTTCTAACATAAAGCTATTATCTTACTAGAGCGGAATCTTGGACCACCCTGTATATAAAAAATCTATAGAACTCAAACTTGCTATAGACTGTCTGTCTAGTCAGCGCGTCAGAGTAATAAGGGAGCCATGGAGCTTCTAAGGATATGGAGCTTTTGGCAAAAGAGGTAGATGCCTCGTCCGGCGCAATTATACGGGACTTTCGTCATGTAGATACGTCTCGTTGCCGGCTTCTGAGACGTTAGGCTTGGCATCCGGACGAAGCGATAACCCAGGCCACTTGGGCCAGTTGACGAAAGACGGACAAGAAGTGCTTGGGGAGAAAAAACTATGATTAATCAAAGATGATGAATGTAGGAGTGTGGCAAAGGAGCTGGATTTGATCATTTCCAAAGCCATAGGATAGGCAAAGAAAGAAGTACGGTAGAGAAACCCTCTACGGCTCGGTGTATTTTCCTTTTTAGTAATAACAATAAGTAATAGAATCAGAGGGGAAAGGGGTTGGCGGGTTCATTTTTGACACGCGGTTCAAGAAGCCGTGAGATGAATCAATTTAATTGAGCACGTTTCATTATTTCGACTATGATTATTACTACAGAAGCATAGTAGAGAATGTAATATCATATGACGGCACGTTCTCTACGACGTCATGCGTTATCCCAATCGGATCTCGCACAATTCCAAATTTAATTGTTTCAACGATCTGTGGATGAGGGATAGATTATCTGCAGGAACAGCAGGAAAGAGTTATGCAGAAGGATTACTTCTACGTTCTAAAACTACGTTTATTTAATAGACTGTTTTCTTAAAGCATAACATACCAAACTTTTGCTTTTTGAATGAAATACTTTACGTACAGTGTCATTAGATACTCATTAATTTTGTCAGAGTAAAGTGTTTCAAAAATTAAAAAACTCAAGTTAGATAGCTTCTTCTACTCTTTACAACGAACTAAGATAAAATACCATCACTTATAAAACAAAAGAGCGATGTAAAGAATAAGTGTTTTAAGTGGAAAACCTGTATATTACTGCATAATTAGACTGATTATAAAAGTCCGGATATAGCACAACTTGTAGTTTTTCAATTGCCCAATCAATAAGGTCGTAGTTATAACAATCAGATTACTAAAAGTGGGTTTTAGAAATGCAAAAACAACAAAGTACTTTTATTTAAACGTACATTAAAAAAGGGAACATAATAGATGTTACAAAATAACAAAACAATATTGTTTACAACTACATGAATTGTTCAAAGCAGAGGCCCATTAAGACCAATAGATGCCCTAGGCTGATAGCAATTTGCGCCTAAACTATGATGTAAAATGTAAACATGTAAAATTATTTGATGATTGAACGCTGCACGGTTCCTATTGCTTATGCGGTGTCCTAGGCTTTAGTCTAGTTAGTCTCTTAGATAATATGACCCTCGTTCAGGGCCTACTTTTGGTAATCTTATTATTACTTATTTACTGGTCAATTAAGAAAGTAAAACTGCGCTGCATTCAGAATTCTAAATGTACAATAAGACACCATTTAAAAAACTCGCTGCTCTTTTGTTTTATCAGTGATGGTATTTTATCTTAGACCGTCAGAAAGAGGGCAAGTCAAGTTTTTCAATTTTTCGAAAAACTTCATTTTGACAAAATTGATGACTGTGTAATGAAAAACCAACCACACTGTATTTAGGTGTCGTTTATTCTTTTTAGTTCTAAACCATAATAACTATTTACAAAAAAAATACACAGTCATTTTCATCTTACAAACACTTCCTACAAATAGTTGAATAGAGATCATTTTCTCATATTCATTTATTTAAGTATTGGTAATTAAGTAATGTATTAAAGATTTTTATAAGTAAATAACTCTTATTTTTATATAGGTATACACACAGGGTAGTGACTTGTCCCCAGGTGTATGAAAAGATTAAATATTAATTTTTGCTTGTGTTTATATTATCGTCTCAGTTGATTTTATAGCAATTATGTAAATATAAAAAATGTTCACAATTGAAAACTGTACAGTATAAAAATAATTTTATTTACGTATTATTAACAAATTACATTTTACTATTAATTTTTAATAAAATGTAAGGTACTACAATGTAAATGCCGCAACTCTACACCTTTAACAAACGAGCGCGTTGGTGTTGGTCAAGTGGTTAGGGAGGCCGCGTGGCATCCGCGAAGGCCAGGGTTCAAATGCCGTCAGACATCTTAAGGTTGTTTTTATTTTCTTTTCAAATTTTAATTTTACCCCTTCTTTTAACAATAACAATAACAATGACAATGACAATGACAATGACAATGACAATGACAATGACAATGACAA